>LR749908.1:0-273639 GCA_902729485.2 Mus minutoides
AAAAAAAAAAAAAAAAAAAAAGAAAAGAAAAAGAAGAAGAAGAGGAGGAGGAGGAGGAGGAGGAGGAAGAGGAGAAAAAGTTATTGGAAAGAAATGCCAAGAGATTAGGGGGGAAGTCAGGAGAGAAACATAGTGACAGAAGGCCACAGAAAGACAAAATTTCAGAAAGAAAGATATCAAATACAGCTGAGCCAAGGACTGAGAATCTGCTACCAGAAAATTCAGACTATATAATACCTCCTCAAAACTGACTTATGAGCTGCAAAGTTGGCCAGAGTTCCTTTAATTATCTTTTCAAGACTTGTTGGGGATCATTAAATTCCATTAATTTCTTAACAGGAGGCAAAACAAGAGCACAAGCAAATTACTATTGATTAAGCACCAATCACAAGACAAAGCAAATCTGAGAATATAAATCATACAGCTATTACTTACATTTTTTCTGAGACAGGGTTACATGTAGCCCAGGCTTACTCAAACTTAAAACATTTGAAAAGATGCATTTCAAAAGGTCAAAGCTGGGGGTATGACTTGGTAGCTAAAGGACGAGGACCTGGGTTCAGATCCCAAACAGGGCCACACAAAGTAGGATGTGTACGTCTATAATCCCAGAGCTCCTACCGTGAGAAACAGAAAAGCTCTAAAACTATGAGGGCTAGCTGATGTGGTGTGCACAGTGGTGAACACAAAAGACAACAAGCAGATGCAACCAAGCTATCAGATGCCTTTGCTTTATTACTTATTTCATCAAGGGTTACTTAAATTTAGTTGCTTTTTTTCCGCATTTGTCATACCAGTAGACTCATGTACCCTCAAGAACAAAGGCCGCATCTTCTTCCTCTCTGCTATCTCCAGTGCAAACAAGAGTGTTAGTAGACAGTGATTCAAGTGTTTATAGAATGAATAAGTGAATGACTATATATTTCAGGGGACAGCATATTGGAAACCAAGCTGATATGTTCAGCAGAGTGAACATTGGTGCTGGACTGCCAAGGGACCTTTTCTTTTTATTCTTTCTCATGTCACAGTTACAAATTTGTAGCAACAGCTCATCTTTCTCCTGCAGTGACATTTGTAGGATGAATGCATGACCTAATCAAGACAATGAGATGTAAGAGGGAGTCCATTCGTCTCTGGACTGTAGAGTGCTTTAAATGTCTCACCTTGAGTTATGTTAGTCATCTGCTAGTACCTAACACCAAAGCAGAATTCCGAGGAAGGCAAGTAGAAAGACAGAAAGACAGAAGATCTTGATTCTTATCAACATGAATAAAGGGTCATTAACCAACCCTGGAGTTGTCCTAGCCAAGGACTTATGATCAACCCTACTGTTTACACCTCTTAAGAGTTAAATGTTTTGTTTCTTCCAGATGAAAGGCTCCTGAGGAGGTTCATGAATGGATTATATGTGTGTATGAGAGAGGGTGCAGCTGTGTTGTTCTCTTTTTCCTTCATTAAGAGCCGGGCATGGTGGGTAGCGCACACCTTTAATCCCAGCACTTGGGAGGCAGAGGCAGGTGGATTTCTGAGTTCGAGACCAGCCTGGTTTACAAAGTGAGTTCCAGGACAGCCAGGGCTATAAAGAGAACCCCCCCCCCAAAAAAAAAACAGCCTGTGGAGGTCAGGCATAGTAATACATGTCTTTAATCCCAGCACTCAGGAGGCAGAGGCAGATGTATCTCTGTAAGTTTGACTCAGCCTAGTCTACGTAACAAGATCTAGGCCATCCAGGGCTATGCAATGAGACACTCTCTCAAAAACAAACAAACAAACAAACTACCTACCTACCTACCTACCTACCTACCTAAGCAAGAAGCCTATGGAAGATGTGAAGAGAAGAAGGCATCGTTTTGCTTATGGAAAAGCCCTGCATGGAGCTCTCTGCCTTCTGACAGAACAAAAGTGACAATTGAACAGCCAGGGCATGTGAGTCAGACAATTCTGTGTGCAAAGCAAATTATTTCAATATGTAAATTGCAATTATATTTTTCTTTTTCAAATTCTATTATTATTATTATTATTATTATTATTATTATTATTATTATTATTTAGAACACTCTCCCTATGTAGACATGGCTGCTCTGGAACTTGCTATTTAGACCAGGTTGACCTCACACTCATAGAAATCCACCTGCCTCTGCTTTCTGGGTGCTGTGATTAAAAATATGTACCACCATACTCAGCTTACACTCAGATCTGGACAACAGATATAGTATGTCAAGTGAAGCCAGGAAGACAGAAATGGCTGATATGAAAATATCTTATTTTAGCCAGGCAGTGGTAATGCATGCCTTTAATTCCAGCAGAGGGATTGGGAGGCAGAGGCAGGCGGATTTCTGAGTTCAAGGTCAGCCTGGTCTACAGAGTGAGTTCCAGGATAGCCAGGGCTACACAGAGAAACCCTGTCTCGAAAACCAAAAAAGAAAATATCTTCTTTTGACTGCCTTTTTCAGCCTGAAGTGAGAGCTCTCTATGGTGTGAACTCTCTATGGCGTTCCCTGGTGTTTCACACTCCTGGTCCTTTCTGGGGCTCTCTGAGCCAACCGGCCTGCTTCTTGTTATTTTCCCCTTTAGTAAGCACTTTCTACACTCTATTTAGCCAGTTACTTCTGCTTAGTCTTCGTTTCTCAAGGTAAAATAGTATGGCTCTTGGCTAGAGATGTCAGAGCCGGAGTGTGCAATTGAATTATTTGAACACATTTTTGGAATACTTTCACAAAAGAAATGAGGTGGAAATTCTTTTAATTCATTACCTTTGAGATGCAAGTTTGTTCAGATTTTTCTCCAAGATGTTCTTGTTCATTACCTCATTGGATACTTTGAGCTATGATCTTTATAAGGATTTTGAGGTTTTATTTATTTATTTATTTATTTATTTATTTATTTATTTATTTATTTTGAGATAGGGTTTCACTATCTAGCCCTAGCTGGCCCAAACTCACTATATATACACCAGGGTGCTCTTTAATTCAAGATGATCTGTGAAGACCTGCATGCACCACTATGCTAGCCTGCCTTTTGCTTTTTATGTTCATTTGTGTCGTTCAGATGTATAAAGGTTTTTTACCGGCTGCAGTTCCACTGCTGGTATTTCAGTGCAGCAGTGCTGTACTTGCTCTCCTGTCCAACAACGCTGTGCTCTTTCTGTAAACAGCAGTGAAAGCAGTTATTCTCTTCCACTCTGAGAGCCATTATCTCTGAGTAGCAGGTGGAGTGACTCATCCTCCTGAATGTCTATTTTATTTTATTTTATTTTATTTATTTTATTTGCTAGAGAGGATTCAGGGAGAGGAGTTCCAGCGATGTGTCAGGCTTTACACACTCTGGCCCTCATATAATGAGGAGCAAGTTCTTTCCCTGCTTGTAATGGCAAATCCTGGAAGCAACAGCCCACTTCTCAGGCTTGAAAAATGACATTATTCATAACAGGGCCATGAGTCACATGAACAGAACAAAATGGAATGATCAAAAATAGATTCTGTAAATCAATCTGTAGCAAAAATAACTTCATAGCTATGAGTTAGCTATAATTACAGGAAAGACCATTCCATTTAAGTTCTATCACCCTCTCCTTCATGTTGACTAGATAATCTTGTTCTTAAACCTTTTTATTTGATATATATATATATATATATATATACACATACATATATATGTGTGTGTATACACACCTCTCTCTCTCTCTCTCTCTCTCTCTCTCTCTCTCTCTCTCTCTCTCTCCAGATATATAGGTATTTTGCCTGTATGTGTGTCTGTGCACCATTTGCATGTCTCATGCCTGGAGAAGCTAGAAGAGGGCATCAGATCCCCTGGAACTAGAGTTACAGACAGTTGTGATCTTCCGTATGGATGCTGGGAATTGAGCCCAGGTCCTTTGGAAGAGCAGCCAGTGCTCTTAACTGCTGAGCCCAGCTCTCCAACTCCCACTAAATAATTCTTATTCTTCTCTCATGGTATATAGTTATAGGTTATTCCTCAGGTCAATATATTTGAAAAATAGGAATTTAGGGTTTTTTGCTCCTTTGTTTGTTTTTTTCTTATTGGGCTTCTGTTTGTTCATTTTGAGGCTAGGGGTCAGACCCAGGGCCTCATGCATGCTAAGCACTGACAAAAGGTTTTAATATTAGGTACTCTGGGTTTTTTTTTTTTTTGGTATGGTTCTTTTGAACTGAGACACCTGAAATACACTTTATATATTAATTGAACTCTTTTAATTGGCCTCCTTGAGTTATTGAGCATCCTTTATTTTTATGCTGTTCATTGAACCATTAGTATTTGTAGTAATGATTACAATAATCTGGAGCATAGGTTAGAAAGAAATTTGATGGAATTTGAATTTGAACTCTTGCCAGAGCTATTATTTGTTTCAAATATGGGCAATATGATTTTGGCCTTTTTACCTGGATATTTTTTCTTTCTATTGATTTCTTGCCTTTATAAGAGCAATAAAACTTTTTTAGGGAGTAGTAAATATGAAAAGGTAGTTCCATCTTGGCAACTATTACTGTGTTTTAGATATGTACATAATATCACATGCATAACATGCAAGAAACTGTGTGAGGGCTTTGAAAATCTAAAAATGACAATTTCATCTCTTTGTTTGTTTGTTTGTTTGTTTGTTTGTTTTTCGAGACAGGGTTACTCTGTAGCCCTGGCTGTCCTGGAACTCACTTTGTAGACCAGGTTGGCCTCGAACTCAGAAATTCACCTGCATCGGCCTCCCAAGTGCTGAGATTAAAAGCATGCGCCACTACGCCCAGCTGTTTTCATCTCTTATAGTAACAAAGCAATGCAAAGTATTTATATGCCATGAAGACACTGTTACATATAAGGACCTATGTAGATTTACTAAAAAAAAAAAAAAAAAAAAAAAAGTCCTGAGACAGTTCCAGAGTTCATACATTAATTAGCTCCTGATGCCTCTGGCATCCCTGATTAGCTGTCATCAATGGGTTGCTGTTTTAAACTCAGAGTTACATATGAATGTTCACAAGAGCTGTATTAACTATAATTATTATGCTCATGAACAGTCATATCCAAAGTCAGAAAAACAGATTTTCTACAACTTTACTTTTTAATTAAGAAATAAAGGTTAAAAAAAAATAAAGTTTTTTTTTCTCAAAAACTTCTGTATCAATATTTTAATCTCTGACTGTTTCAGACTGTGTCATGTGCGTGTACCTTAGCTGAAAAAAAAAAGTGTGTTTTGTTTATTCTGAGGTGGGCAATTAGTGTCTACAACAAGGTCACTGGATGTGGAGGTACATGAGTCTAATTCTAGTACTTGGTAGGCTGAGGCAGGGGAATCATGGCTTACCTGGGCTACACACACAAAAAAACTCTCTTTCTCAAAAACAGAAATGACAGTCCTCTTTCAAGAAATTTTTTAGCCAAGCATGGGGGAACATGCCTTAATTCTAGCACTGGGAAAGCAAAGGTATGTGGATCTCTATGAGTTCAAGGCCAGCCTGGACTACATAGCCAAAAGTAGTTTGAATCCTCAAATGTCACTCTAAAGGCTATTTCAGGAAACAATGAAAACCTCGTACCCAGCAGAGAAAAAGCCACTCTTACTTTTGTTTGCAAAAGCATTTGAGAAATAGTTTCTTGTTACTGCTCTTTGTGTGCTAGGATTCTAGGTATACTGTTGTCCTATCTGACCTGATAAGCTACTTGTACAATCAAGACAACAACTTCAATGACTTCTTCATCTTCTTCCTCCTCTTCTTCCCTTTTTCCTCCTCCTCCTCCCCCCTCCTTCTTCCTCCTTCCCCTCTTTCCGAGACAATGTCTTCTGCTGAAATTCAGGCCTGCCTGGGTTTAATTATGTAACCCAAGCTAGAACTCCTGCTAAGATTATAGGCATGAAGTACTAGACTTGGCTAGTTTTGTTTTTGAGACAAGATTTTGCTTTGTAGTTAGTCTAGGCTGGTCAGAAACTCTCCATCATCCAGTACCAGCTGCTACTGTGGTTTTCAAACTCAAATATTTATTTATGTTATGACCCAGTTTTTCCTTTTCCTTTTTAGATATACATTCAAAGATTCCATTACTTGTTAGAGAGGAACTGCAGGGAAATTTTTTTTTTTTTTTGGTAATTCTTTATTACTGATTGACTTAGTGTTAGGATTAAACCCAAGACTTTATTATGCAAAGGAAGCACAGTAGTACTGAGCTATTCCTACTCCTCGCCCCAGAGAGTACATTTTGATAGAGAAGGTTCTGAGAAATAGTTGGGTCATTGGTATAGGTCAAACTAGACGACACTTTCAGAACTTGTTTCTTCTCCTAATTTATTCATCAGTGAGTAGTCCTGCGTTTGATAAGGTTACTTGTTTGATCTTGTCAATAACATGTAAAAGTATTTTGTGTAGAAGATACTGTACATAGACTTTTGATGTTTTTACTTATACATTTTTATTTTATGTTTTCAAAGTAGTTTTGACAAGATCTTATTTAGCTCAGGCTGGCCTCAAACTCACCTATGTATGATCTTAAACTCCTGTCTCTACTCCCCATTACTGAGATTACAGATGTGAGTTTGGATGTCTTTAAAAAGGTTTTAATATGGCAGAACAGAGGTATCTTTTTTAGATATTGTCCCATGAAATGTTGAAGAATGGCAAAAATTGCGCAGATACCAAATTCTCTAATTCAATGGCACCTAGGTTTTTTTTTTTTAATCTTCTATGAATAGACTCTATTTAGAACTCTTTTCCCTCCTTTGAGGCAAGGTTTCATGCAGCCTAACTTTGATATGTAGCTCAGGCTGGCCTTAAACTTATGATCCTCTAACCTCTGTCTCTCAAGTGCTACGATTATGGGCGTGCACCACCATGTCTAACTCTAGAAGTTTCTAGGGCCTCAAACATGCTAGAAAAAATTACTTTACTACTGACCTCTCTCTCTCTCTTTAGGCAGGACCTCAGTCTGTATCTTAGACTAAAGTAGAACTAAGTCTGTAGCCCAGGTTTGCCTGGCCCTGACAGCAATCCTTCACTTTAGCTTCCTGAGGGTTGGGATTACAGGTGTGAAGCACTAGATAGAGAATAACTAGAATTGCAAAGGCTATTGTAGAAGTTCCCATTTACTACTTCAGACTCCTCTATTAACAGCTTGCTTTAATAGGACTTACATGTTATAATAAATCAGTCAGTACAAAATACTGTTATTAACTAAAATTCATGTTATACTCAAATTATTTTGTTTTTGTCTGATACTCTTTTTAGGGATCCCATTCAGATGAAAACTTACATTTAATTTTATGTTATGTAATTGTCCACATTATGCTTTGTTCATGTTTTCTTATAGCATTCACCTTTATCTTATTGGATCTCAAATCCGGTTGACCATTGGAAATGCTTCGGGCGGCTAATTTAAGGAAGCCCCACTCAAGCATATCCAGAAGTGCTGCTTTGAGGGGAAAGGATGATCTTTTAAATACTCCTTCCGCAGAGTTGTGATTTTGTTGACGCAGCCCTCTGCTATGTTGTGTGACCTTTTCCAAAGCTGCACCGCTAAGTGGGCCAGTCATTTCTTATCTGTAATATGAGGGGTTTGGCTTATATGATATCTAAATCCATTTCTAGCACGTAGAAGATGGCCATCATCTGATGTTATGGGCACCTAAAACAACGGCCACTCAACAGAGGATCACGCCAACTGACACTAAGAAATTAGATGGCTTAACATAAGGAGGTAGCAGAGGTTCAAATAAAACCTTGACTCCATTACATGACTACGTGGATTTTGCAAGTCATTTCCTTCTGTTGGACTCCAATTTCCTCACCCACAAAATGGAGAGGACTTGTTTCTGGTAGTTATGAAACTCCACGGAGTACCGGTGGGAAATCTACTGACGAAGATGACGAGCAAAGAATTACGTTTGGAAGGATAGGGCAAACGGGCGAAGGGCTGAAGTGAGGAAGGTAAGGCTACGGTAAGGGTTTAGCATCTACAATACACCTTTGAGCGACCCAACCCCACCCACGCATTGCTGCGGTCATTCCACCTTGGTTCCGGCTCCGCCTCCGTCCCACCTTCTTTTCCCTCCTCCCTCCTCCAATCGCCTTGCGTCGCGCCACACTTCCTATGGCTGCCAGGACCCTACACCTTCCTCCGCGCGGGAGTCGCGCGCGCTCTCGCGCCGCCACCTCACTTAGCATCTGCCTGTCCTCCGCTTTTTCTGATTGGCTCGACTTGTCAGTGACGTAAGCGTTCCCTTTTTTTTTTTTTCTTCCCCCCACCCCGTTGCTTACCCGGAACTCGGTCCCGCCTCCTCCCGGCTTTTCCCGACGCCAGTCGAAACCTGATCGGCCGCTTTCTCCGCCGCACAGGAGGAGCCGGGATTGCTGGCGAAACCAGGAAGGCACTGGCGGCGACGCGCACGCACGCACGTCCGAGGCCGGCGGGGCGGCAGGCTCGCGCCCGGACTCGCCCCGCATCCGCGCCAGAGGCTCGCGCACTCAGCGGGTTGTGCTGCGGTGTCGGCGACGGCGGCTGCTGTAAGAGCCCGAGCGCTGCGCGTGCTGGGATCCAGACGCGTCTGCGGCGCTCGCCCCGCCACCCTTCTCTCTCACCTCAGTCTCCGCGCCGCGTTCTGAGGGAAGGAACGGCGCTAGGCTAGCGAAGCCCGAGCGCACCGCTGGCTGCCTCCGACACCGCCCTGCGTCCCTTCGCGGGCCCGGCTCGGTGCTAGGCGACTCTGCGGGGAGGCGGCGGCGACGGCTGCCGGTCGGTGGAGTCACTCTCCCTTCAGCCTCGCCCCTCTGTCCGGCCCTGCAGGGGCCGAGAGGACTCGGAGGCTGCCCCTTCGGCTCGGCCCTCTTCGTCAGCCGGTTGGAGCTGCAGCGGTCTGGAAGAGGTCTCTGGGCTGAGGCGGCGGCTCCTCCGGCTCCATCATGTCCGCGGGCGGAGACTTCGGGAATCCGCTGAGGAAATTCAAGCTGGTGTTCCTGGGAGAGCAGAGCGGTGAGTGCGCGGCTCCCCCGCTCCTGGCAGCCGGCCGCGGCTTCCCCGCACCGCCCCCAGTGCAGCCCTTCTGGCCGCTGAGGCTCCCCGCCGGCCTCGCTCTTCCTAAAACCCCCCACCCCCAGCCTTTCCCCCGGGTCCCCTGACTCCTCTTGTCCCTGTCCCTGGCTCCTCCTCGCTAGGATCCATCAGGCTCGTAGCTTAGACCTCTGATCTTCGTCCGGACTCCGCCGCCCGCAGCCGGGCCCTCTCGGCCGCTGTGTCCTCAGTCCTCACCCCGCCCAGCCTCCTGTCCATCCCTTTCTTCCTCTGCTCTGCGTGGTCTCCTCCACCCGGGCCGGCTTTATGGGGCCCCACCCTTATTCCTTGCTCTTTTTCCGGTTCCCAATGGAACTGGGAGTGAGGTCCCACTCCGAGAAGCCCCCAACTCTGGGGAACGGGGCCCCCTCTTCAACCTTGGATGAAGGAGGGTGGGATCTGGGCGTTGTTTTCCCCTGAGGCTTGGCTCGGAGTTGTACAAGTCTCCCGGAAGGTGAGAGAAGTGGTGGTCATAGAGAAAAACAATTCTTGCTCAGTTTACACCTAAATGAAGAATTAGTTAGGGTTAGTGAGTTAATATATTTCAACTGAAGGCGACTTGAAAAGAGGTGGCGTTGCCAGTGATGATTTTGGTCCTTTGGGTTGGGACTGGTTGGAAATCCTTATTTTCTATTAATTTTCGTCATTGACAATTCTTTTGGCAATATTGATGGCTTTTCGATCTCTGCCAGATGCTCTGTCATGATCAGTTTACTTTGAATTTTTCTCATCTTACTTCCCTCTTTTCTCGTTTCAACATGAAATATTTAAGTATCTTCATGATGATACATGCAAGGATTAACGGGTGAAATGTTAATTATTGATTTCTTCTTCTTGAGAATTTTCCAATTACATATTTAAGATGTATGTGAGAGGCTTAGAATAATGCATCTTTGTTTTGTAGGATTGCCTTTGGGTAATAGGGTAACAGATCCATTATCTAGCTCTCTAAATTAGATTAGAATACTATTTGAGTTAACTAATTTTTATATATATATACCTGATATTTCATAGGGTCTTGTGAATGAAATTGTAATGTCATTTGTCTGGTCAAGGTTCTGCAGTCACTGTGCTTCCTAATAGATACAAGGTTCTAATTTTGTAATGGTTGCCACAAAGATTACTTCTTCCAACAGCTTTATTCAATATCATACAAACTGAACAGTAATTCAGAGATTATAATCTTTGCTTTTCCTCTACATTTTTCTTGACCATCATTGTAATTCAGACATTGGGTGACTAGTTCCAAGTAATCAAACATTGAATACCTACTAGATATCTTAAATGAGGTTATGGAGAACAGTATTTGGAGTGGAAAGCATATAACTGATAAAATATTCTTAGCTTTTATTGCTAGCTTTAACTATTTATACCAATTTGGAACTTTATAGCTGGTTAACACTGGTTGCAATTTTGCCTTCAGCAGGGCCTGGGAAATAATTTTTCTTCTTGTAATGCTTGGATTTGTCTTCCCTATAGCCTTGTAGGATGGAAAGATCTCGTCTCCCTCTTGTTTGCTTATGGATATTTCTCAAGTATAAACATTTCCAAGCCATCAAGATGGCTCAGTGAGTAAAACAGGCACTACGTCTGACAACCTAAATTCAATCCCCAGGTCCCATACAGTAGAAGGGGAGAACCAACTCTCAGAAGTTGTCCTCTGATCTCTATGAACACCACCTACAATAAATAACTAAATGTAATAATAAAATTTTTTTAAATAAAATAAGCATTCCCTTAGGTGAGGAATGGAGATAACCTATGAAGTGATCCTGATTCCATTAGTGTTACATGCCAGTTTCAAGACAGTGCCATACATAAAGTGAAGTTCATTGGTCATTGTTAATAAATAGGTTTGAATGTGCTTCTTGTACAGTCTTTGGAGATTGTTGACTACCTCATATTGTGATACAGGGAATAATTTAGTTTGCACAAAAATCCATTAATCTTTCTGCTGAAGTTTTTATCATGAGTAGAGATCTTAATTTGTAGCTAACTATGTGCAGGTTTCCTTTGGATTTCTTGAGTGTATTATATTAGAATTTTATGACTTCTCATTTTCTTTCGGTTACTTTTTTTCTTTTTAAGCTAGAGTTACATTCTGATAGCCCAGGCTAATTTCAACTTTCGGGTCCTCTTGCCTCACTGAGTGCTGGGATTTTAGGGATAAGCCACCCATTTTTATTTTCATTTCATTTCTTTCCTATTTTGAAATTAATGTCTTTTTAAGGCACTTTCATGTAGTGAGGCTGACCATGAACTAAATGTGTGTAGACAAGACTTGCCTTGAATATCTGATGATCCTGCCTCTACCCAAGTGCTGGGATTACAGTTGTTTGCCACTGTGTTTGGTTTATGTAGTGCTAGGTGAGCACTATACATACTGAGCTATATCCTTAGCCATGAGGAAATTAATTTTTTTAAATCAGCAAACATTAATTTGTTGTTTTGTTTTTTCAAACATTTATTTATTATACATAATATATACTGTAGCTGACTTCAGACACACCAGAAGAGGGTGTCAGATCTCATTAAGGGTGGTTGTGAGCCACCATGTGGTTGCTGGGATTTGAACTTAGGACCTTAGGAAGAGCAGTCAGTGCTCTTAACGGCTGAGCCATCTTGCCAGCCCCAGAGTAATGTGTTTTAATTCGGCTTTTTCATACGTGTGTGTGTGTGTGTGTGTGTGTGTAGAGCTACAGATGACAGTCTTACTGTGTAGCCTAGGCTGGCCTTAAAGGTACAAGATTCTCTTGCATCAGCCTCTCAGATTCTGTTATTTCTTTCTTTAATTTATCAACTATTCCTTTTTATTCATTCCCAGCCTTCCCAGGTAGAAACTAAATAATGCCTTGTTAGATTTAGCTATGTATGGATGTATACATTTCTATATATTAGCACAGTTTTAGATTTATAGAAAATTGGTAAGATAGTACAAAGGATGCCTATGCATCCTACATCCTCTTTCCAACTAGTACCTTACATTAATAAGGCACATTTGTTAAAATTATTGGCCAAATGTTGATTATATTTATTAACTAAAATGTATTATTTATTTAGATTGCCTTAGTTTTAAAAAACAATATTCTTTTTCTGTTTCAGATTTCCTTTCTATATATAGATATAACCTTTCTATATATACTATAACCACATTATATTAAGTTATATATCAGATTTCACTTGCTTTCTTTAGGGTTATGTTTGCATGCTTTTTGCTCTTTAGAACTATGAGGTTAATTATCTTTTGAGGTCATCATATTGCTAAGTAATGCTATTCAGTAGTTTTGACACTGAAAGATTGATTTTTGTTTTCACGGTCAGTGACTATAGTTTTCTTATGCATTAGCAAAGGCCTGTAGAATCTATGTTGCATTGATGTAAGTTGCTATGAATTATTTCTTTTTAGGTCTGTTAGAAATCCACAATTCAGCTTTTAAAGACTGTGGCCTTTGGAGTAGCCTTCTGTTTCCTTAATAGTATTTACCACATTTATAATTCTTTTTGTGTTTGTTTTTTGTTTCCCAGGGCAGAACTGAATGCAAGTTCCATGAAAATTATCATCTTTTTATGTTCATTGAACTCCTATTACTAACATAGAACCAGTTTCATGGTCACTGCTCAGAAATATTTGGTGACCAAACAATAGTTAAATATAATAGTAGTCAATGCTATTAACCTATTAACTGTTTCACTAAAACACTAAAAGAAAAAGAACTCAATTGTCTGCATATTATACTTTTTTTTCTTTTTGATTTAAACAGAGTTTTCCCCCCAGCTGATGCTATTAACTTATTTGCTGTTAGTATAATGCAAAAAAGTATGTCAAATATGCAGATGATGTGGTCATGTGATTTTATTTAGCTTTTCAAATGAATGATACCCTGCTCTGTAGTGAAGATGAATTGTTTTATTACTTGACAGATCTAGTTAATGGCATGAGTCTTGGCAATCTTATTTTTTCTTTATTTTAGTATATGATAAAGGGATATTAAACTATGTAAGTCTAAAGTCAAGAGAATCTTTTGTTACTATCAGGCTATTGTCTAGAAATCCAGAGGGGCTTTTAGGAATGTCATTAAGTGGTTTACAATGGAATTTACTGCAAATGTAATTGTTATTGATTATTAGGAACATGATGGCAAGGAGACATGCATAACCAATATGGCTTTTTTCACTTTGTATTACCCTTTTCTGTCAACTTTTTGAACTATATATAGTAAATAGGGAAAGGGTGTCAGAGACTAGTAATACCTCATGAATGCTATAATAGTGTAGTATGTATGGGTCACTATGCTATATTGGGTATTTTGTATTTCTTCTCTGTAAATTCCCTATGGGTAGAGTCTATTAAACCACTTAAAAGTTTTCCAGTAAACTACTTAAGTGTTTATTAAACACTCAATTTACCAAAGTCTTAGAAAACTTTTACATTTAATTAGTCTTCATAATGGTACTATATACAATAATAAGACCTGTTTATTATTTTTATTGATCTAGGAAGCTGAAACATAAAAAGATGTTGAGTAATTTGCCAAAGGTCAGTGGCCAGTACTAACACTGGAAATTTGAACTTTGTGCTCTTAATCATTACAAGTTTTAAGGTTTAAAAATAAGATACAGAAGTTTCTTTGTTTGCAAAATGAAGCTGCAAGGACAAAATGGCCTGATACTATCAAATGCAGTAGCTCTCAAACTGTCTGCTGATCTCCAGCAATCGCACAAGACCCTGCAAGCAAGGGTCCATAAACCCCATATGGATCCAGAATATTAAGATGTTATTTGCTTTTTCACTCTTACTACCTTATAGGAATATAGTGTAATTTCTGAGAGCCTACCTGCCATGTGAAACATGTCAAACACAACTCTAAGAATATAGCTGTCTTCTATTGAATTAAACATTAAGGAGCTTTGCCAATACTGTAAAACACTGCCACTCTTGCTAAGTTTTTGCTTGTAGGTTTTTTAAAAAAATTATTTTAACATGTAATGAGATTTATTACTATATTAGATATATTAAGGTACTTTTAATTTTTCATAGTTAGATTTCAGTATATTAAATACTGATGCAATCTACTCAATCATAATTTAATATCCTCAATAATTTGTAAGGACTAATAATCCAACCACAAATGGTGATACTTGCTTATAATCTCAGTACTTAGGAGGTAGAAACAAGAGGATCAAGAATTCCATCTTGCTGTTCCTACCTTATTTATGTCAGGGTTTCCCACTGAACCTAAAGTTTACTGATTCATCTAGACTGGCTAGCCAGCACCCTCCAGGAATCTTGCTGTTTCTGCATCTGTAATGCTGGGATTTTAGGTATACATGGTACCTGCCTTTCTTGTCTCTCTCTCTCTCTCTCTCTCTCTCTCTCTCTCTCTTTTTTAATGTCCAACTCAGGTACTTATGCACTGTGCTTTACTGACTAAACCATTTCCCCAGTCCCTAGATTACTACTTCTTGGAGTTAGGAATGGTAATGAATGCCTAGCATGGGAAGTTGAAACAAGATTATTGCTGCAAGTTTAAAGAAAACATGGGTTATATAATGAATTCAAGGCTAGCCTGGACTGTGTAGTGAAACTCGTAAAAAGGAGGTGGGGGCTGGAGAGATGCATTTACGAGCATTTGTTTTGCAGAAGACATAGGCTTGGTCACAACTATCCATAACTGAAGTTTCAGGGGAGCCAATGCCTTCTAACCTAGTACGGTAGACCATGGGCACTAGGTATGCACATGGTACATACATGCAAGTGAAATACTCATGCACATAAAATAAATCTAAAACAAATACTTAGGGGATAAAAGGTCTGTGTGTGGTGGTGAATTTCTTTAATCCTGGCAACTGAAGGGGCAGACAAGTGGGTTTGGGTGAGTTTGAGGCCAATCTGCTCTACTACATAGTGAATTTTAGGTCAACCAGGTGTACATAGAGAGGCATTGCCTCAAAGCAAAAAAATGAAGGAGTGGGGACTCTTGCCTTGCATGTGGGAGGATGTAGGACTTAAACTCTATCCCAGGTACCTGTGAGAGCATAAGTAAGAGGGAAAAAATTGCTCTCTACTCATTTCTTTTTTTTTTTTTAAGTGTGTGTAAGAATGCATGCATACATGCATTTGTACTATGTGCATGCATGGCCCACTGAGGTCAAAAGAGGACATTGGATCCCACTTGGAACTGGGGTTACGAGACAGTTGTGCGCTGCCATGTGAGAGTGCCGGGACTTGAACCTAGGACCTCTGGAAGAGCAGCAAAGGCTCTTAGCGGCTGAGCCATCTCTCTAGCCCCTGTACATGGATTTGTATGAGTGAAGGTCAGAGGTCAGGAGTCATTCACCTTATTTTTGGGGACAGAGTTTCTTACTGGAACCTGGTCTTTGTCAATTAGACTAGGCTGGCCATCTAGCAAATTCACTGGCTTTTTCTTCCCAGCACTGGGATAACAGACTAATACCCAGCCTTTTCCATTAGTGTTGTTGAGTAAACTCAGATCCTCATGCTTACACAGCAAGCACCTTTCTCACTCTCTAGTTTCTTTCTTTCCTTTTCTTTTCTCTTCTTTCTAAGACAAGGTTTCAAGTAGATCAGGGTGCCCTCAAAAAAGAAAAGAAGTAAGAAATTAGTGCTGAAAAGGTGGCTCAACAATTAAGACCACTTGCTGTTCTTTCCAGCCCCTAATTATTTTTTTCTTCTTCTTCTTCTTCTTCTTCTTCTTCTTCTTCTTCTTCTTCTTCTTCTTCTTCTTCTTCTTCTTCAGAGGGAGAGAGAGAGAGAGAGAGAGAGAGAGAGAGAGAAAGAGCGCGAGCAGAGACAGGCAGTTGTAATACACTGCTGTAATCCTAACTCTTGAGTGGTTGAGGCAGGTAGGTCCAGCCAGCCTTGTCTACATAGTGAATCTGGGTAGCAAGCACTTTTATATTATTACATTTTTATTTGTTTGTTTAAAGATGGGAACTCACTGTGTAGCACTGTTTGACCTGAAACTTGCTATGTGTGTTAGGCTGTCCTAAATTTACAGAGATCTGTACATTTCCAGTACTGAGATTGAAGGCATGCCCCTCCATGTCCTGCTAATTTTATTTACTTATTTATTTATTTATTTATTTTTGGTTTTTTGAGACAGGGTTTCTCTGTCTACCCCTGGCTGTCCTGGAACTCACTTTTTAGACCAGGCTGGCCCCTAACTCAGAAATCCGCCTGCCTCTGCCTCCTGAGTGCTGGGATTAAAGGCATGTAACACCACAGCCAACTGCTAATTTTTTACTTGGATGTATATATTACAAACCATGAGCATGCCTGTTACCTTGAGAGGCTAAAAGAGGGTAATGGATCCCCTGTAGAGTTATAGACAGTTGAAAGCTGACATGCAGGTAGTTAGGAACCAAACCTAGGTCCTCTAGAAAAGCAGCAAGTGTTCTGAACCCCACTGAGCCTTCTTTCCAGCCACATAGGTTTTTGTAAGTTCATCTGTCATCTACTCTATCTACACCCATTCTGAAGTACTCAAAACATTAATGATTTTTGGCTAAATTTTTTAATTTTTTTATTTGTTCTACAGATAATATGAGATTTCGCTTGTAAACCCATTTGAGGTTTGGTTTTTTTGTTGTTGTTGGTTTTTGTCTTGTTTTGTTTTGTTTTTTCAGTGCTAGTTCTAATGTTAGGTCTTTAGTTTTTTTTTTTTTAAGACTTGTTTATTTATTATTTATTATATGTAAGTACACTGTAGCTGTCTTCAAACACTCCAGAAGAGGGAGTCAGATCTCATTACAGATGGTTGTGAGCTACCATGTGGTTGCTGGGATTTGAACTTAGGACCTTTGGAAGAGCAGTCAGGTGCTCTTACCCGCTGAGCCATCTCACCAGCCCGGGTCTTTAGTTTTTGATGACCATATTACCTATGGTAATTACATTTCTTGACAGAATAATCCTGATTGACATTTTTTTTCTTGGTGTGTGTATATGTGTTTCTATGTATGAGATCATGTGTGAGCTTGTGTGTGGGGATCAGAAGGCAGTGTGAATGTTGTTACTCAGGTTGTGTCCTCTCTGCTTTTCACATTGACTTGGCACTCACTGGTTAGGCTAGGCTATCTGACAGACCAGAGTCCCAAGAAAACACCTAGTGTTTTCCCCAGTGCTGAAATGATAAGCAGATGCCTACATGGCTAGCACTTCTCCCGCTTTGAACCTTGCTTTTTGGGAAAGCACTTTACTGACTGAGCTTTCTCCACACCCCTATTATCACTGTTACTATTGTTTGGGGAGGTAGGTTGGGTGATGTAGGGTCTCACTATTGTGCCATCCTGAACAATGAATTGAAGACTTTATATATGCTAGCTAGGCAAACCTTTCCTAAGTGCTATATCCTTAGCCCTAGTAAATGGATTTCTGTTTTGTGGTTTTATCTGTCTCCCCATATATAGCACAGGCCGACCTGGAACTTGATATTTCTGCCTTAGTCTCCTGAATGCCAATACTACAAGTTAACTACCATGCCTGGGTTATGAATTTCTTTTTCATAATCATACTTTGAAGTTATTTTGTAGTGAATAGCAGCACTCAAAATTTTTAATACTTAAATGACCTTTTTTTAAGGAGTGGTAAGAAGAAAATGGAGACTTATTTATGTGGCCACTGTGGGCAGAGGATCAAAGAGATCACTGATTCCTCCAAATCCATGTAGCAAGTGACTTAAACCTTGCTCAGTATCAGGAAGTCTTTGTAATTGTGTGTAGAAAGACACATAAAAGAGGATACTTTAAAAATAAATAAAAATAAAGCAAGATTGAGGAAACTTAACCTAGAAGGAAAAAGATTTTATATCCTGAATGTCTCTAGAGTTAGTCTGTGGTCAATGACTTGTTGAAGAAAATGTGGGCTTTTAAAATGACCATTGGGTCTGGGCATAGTGGTGTGAGACTTTGATCCCAGCTCTCAGGATATAGAGGAAGGCAGATCTTCGAGGCTAGTCAGGCTTACAGAGAAACCTGTCTTGAAAAAAACAAAAGGGCCATTGGGTTTTATCAGAAGAATCAATTAGTGATTTTTTTTTTTTTTTTAAGAAAATTGGCTGGGCGTGGTGGCGCACGCCTTTAATCCCAGCACTCGGGAGGCAGAGGCAGGTGAATTTCTGAGTTCGAGGCCAGCCTGGTCTACAAAGTGAGTTCCAGGACAGCCAGGGCTATACAGAGAAACCCTGTCTCGAAAAACCAAAAAAAAAAAAAAAAGAAAAAAAGAAAATTGTTTCAGTGGAGTTTAGGAGAGTTGAGGTTTGCAACTTTTTTGGCTAGTTTTTTGGCAACTTGATACAAACTAGAGTCATCTGAGAGAAGGAAATCTCATTTGAGAAAATGCCTCCATTAGATAGGGCTATAGACAAGCCTTTTCTGCATTTTCTCTCTTTTGTTACTAATATGGGAGATTTCAGCCCACTGTGGGTAGTGCCAGCCATGGACAGGTGGTCCTGAGTTGTGTAAGAAAGCAGGCTGAGCAAAGCATGGGAGCAAGCAGTAAGCAGTGTTCTATGGCTCCTGCTTCAGTTCCTTCTGCCATGATGGACTGAACCTAAGACAAACCCTTTCCTCCCTAAATTGCTTATGGTCGTGGTGTTTTATAACAGTAATAGAAATCCTAACTAAGACAATAAGTAAGCAATAAGTATGATATATTTAAAAAGTTAAATCCAGGGATTGGAGAGATGGCTCAGTGGTTAAGAGCACTGGCTGTTCAGCAGACCCTGGTTTTATTCCCTGCACCCACACTGCTGCTCACAACCTGTAACTTCAGTACTAATATCCGCCTCTAGGTTCTTCTAGTACATGTGGTACACAGACATACATGTAGGCAAAATATCCATACCCATATAATAATAATTTTTTTACGAAAAGTTAAAGGCAGGCTTGACTTCCCATACCTGTAATTTCTGCACTCAAAAACTTGAGGCTAGCCTGGTCTACAGTGTGAGACCCTGAGATTTATTTTATTTTTTTATTTGTAATTTAATCATACATGTTTTTGCATTCTTCAGATGTTTTCTTTGGGGGTTGAGAGATGGATCAGTGGTTAAGAGCACTAGCTGCTCTTCCAAAGGACCTGAGTTTAATATCCAGCACCCACATGATAGCTCATTAAACTCCCAGCTGTCTGTAACTCCAGTTTTGGAGGATTTGACAGCCTCACAAAGACATGTATGCAGGCAAAAGACCAATGCACATGAACAATTTTTAAGTAAAAATAAATACATATATATTTTTCCTTTTTAATTATGAGAAACTTTAACATATGAAAGTATAGAGAATGTCATAAACTATTATTGTATATTCAGTAGATACTAGTATTCGTTTAGCTATATAATATACCAACCCACATGCTGCACCCCCTCAGAGTCTTGTTTTCTTTTTTAAAAAAATTATTTATTGGGGCTGGAGAGATGGCTCAGTGGTTAAGAGCGCCGACTGCCCTTCTGAAGGTCCTGAGTTCAAATCCCAGCAATCACATGGTGGCTCACAACCATCCATAACGAAATCTGATGCACTCTTCTGTAGTGTCTGAAGACAGCTACAGTGCACTTACATATAATAAATAAATAAATCTTTTAAAAATATTATTATATATATGAGTAGCTATCTTCAGACACACCAGAAGAGGGCATCAGATCCCATTACAGATGGTTGTGAGCCACCATGTAGTTGCTGGGAATTGAACTCATGACCTCTGGAAGAGCAGTCAATACTCTTAACCGCTAAGCCATCTCTCCAGCCCTGATTTTTATTCTTTTCAAAATTACATCTACTTATTGTTTATGTATGTGCTTGTACTCACACATGCTGTCGTAAGTGTGGCAGTCAAAAGACAACTTGTAGGAACTTTATCTTTCTACAATATGGACTTTGGTGCTTAGGTCATCAAACCTGTTGGCATGCACCTTAACATGCTGTGCCATCTTACACTCCCTCTTCCTTTGTTTTGGAGGCAGTCTTATTCTGTAGCTCAGACTGGTTTTGAACCCATGTGGTGGTTTGAATATGCTTGGCCCAGGGAGTGGCACTATTCGGAGGTGTATAGCCTTGTTGGATGGAATTGGCATGGCCTTCTTGGAAGAAGTGTGTCACTGTGGGATGAACTTTAAGAGAGATTCCTCCTAACTGCCTTCAGAACAAGACATGGAACTCTCAGCTCTTCCAGCACTATGCCTGCCTAGATGTTGCCATGCTTCCTGCCATGATGGTAATGAACTCAACCTCAGAACCTGTAAGGCGGCCCCAATTAAATATTGTCCATTATAAGAGTTACCTTGGTCATGGTATCTCTTCACAGCAATGAAAACACTAATTCAAACAGCCCATGCAGTCCTTCTGCTTCAGCCTTCCAAGTACTGCAGGGATTAGAGGAGTAAACTACCAATGCCTGATATAAAGTGGTCATCTTGAAACAATTTACTGGTGTGTTTCCTAAAAGATTGAAGGCATCATTGAGATATCCTTAACATTTGTGTATACGTGTTGTTGTTCACAGAAGCTTCCCTTATACTGATACGCTTTATGTGTTTTTGATATTTACTATTTCAAGCTCTAATATCTATAGATTAGTGTGTTTCAGTTGAACTCTCTGTGGTGTAAGAATTGTTCAATATTTGTTTTGTCTAAGAATGTTATGACTGGGAAATTGGCTTTTATATTTTATTGAGTTTTAACTTCAGTCAGTTCATGTGGTTAAACTTTTTTTCTGCTCTTACCCTTCTATTAAAACTAAAGAATATATCTAAAGAAATAATTTGTGCATACTTTGGAAAAAAATTTTAATGCACACACACTGTATATATTGGGGCTAGAGAAATTGGAGAGAATGATCAGTGGTTAAGAGCATTGGCTGTTCTTCCAGAGGACCTAGGCCCATTACCCATACAATGGTTCACAACCATTTATAACTCCAATTCCAGGAAATACCACACCTTCTGGCCTCTGAGGGCACCAAACATGCACACAGTGTAGGCTAAACACTCATAATAAATAAACAAACAAAATAAAGAGATCTGTAAAATTTTACAGTATATGTAACACTTACAATTCCAGCATTTCAGAGCCTGAAGGATGAGTGTTTCATTTCAAGTTCAGTGCCTGCTTGTGCTACATAGGGAGATTCCCCCCACCCCATCCCAAACAGCAACAATAAAAACAAAACGAAACTAATTTAAAAACAAAAAACCTCATACTCAAAATGAATTAGTTGAATAAAGGAAGAAAGGGAAATATTATGACTCAAATTCAGATAGGTTTTTTTGTTTGTTTTGTTTTGTTTTTGAGACGGAGGTTTTTTTGTTTGTTTTGTTTTGTTTTGTTTTTGAGACGGGTTTCTCTGTTTAGCCCTGGCTGTCCTGAAACTCACTCTGTAGACTAGGCTGGCCTCAGAAATTCTCCTGCCTCTGCCTCCCAAGTGCTGGGATTAAAGGCGTGTGCCACCACGCCTGGCCTTCAGATAGGTTTTTTAAGCCACCTCTTCATTAAAGATATTTCGACCTGTAGTAGTTAGTCTACAACAACAGCCATTAAGGGAAAAATCTTACTTAACACCTTTAAGATCCTAAATCTCGGTGGCTAATGACCATGCAGGCAAATGTGCATAAAACTATTGAATATATCTAATCATTAAGAAACTAGACAAATAGGTCTTTGGGTTTTTCTTGTTTTTGTTTTGTTTTTGTTTTTTTTGTTTTTCGAGACAGGGTTTCTCTGTCTAGCCCTGGCTGTCCTGGAACTCACTTTGTAGACCAGGCTGGCCTCGAACTCAGAAATCCGCCTGCCTCTGCCTCCCGAGTGCTGGGATCAAAGGCGTGCGCCACCACGCCCGGCTGTTTTTTTGTTTTTAAGGTAATAAGTGCAGAGTGTTGTTTGACACCTGTCTAATCCCAGCATTTTAAATACTAAGGCAGAAATGTTATGCATTTGAGTCCAGCTGGGGCAACATCCCAAGTTTTCAGTTAGCCTAGGATACACAATGAGACTCACAAGGAGTCTCAAAAAGCCAGAAGCCAGGGATGTTGTTCAAAATAGAGTTCTTGCTCTGAGTTTGATCCCTAGTACTCTAAAATTAACAGGAAAACAAAGTAAGATGACAATATGATCATTGTGCTTAAGAAAGCTAAACTCTTCTAAGCATGGCTCATACCTTTAATCTAGGCACTAGGGTGATAGAAACAGGCAAGCCTGCCCTTCAGTGAGATCCAGGCCAGCCGGAGCTACTGTCTCAAAAAACAGACCTTATCTCAAAAAAACAAAACAAAACAAGACAAACAACCAAAAAAGAAATGAAACTCTGATCCTAGTTCCACCTGCTTTTAATTAATGTGTGTGTTTTTCTAGCCCCTTCCAATTTTAATGCTGTGGATTAAACCATAGCGCCAGGCTCATGCTTATCACACAGCACACTACTGAACTCTATACCCACTGGTGATAGGGAAGAGATACATAGGGCAGGGTATGAGGAAGAGGGTTGAGGTTGGTGCCATACTCTTTTCAAACCTTGCACACTTCTGTATTTAGCAACCTAGAACTTCTCCAATAGTTGTCTTTTTAAATTTTTATAAGGAAGATTCTATACTTTGGCTATTGCTGATTAGCTCAGTCTTTTACTACTCTTTTTCTAGAGATGGAGCTAAAAGTTCTAATTCTAATCATATGGTTAATTCTGGCTACTAGTTTCCCATCCTTTGGGATTTTCAGAAATAACCTTATTGACATTAAGTCAGAGCTAAGGGCTTTTTAGGAATAATAAAGGATGGTTCATTCAGTCTTACTACTTCTATCTTAAGAAAACCAAAAGAGCTTTATAAGCTATATAGCTTGAACATTAAAGTAGATGGAAGTACACATTTTTTATTATGTTACATCTCTAAATTTATGTTAATGTCAGGATCTTCAGTGTCTTAGCATGTGAGGGGTTTTGGAGAAATAGGCTGAGATAATACTGGGGTATGATCCGAATGCAATATGATTGATAGCCTAATGAAGAGGAAATGATCATGATCGAGATCTTGTTAAAACCCTATATACCGGGCTGGTGAGATGGCTCAGGGGTTAAGAGCACAGACTGCTCTTCTGAAGGTCCCAAGTTCAAATCCCAGCAACCACATGGTGGCTCGCAACCATCGGTAATGAGATCTGACGCCCTCTTCTGGAGTGTCTGAAGACAGCTACAGTGTACTTACAGATAAATAAA
Organism: Mus minutoides; assembly: GCA_902729485.2. Taxonomy (NCBI): domain Eukaryota; kingdom Metazoa; phylum Chordata; class Mammalia; order Rodentia; family Muridae; genus Mus; species Mus minutoides. Next base: position 23,267 of record LR749908.1, read on the forward strand.
TAAATCTTAAAAAAAAAACAAAAAAAAAAACCCTATATACCAAAGAATGCCAAGGATTGGTAGAAAACCAGCAGAAGCTCTAGAAAAGGAGTAGAGCAGGTTTGTCGTCAGAAGGAACCAACACTGCTAATCATGTAACCTCAGTTTTCCTGTCTACAAAACTGTGAGAGAATTATTTTCTGTTGTTTTAAGTTACTTGTACTTTTTTATGGCATCTCTAGCAAGTTACAATGTATAATATTATTTTGCAACAAAACAAAATCCATCTAGTGCTTCCTGACAACTGTGATGATAAGTATATATCTTCATTTACTGTGAAACTAACATTTAAAAAAATTACTATCATTTTATGTGTATAAGTGTTTTGCCTGCATGTACACCATATATATTTGTGGTGCCCATAGAGGCCAGAAGAGGGTGTGACATCCCCTGGGACTGCAGTATGACAACTGTGAGTTGTCATGTGGGTCAGCTGTGAGTCACCATGTTGATGCTTTAATCAAATGAGGGTCATCTGGAAGAGAAGCAAGCACTCTTGGCCTCTGAGGTATCATATCTCCAGCTTCACTAACAGTTTTTTGAGTAGTCAAATCAAACTACTTTTGTTGTTGTTGTTGTTGTTGTTTGTTTTTCGAGACAGAGATTCTCTCTATAGCCTTGGCTGTCCTGGAACTCACTCTGTAGAATAGGCTGGCCTCGAACTCAGAAATTCGCCTGCCTCTGCTTCCCAAGTGCTGGGATTAAAGGTGTGCACCACCATGCCTGGCATTACTTTTTTTATATATAATTAAATTAGTATTAGTAATTTTGTGTAAATTAGTAACTTCCAGGTATTAGTATATTTGTTTTCATATGTAATACTATTAACTAACATCTGATTACTTGTTACATATCATGTTCTGTTGCAAATACCTAACAGTTTTAGTTCATTTAATTCTTAAAATGAATCCTAAGAGCTTTTCCAAGTGATTGGTTTCTATACTAGAGCAAGAAAATATAAAATATTCCTGTAGTTTCTGTTGATGGAAAGTTGTTAGAAGGTGCTTAAAAGAAGAAGAAGGTAGCATGTTGATAGAGGGGGCTGAAGTGCACTGGCAGAGTATTTGCTGAATATGTGCAAGGCCTCTGGTTTGATCTCTGCACCACAAAACTAGACTAGAGTCATTCTGAAAAAGTTTCCAATAGAGAAAGCTGGAATACTTTCAGCAAGAAAATAATTACAGTACTGGTTCTGAACCTACAGAATTAAAGTATACATGAGTATATTATTATAAATATTTAAGTAAAGTGGAAAGGAAAGTTTATTGTTATAAAAGAACCATAATTAGGGGCTGATGAGATGGCTCAGAGGCCAAGAGCACTGCCCTTCCAAAGGATTAAGGGTTGATTCTTAGTACCCAGATTGGGAGATGGCTTAGTAGATAAAAGCAGTATCCATAAAAATCTGAAATTGTTCACAAATTTTGTATAACAGTTGGATGAGGTGGTGTAAAGCTGTAAAGGCCTCATTCCTAAGGCTGGGTGGAAGGTGGAGACTGCAGAATCAGTAGGAAACTGGCCTAAATAATGCAGCAGCAGAAATAACAAGAGACTCTGCCTCAAAAACAGAATGGAAGAAAAGAACTAGGTCCTGAAAAGTTGTCCCCTGACCTGGCTTCCTTTCTTTTCTTCCCTCTGCTCACCTGTTCTAGGATGCATATACATGCATAATAAGTAATCTTGATAAAATAGGTCAAAGTAATATAGAAAGTGATTGGGGAAGTCCACCTCTCTACACACACACACACACACACACACACACACACAAATGCATCTTCTAAGTTAATTGTATGATCTCTGTTCTTAACTATTTTTATAGTGTATTACATTTAATATGCTGTAGTAATAGTTATATTCTGTGGTAATAATGACTGAGATGTTGGGATCACAGCAGAAAAACTTAGTTACAACTAAATTTCATTGCATTATTTTATCTCACTTGAGTGCTGTAATTCTACAGCAACAGAAATCAACTAAACCTCTCAAATACCCTGAAGTTTTAAAACACAAAAATATAGTTGGATATGGTGACACAAATCTTTAATCCCAGCACTCTGGAATGAGGCAGAAACCTGCAGAGGTCTGAGACTTGGAAGCCAGCCTAGTCTACATTAACAAGTTCCAGGTCTGCCTAGACTGCATAGAGAGACCCTGTCTTAAAAACACAGTAAGCCATTTTCTATAGAGCTAGACTGAATTATGGTTTGTTTTCTCCTAAAATTATATTAAAACAAAATGCAGCTGAGTAAGTACTACGGCAAACACCCGTGGTTCCAACTACCTGAATGGATAAGGACTTCAAGCCCAGCTTGGGCAAAGGTGTATATTAACCTTATTTCGGAACATTTCAGGATTGTCTAGTTTTTTTAGTTGTTTCTTGTTAATTTTCTTTAAAAAATATTTATTTTGTGTGTATGAGTGTTCTGTCTACATGTATGAGGTGCTTCACATGTGTGCCTGCTGCCTGCAGAATTCAAAAGAGGGCATAGGAGCCCTTGGAACTGGAGTTAAAGATGGTTGTGAGCCACAGTGTGATGCTGGGAACTGAACCTGGATCTTCTATAAGAACAAAAGGTGTTCTTACTTGCTAAACTATCTCTAGCTCGTTTGTTGATTTTTTTGTTTTTTTGGTTTTTTTGGTTTTTTGAGACAGGGTTTCCTCTGTATAGCCCTGGCTATCCTAGAACTCACTTTGTAGACCAGGCTGGCCTCGAACTCAGAAATCCGCCTGCCTCTGCCTCCCGAGTGCTGGGATTAAAGGCGTGTGCCACCACGCCTGGCTCTCATTTGTTGATTTTCATTAAGGACAAAGAATGCCTGTGTGAGGGATAATGGGGAACTGGACAGACTGTTATTGTCCTAGAACCTACAGTGAAAACCATAGTGGTTTTAAATTAGCTGCAATCCTCTTGTCTCTGCTTCCTGAGTTCTAGAATTATAGGTGTGCACCACCACACACAGACAAAAGGTTTTCCCTAAATAAAAGTTGGCAGAAAAGAATTAGTTTTTTCTTCACTAATTCTGTAAAGTGAGAATTAGAATAAAAGTTTCTATAAAACATCTAGTATGTACAGCACTATCATAATTGGTAATAAAATACTGTTATTGGGGTGTGGGGGTGAGACAGGATCTTTATATAGCCCTGGCTGTACTCTAGGACTCACTGTATAGACCAGGGTAGCTTCAGACTCCATCCACCTGCTTCTGCCTCTTGAGAACTGGGAATGAAACACCACCATGCTTGGCAAAATATTCTTGTTTCATTTCAAGGAAATATTTTAAGCTACAACTGCTTTTTAAAACCTAAAGGGGGAAGGGTGTTTTTGGTTTATTGTTTTTTGTGGGGAGGGGGAGGTTTTGGTGGTTTTTGTTGTTGTTGTTTGGTTTGGTTTTGGTTTTTTGTTTGTTTGTTTTTTGTTTTGTTTTTGGTTTGGTTTGAGACAGGGTTTCTCTGTGTAGCCCTGGCTGTCCTGAAAGGCTTGGACCACCACTGACCACTGCCTGGCTCTGAATTTTCTTGAGATACTATGATGGAGGGAAAATATAAGTCTGATCTCTGCTCCTTTTGGAGAAGGGTGTAAATCAGAGGAAGTAGAGTAGAGTTTTTGTCTCAGAGGGATAGAGATGTTTATTCAAATGCCTAGAGATTTTTTTTTATTTCTGGACCTGGTTGTGTTCTGCTTTTCAGTCTTTAAGCCAGTATTCAGTATCATACTGTCTGGTAGTTTATCATAGTCACTTTTGTAGTTGTTCACTGCTATCAGGATTGCTTTAACTATTCTAAATTATTTGTATTTCTAAATAAACTTAAGAATTGATTTAGTAGCTGGGTGTGGTGGCGCACGCCTTTAATCCCAGCACTCAGGAGGCAGAGGCAGGCAGATTTCTGAATTTGAGGCCAGCCTGGTCTACAAAGTGAGTTCTAGGATAGCCAGGGCTATACAGAGAAACCCTGTCTCGAAAAACCAAAAAAAAAAAAAAAAAAAAAAAAAAAAAAAAAGGAAAAAAAAAAAGAATTGATTTAGTAGTTTTTCAAAAAGCTTTTATGGGGGGCTGGTGAGATGGCTCAGTGGTTAAGAGCACAGACTGCTCTTCTGAAGGTCCTGAGATCAAATCCCAGCAACCACATGGTGGCTCACAACCATCCGTAATAAAATCTGATGCCCTCTTCTGGAGTGTCTGAAGACAACTACAGTGTACTTACATATAATAAATAAATAAATAAATATAAAAAAAGTTTTTATGACAGGGCTTGTGTCTGATTTAGGGAGTCTTTGAGTCTTTTAGCATTAGTTATTTGTTTATTTATCTCTTTTATTTACCTATTTCATGTGTGCATTTTTGCCTGCGTGTATATCTGTGCACCAAGTGCGTGCATGGGGCTTGCAGAGTCCAAAAGAGAAACAGATCTCCTGAAACTAGATTCACTGTGTAGGTGCTGGGAATTGAACCTCTTCTTCTACAAGGGCAACCAGATATTTAATATATCCTTCCATTTATTTAGATTTGTTGTTGTTGTTCTTTTTCTCTCAGAGTATTCTGTTGTATTGAATATTGAGGTATTACATATGTTGTTAAGGAGTCCTTATTTTGCTAGGTGTGGTGGTGCACATCTTTAATCCCAGCACTTAGAAAGCAGAAGCAAACATATCTCTCTGTTCTAGGCCAGCCTGGACTACAGAGTGAGTTCCAGAACATCCAGGGTTACACAGAGAAACTCTGTCTCAAAAAACAAAACAATTTCTTTTGGAGCTGGAGAATGGGACAGTGGTTAAGAATATATAACTGTTCTTGTAGAGGACCTGAGTTCAGTTCCTAGCACCCATTCTGAGCTGTTCACAATTACCAGTGACTCCAGTTCCTGGTAGGTTTGTGGCCTGTGACCTTTGTAGGCACCCGCACTTATGTGCATGTGCAGGTCAATGACTGGGTGTGATTTTTATCTTTGCCCAAAATATTTACATTTTGGGGAGCATTTGAGAAGCTTATCCAGCACTCAGGAGGCAGAGGGAGGCGGATTTCTGAGTTTGAGGCCAGCCTGGTCTACAAAGTGAGTTCTAGGACAGCCAGAACTACGCAGAGAAACCCTGTCTCGAAAAACCAAAAAAAAAAAAAGAAAGAAAAGAAAAGAAAAGAAAAAAAGCTTATTAACCTGGTTCCTTCCTAACTTATTCCTAACAAATTATTACATTTGTTTTATTTGTTGTTTTGATATTTTTGAGACAAGGCTTCACCGTGTAACCCTAGCTTATCTGGAACTCATTCTAGACTAGGCTAGCCTTGAACTCACAAGTCTACCTCTTGAATTTGTTTTGTATTAAAATCTATGTGAAGTGACTGGAGAAATAGAAAATAGCAACTACACAGTGACTCACAACCATCTTAATGGAATCAGATACTCTCTTCTGGAGTGTCTGAAGACAGCTACAGTGTACTCATATAAATTAAAAACAAAGAACAAAACAAAAAAAGCAGTGTACTTTTATTAAGAAGTTTTTATTTAAAAAAAAATTAGTTCTTTTGTTTTGTTTGTTCATTTCTACCTCCCATTGTTACCAAGTAATACCCGCTTTTGCTTTTTGTGAATGTGCAATATCAACATGATTTTGTTCCATCCTATCTCTTCATTTTCCTCAGCTTTTAGCTAAATACTTGCCTGTGCCTTTAGTGTAAAAAAATTATTTGTTAATGAGACAGTCCTGTCAGCAAACTTTGGATAAAACCATTGAATATATTTTTTATTTAACTTAATTGCAATTCTTTGAGCAATGCCTGGGAACCTAATATACTTAATATAATATGTTCACTAAGCATATTTCTCTCTTTTTCATTTCAGTTGGAAAGACGTCCTTGATCACCAGATTCATGTATGACAGTTTTGACAACACCTACCAGGTATTTTATTTTTGCCAATTTATAGTTTTTCTCTTAATGTTAAGAGGAATGTCTAAAGTATTTTTAAAAGTTCATTCATTTACATGCAGCAATAGATATAAAAGTGCTTTGTATAATGTATAAATTATATAAAATATAAATGATTTTGCCCATAGTCATAACCTTATTAGTCAGTTTACTTCTTTCAAAGTCTATTGAAAAATTATTTTTACTGTCATCTGAGAGGGATTTAGAAATGATATTAGAATTTTTTTAATAGACAACTTATTCAAGTCTGAGATTTCTTTTTGAGAATTTATTTTAGCTTATGACATCAGAGAATTTAGGCCATCATGATGGGAAACTTACAATGGACTAGCTAGTTCATATAATTTGTCAGAAGATTGTAAGCAGAGAGGGACATGCCAACACATAGCTACTTTTTTCCTCTTTTTCTTTTAAAATGAGATCTATTTTATTTTATGTGTGGGTGTTTTGCTTACATGTTTGTATGTGCATGCTTTGTGCCATGGGCATCAGAATATGGCATTAGATCCCCTGGAACTGGAGTTATGGATGGTTGACTACCACCAAGTGAAGGCTGGGAATTGAACATGCTTTCCTGAAAAAGAGCTGTTCTTAACTGCTAGCTGTCACTTGAGCTCCCGTGTCCAGTTACTTAAATTTATCTTCCTATTTAATTTAGACTTCCTTAATATTTACCTTTTTTTCCCCCTAGTTTTTACCTTTTAAGATCTTTATTATTTAACCAGGCACACAGTATTTTACACTGTGTTTGGATCATAGGAGATACTTTTCATTGAAAGATAAAGAAAAAATGTATTTCTTCAATATATTACTTCCATACTAGAAGAATTATGTTCCCTTGGAAGTCGTATTTATTGGTCTCTGGCTGTCTCTGGTACCAGAATAAGCCATTATGTAGGAAGTTTAGGTATGGTTATGTTTCCATCAAGATAAAATTCATAAAATTGTTGTTGTGACAGATAAAAGCCATTCTGGGCTGGAGAGATGGCTCAGTAGTTAAGAGCACTGGCTGCTCTTCCAAAGGTCCTGAGTTCAACTCCTAGCAACCACATGGTGGCTCACAACCATCTGCAATATGATCTGACACCCTCTTCTGGTGTGTCTAAAGACAACTACAGTGTACTCATATACATTAAATTAATGAATGAATGAATAAATAAATAAATAAATAAATAAAAGCCATTCTTACTGGGGAACATTAAGATACTCAGGCTAAGATTTGTATTCAGGAGCGGGGCATGCTGGCACATGCCTTTAATCCCAGCACTCAGCGGATCTCTGAGTTCGAGGACAGCCAGGACTATAAAGAAAAACCCTGTCTCAAAAAAACCAAAACAAAAAACAAAAAACAAAACAAAACAAAAAAAGCCTAAAGGAATTAGTCTCCAACACAGAGTGTGTGCTTAGTACATGGAAACAGTTAACATTGGACATGTTCATTCTTGCTTGACAAAAGTGTTATGTCTGTATTCCTCCCCTCCCCTCCCCTCCCCTCCCTTCCCCTCTCCTCTTCTTGGTTTTTCTCTGTATAGCCCTGGCTGTCTTGGAACTCACTTTGTAGACCAGGTCAGCCTCGAACTCGAATCCACCTGCCTCTGCCTCCCGAGTGCTGGGATTAAAGGCATGTGCCACCACGCTTTTATTATTTCTTTTGCAATCATAAATCCTGTTTGTTATCCTAAACTGCTGGCAACACCAAATGATTATTACTCGCTAACTCTTTTGTTTTGTTTTATAGGCAACAATTGGCATTGACTTCTTATCAAAAACAATGTACTTGGAGGATCGAACCGTGAGTAATGTTTTCAGCGTGCAGTTTTCTGCAACACTTCAGGCTAGAAAACTAGGATCACAGCTTAGTCAGTATGAGAAGTGCTTAGCAAAATTACCAAAATCAGGTCTTGAAAAAAATTTACTATGGAGTTTTTTTGGTTTTTTTTTGGGGGGGGGGTTGTCTGATTTATTATTTCTGTTTAACATTCAAAGCAAGAAAGTCAGAATTAGTTTGTAAATTCCTGATGTCTTTAGACTTACTTTACTATCTTGATTTAGAAAAAGGACAACAGACAGATTTATAAGAGAATTAAAGGAATTTTCATGAAGAAATTTTAGCTTTTGAACACTAAGTCATGAGAAAGATTTTATAGTATGTGAACTTAAAGACTTTCTTTGTTAGAATAGAATGTGTAACAGAGTGATTAAATGGGGAGAAATCTCTGTCTTATTTTTAATCTTCCATATTGTTGAGTGTTTTTTTTTAAAAATTATATTTAGCCCATTCTTCCTTGAAGGGATATTTATCATCACTTGAACTGTGAATAACTTAGTGCACCCAAAATATGAAACATCTTTAATATTTTTCTTATTTATGAAGTATGGGGTTTTTTTGGATTAATATAGTATGTAATATAGTTTTTCTTAAAACTTGAGCTTGGAAACTGCTTTGTTTGGCTAAGAAGACTTATTTATAGGATTTTCTATAATGTGGATGTGGCAGGAAAAAAAAATAAAGAACATTTTTATGTAAGATTCTTTTTTCTATCCCCTCTCCCAGTATTTACAGTGTCCTAGGCACAAATGTGTAGGAGAAACAAAACATCATAGACTCACGTTCACGGTCATCTGGTAGCTTGATGTTTTCATTAACATTTACCTTTATTCTCTCTTTTATGCTCAGTATTTGAACATCAACCATCTACTGATCATTTGGAAGACACTCAGACTCAAACTTATAGGGAGAGTTGGAATACATTATTTATTTTGTGAAATCTTTCGCAAATCGTTTTCAGTGATTATTCCTTCAGAACAAGCAAGTTTGTAGTACTGCTCCCTTTTCAGAAAGGAGTTTTTTAATGTTGTTTTCATTCCTCTACATTAAACCTCTACATGAGTTGTCTACTACTCATGTTACAAAAAGAAAAAAAAACCACTTTTTTAAGTATTATTTTTTGGAATTTTTGTTTTGTTTTGTTTTTTTTATTTACTTTTTCCCATCCCACAGATCAGGCTGCAGCTGTGGGATACTGCGGGTCAGGAACGTTTCCGTAGCCTCATTCCCAGTTACATCCGTGACTCTGCTGCAGCCGTAGTAGTTTACGATATCACAAGTAGGTATACTGCAATGGGTTGACCTTTCTTCCTTTTCTCGCTTGTTTGACTGATTTTGTTGTTAGGTGCGATTGCAATTATGGGACACAGCAGGTCAAGAGCGGTTCAGGAGCTTGATCCCTAGCTACATTCGTGACTCCACTGTGGCAGTTGTTGTTTATGATATCACAAGTGAGTGGGGGGATTATGCATTTCTAATCTTCTTCAACCTTTAGCCTAGCTGCATGCATGTTTGTCTTGTGCTTGTTTTCCTTACTGGCATGAAAAACATTTTATCATAGCAAACTGTATCCCAGAATAGCAAAAAAGTCCTTGCCTCCCTGTTTGTACCAGTACACTCAACGCCTGCGTGCCAGGGTTTTCACTGTCTTTTGGATCCAGTTATGGATACTATTTCAAGGATTTCATAGTATCCTCTTATCCATAAACTATCCCATAATTATAGTTAAAGGAATATTATTCCTTAATTTATTTCAGATTTCAAAGATAATCTTTATTTAAGCCTGTTGCCAGGTTTTCCAGATCCTTCATGACTTGTGTTGAGGCTTTTAAAAGTTTCTGCCAGCTAGCATTTTCTCTGCTTCCCTCTTGTAGTCATTCTTTTATAGAGAGAAAAAGCAGAGAAGCATAATGTGTATTTTCTGTTAGCCATTTTTGCTTGAATATGTGCATTTTGTGAATGATTTTTCTTTATTGGTAACAAATTACACTTTCATTTTTCTCCAAGAAAAAAGTTTAATGGGAAATGAACTTTATTTCCCCCCTCGTTCCCGTCAACCCTGCTCACTCCAGTTGGCCACACTCGCTCCGGTTGGTCCCACTTGCTCTCTCCGGTCCAAGGATTCGTTTTTATTATTATTATTCATAAGTACGCTGTAGCTGAATTCAGACGCACCAGAGGAGGGCGTCAGATCTCATTACGGGTGGTTGTAAGTCACCATGTGGTTGCTGGGATTTGAACTCATCACCTTCGGAAGAGCAGTCGGGTGCTCTTACCCGCTGATCCATCTCACCAGCCCTTTTTTTTTTTTTTTCTTCAAAACCTGAATGCCTTCAGTCTTTTAAGTAGCTATAAATTCCCATGGAGTATTGGTGACTGCTTTCTGGTTGGAATTATCTTTGTAAATTGTTTTATTACACTTGAGAGGCAATATTTAACATCATTCCATACACTAGTCCATAATTTACAGGGAAGCCAAGATTATATAGCATCCTGGACTCCTATAAAAATAACACATACAGGTGACTCATTTGAACTAGTCATAATATTAATAGACATTTTGTGTGCTCAGCTAGAAGTCTTATTAAACAGTAATTACAGTGGCAAAATTAGATTACATTCTGAGATATATTTTTTTCTTCTTTTTTTTAACCTTTTTTGGATGTGTGCTTTATGCAGTCTTCTCTTGCAGCTTTCCTTTAGGTTGCTACTTGTTTTTAAAAAATTAATTTTCATTATAATGCATTGACCTGTTTTGCAGCTTTAAAGTGTTTGTGTTTACTTTAACCAAAGCAAGTGAAGCTTGTCATGGCTTTCTTTTAAAATTCCACAAATGTGTTTAAAATACTACTAAAAAGGGTGAATTTAGTTAGAAGTGAGCCTGGTACATCAAACTAATTAAGTTAAGGTCACTTCACATAGATTCTAATAGAAAACAAATATAAGAGCCAGGCCTGGTGGCACATACTTTTAATCCCAGGAAGAGGTAGTAGAGACAGAAGAAAGGATTTTTAAAATAAGGTTAAAGTGATCACAAGCTGAGTAAGCACTGCCAGCACAGTGGGGGGGGCTAGAGAGGCTTGGTGGGCTTTCTCCATGTGTTGGGACTTCCTGGCTGACGTACTTTGGAAATGCTTTCTTTGTCATGTTTTGTGTGTATTAGTATAAATGATCAAAAAAAGCATTGTGGCAATGTAACACCATATTATCTGCAGTAGCTGTCCTTAAATTTCAGAAAGCTTTTTATTTTTATAATTATGTAGTGCTTTACAATAGTTTGGTCATTGTCAAGAAAAAAACTTTTCTTCAAAATGAACATTGAGGATTTTATTTTCCTCAGACTCGTTTAGATCACTGACAGTTGTAATTAGATAAAATGGAGTTACATTGTAGGCACATTAAAAACGGGGTCTTAATGTGCTGTCCCCCTTCCTTCTTCTAGGGTATTTGTGGGAAGTGTCCTTCACTGGGGGAGGCATTTTCAGTAACACTAATCCCTCTGTCCACTCTCACTACCAGATGTTAACTCATTCCAGCAAACTACAAAATGGATTGATGATGTCAGAACAGAGAGAGGAAGTGATGTCATCATCATGCTAGTAGGAAATAAAACAGATCTTGCTGATAAGAGGTATGAAATAACTCTGAATGCTTACTGTCTATGGTAAATAACGTGTTTGTTTGCCAAAAATGCTTTTGAAAAGGAGAGATTTCATTTTATTTTTAGGGTGTTATCTAAAATATAAGTATAAAAATTAAACTTCTTTTGTGTAAACCCATGCAAAACTCTTTTACAGAATTGTTACACATGAAGCCAACAAATATTTTATATTTTTAAGGTTTAATAAGTGGAGCAGACTACCCCAAAGAACTACATTTTTAAAAAATATGCTTAATGCGGCCGGGCGTGGTGGCGCACGCCTTTAATCCCAGCACTCGGGAGGCAGAGGCAGGCGGATTTCTGAGTTCGGGGCCAGCTTGGTCTACAGAGTGAGTTCCAGGACAGCCAGGGCTACACAGAGAAACCCTGTCTCGAAAAACCAAAAAAAAAAAAAAAAAAAAAAAAAAATATATGCTTAATGATTAGACACACATATTTGTAGTTTCTAATAAAACAGTCACATAATTTCATTATAGTTCAACAATGTAGTCTGTGTGTTCATGTGGTTTTTGATTGTGTGGTTGTTCCAAATTTAACTAAGTATGAACAGCTTAATTGTAATACCTTAGTCAAATGTGCAAACCTCATTCAAGTCAGAAGATATAAAGTATATTAACATTCACTGTAGCTTCCTGTGAATGGCTTTCAGAATTCTTTATGCTTTCTGGTTTAGTCCTCACCATACTCACACTGTTTAATTAGTAAGTAAAGCTTTTACTATTTATTTATTTATTTATTTATTACTTAATTCATTCATGAGTTGGATATTGAAATTCAGGTGATGAACTCGTGCTATTAACTAAAATGTCGAGATGTAGTTTATTTGTAAAGAATTGTGCAGCTTTTAAGCCTACTTCTGCTCAATGGCAGAAATAACATTGAATTAATAGTATAATTAAAAAGTAATCTTTTCTTTTTTTGAGAAAGGTAAAAGGTTGGAATGTGGTTCAGTGGTAGATATCTTAATATTTGTTTGTTTTGGGTGTGTATTTGTGTCAGGGCCTTACTCTTTTTTTTTTTTGTTTTGTTTTTGTTTTTTGTTTTTTTGAGACAGAGTTTCTCTGTATAGCCCTGCCTTTCCTGGAACTCACTTTGTAGATCAGGCTGGCCTCGAACTCAGAAATCCACCTGCCTCTGCCTCCCAAGTGCTGGGATTAAAGGCTTGCGCCACCACGCCTGGCTTAGGGCCTTACTCTTAAACCCAGGCTGGCCTAAAACTCAAGATCCTACTGCCTCTTACCTGAGATTTGGGGTTATAGGAATAAGCCACTACATGCAGTTCAGTCACTAATATTTTAAAAGTAAAAAGAGGGGCAGACTGGTAGTGGCTTAGGAGGTAAGTCAGTTTCCATGAAGCTGGATGGGCTGAGCTTGATCCCTGGGATCCATGTGATGAAAGGAGAAAACTTGTACATGTGTGCCCATACACATACATGGACAAATAAGTGTTTTTTAAGTCAAAAGATTGGGTCTGATGGTAGAGTACTTACTTGCCTAACATGCATGAGGCCCTGCCTGTGTTTCTGACCCTAACACTGCTTAAAACCTAGAGTGATGATGGTGCATGCCTGCAATCTCCAATACCTGCAATTGGAGAGGTGAAGGTAGGAAGATGAGAAATTTAAAATCATCTTGGGCTAGCAAGTTCTAAGCCAGCCAGGGAGCTCAAAACAAAAACACTCAATGGGTTCAGCCAAATAAAAACACATTAATAAAATAAATCTTAGTTTTATGGTGCTAGGAAGATGGTTCAGTAGAGAAGAGGAATTGTGCAAACCTGAGGACCTGAGTTCAGATTGCTAATGCATGAAAAGCCGAGATGGCCCGTGCCTTGTTTGTACCGGCAATGTTGGAGCCACAAAGGCAAGAGGATTGCTGGGACTGCCAGGCTACTAGGCAGAGAACTATATATAGGAAAGCATATCTTGTTCTTTTCAGTTTTTTGTACACATTCACCAAAGGACAGTCACCAGCAACACATACATACACACAGATTGTTAAATTGGGGATTGACAATGTAGCTAAGTTCATGGAGGTTTTACTATGTTTTTATGTAGTGTCAAAGGCACTACATTAAAAAATGGCATGATAGCATGTTTGTGTAATTCCAGTACTTTGGGAGGTTGAGACAGGGAGATCAAGAAGTTCAAAGTCATCCTGGGCTACATGAGGCCTTGTCTTTCTTTATTGGTCTCTGGTTGTCCTGAAACTTTCTATAGTACAGGCTGGCTTCAAACTCAAGTGATCCTCCTGCCTCTGCCTCCTGAGTGCTGGTTTTAAAGGCGTGTGCTACTACCCCTAGCCTAAAATTCTTTTTACACATATACACACAGATACACACAGTTTGATTAAGGAGCTAGAGAGATAGCTCAGTGGTTAAGAGTACTGGCTTCTCTTCTAGAGGACATGGGTTTAGCACCCACATGGCTCATGACCATCTGTCACTCTAGTTCCAAGTGTTCTAGTGCCCTCTTCTGAAAGCCTCTGTGGATACTAGGCATGCATGTTGTAAATAGACATATATGCCAGCAGAACACTATACACATGAAATAAATGAAGGATTTTTTTTTTAAGTCAGTAAACTGTATATCCTCAGTAGAGCTCTTGCCCAGCATGTGTAAAACCCTAAATTCAATTCCTAGTACTCAAATAAATATAACATATACAGCCGGGCGTGGTGGCACACGCCTTTGATCCCAGCACTCAGGAGGCAGAGGCAGGCGGATTTCTGAGTTCGAGGCCAGCCTGGTCTACAGAGTGAGTTCCAGGACAGCCAAGGCTACACAGAGAAACCCTGTCTCGAAAAACAAAAAACAAACAAACAAACAAAACAAAACAAACAAACAAACAAACAAAAAAATATATATATATACATAGCCACAGACCACATACAGTTCTTGAGTGCTACACACAATTATGTTTTCAAACTAATAGCTGTTTCTATAGCCAGAACCAATAGAACTTGGTTTATAGTTTATGGTTTCATTTTTCAAAAATAAGAATTTGTCTTTTTAAAATTTTCCTATAGGCAAGTGTCAATTGAGGAGGGAGAGAGGAAAGCCAAAGAGCTGAATGTTATGTTTATTGAAACCAGTGCGAAAGCAGGATACAATGTAAAGCAGGTAAGTCTTATTTGTATGAATGTTTGTTCCTAACTTATGAAAATGTGAAATAATTGTAAGCTATTTTTTAGTGTAAAGGTTTCTTTCAATTAGCAATAGCAATTCATGACCTAGAAATATATTTTCAGAGAGTAAGAAGAAATATCTGTGGCATAGTTTTTATAAAAAGAGAAAATATTTACCAAACTGTTCAGATTACACACAGGATAACAAATTCATTATTAATATAATATTTCTGAGTATAAAGTTTTGAACTTCCATACTCTCTATGGTCGTCAGCTTAATACCTTCTCTTCTTCTCTGTGTCATTGTCTTAAAGGTGGGCTTTCCTCATTTCATTTTTTGGCAGTCAAGACTAATACAGGAAAACTGATAGTACTTGCTTTCTATAAAGTACAGTCCGGCCAGGCATGGCGGTGCACACCTTTAAGCCCACCACATGGAAGGCAGAAACAGGCAGATCTCTGTGAGTTTGAGGACACCCTGATCTACAAAGCAAGTTTCAGGACAATCAGGGTACACAGAGAAACAGTATCTCAGTAAAGGAAGGTAGGAGGGAAGGAAGAGGAAGTACACTCTATTTAAACTTTACAAAAGGAGAGGGGATTTTGTTTTGTTTTAGTCTTTTTTTCCTGGGTGGGTGATGGTGGCAGGTAATAAGACCACCTCATATTATCAAGCTGTTTTTCTATAAGATGGGTCAAAGGAATGGTCGGATTTATTAGGATTGCTGACTACTTTTTTTTCTTTTTGATTTATTATTTTTATTTCAAGATAGAGTGTACTGACTAGATTTGTTTCAACTTGACATGAGCTAGAGTCATTTTGGAAGAAGGAACCTCAAATGAGAAAATGCTCCATAAGATTGGCTCGTGGAGCCAGGCGTGGTGGCACACGCCTTTAATCCCAGCACTCGGGAGTCAGAGGCAGGCAGATTTCTGAGTTTGAGGCCAGCCTGGTCTACAAAGCGAGTTCCAAGACAGCCAGAGCTATACAGAGAAACCCTGTCTCGGAAAAAAAAAAAAGAAAAAGAAAAAGAAAAAAGAAAAAAGAGTGGAAATAGTGCTTATCTTTGTTTTTTTACCTGATTTTAGTAGAAATGCTTTGAGCTTTTCTCCTTTAATACAATGTTGGATAAAAGTTTGTAGATATACTCTAGATATATGCTAGAATGTTCTTTCTGTTCTTCTGTTCTAAGGGATGTTGGATTTTACCAAAAACTTTCTCTTTTTCCTTTCTTCTTCTTTTTTTAATCTATGGAGATAAACCATGTAATTCTATCCTTCAAATCATTTATGTAATTTGTAACATTATTGTTTAAATTCTTTGTTTGTTTTTTGTTTTTTGAGACAGGGTTTCTCTGTGTAGCCCTGGCTGTCCTAGAACTCACTCTGTAGACCAGGCTGGCTCGAACTCAGAAATTTGCCTGCCTCTGCTTCCTGAGTGCTGGGATCAAAGGCGTGCGCCACCACTGCCCAGCTGGTGTAGAATTTGATTTTAGTAAGATTGGGGGTGGGATTGGTGGAGAACAGGTAAGGATAGATACTGCATATTACATCAATTTGGAGTTGAGAGGTAAAAAACTGAAATAGGTAAAGTGTCTGGGAGCAGAACAGTTCTCGTGCATCCTTGCATCTACTGTCTGGTGTATGTGAAAAACGACGTTTTCCCTTGCCCTATTCCTGTTTTACTATATATAGTTTCAGATCTATTAAACATTTTATTTTTTGGTGTGCTAATGTTGGATGTATACATATTTATAATTCTACTTTTAAATAGACTTTTTATCACAGTATGGTAGCTGTAAGATGACAGTAACAAAAACCTTACTATCAATTTAAGGTCTTAACTTGCTTTCTTAATTCTGTCATCTAAGTGAGGAGTAACCTATTTGCCATCCTATGGTCGTCAGCTTAATACCTTCTCTTCTTACAGCTTTTCCGGCGTGTTGCTGCAGCTTTACCTGGAATGGAAAGCACACAGGACAGAAGCAGAGAAGACAGTATCCTTTTTGCTTTTTAAGAAAATTTTACTGTCTAGCCAAGCATAGTGGCACGGTTTTAACCCAGCACTGGGAAAGCGGAAGCAGGCAGATCTCTGAATTTGAGGCGATCTTGGTCTGCACAGTGAATTCTAGGACAGCCAGGTCTTTGTAGAAGGACAAAAACAAAAACTGAGAACAAACATTGACTGTTACTACTATTCTTTGGAGCCATACTTGTGGCTTATTAGTTACCTGTTGTGAGACAGAACACCAGACAAAAGCAGCTGAGAGTGTAAGGGTTTGTTTTGCCCCACTGTTTAAGGGCATGACCCACCCACCATGGTGGAGAAGATGCAAAGCAGAGTAACTGTCTCACGATCTATGATCATGAGGCAGCTGGTCATGGTGCTTCTGCAGTCAGGAAGCAAAGGTGAATGCTGGTGTTCTGCTCTTTTTTTTTTTTTTTTTTTTTTTTAGTCCAGGATCCCAGCCTGTGAAATGATGTCACCCATATCCACTGTGGATCTTCCCACCTTAGATCTCCTTGGAAATACTTTCAAACACTCAGAAGCTTATCTCCTGGATGTTAGGAATTTAGTCATGTTGCCAACCAAAATTAACTGTCATAGTAGACTATTACCTTGAATATAGAAATTGGTGTCTTGGGTGCACATAAACTCAGGAGTTCTGTAGCAAATTAGGCCTGGTTTTCCAGACGGACCTGGCTTCTTACTCAGATTTTGTTGCTTGCTTACCTGCTCCTTTCCCTTTCTGTGAGGATGTGGTAGGGTAGGGTTTGTTTTGTCTAATTTGGGTTTTGTCTTGAAACAGTCTTGATTTCAGCCTGGTCCCAAACATTTGACCCTTCACTATCAGAGTACAAAGATTACATGTACCAAAAAACATACATATATATTCTTAATGTGGTATAGGGGGTTTTACCCAGGGTTTACCCAGGGTGTCTTGCCTGAAAAGCACGCTGCCAATTAGGCTCAGCTTTAAGTCTCCTGCTCCCCCTCACCCCACCCCACCCCGCCCCACCCCAAAGATTGTGTACATGCCTGTCCACAAAAGCCAAAAGAGGTCATAAGATCCTCTGGAGCTGAAGTTTCAGATAGTTGTGAGCCACCTAGTGTGAGTGCTTGGAACTGAACTCAGATCCTCTGAAGCTCAGCAAGCACCCTTAGCTGCTGAAACATTATCTCCTAGCTTCCTCACTTACTGTTTAATAAGCAAAAAACTTAAAATCCCCTGTCTCCTGAAGTTGCATTTTGTATCCCAGATTTTCCCAGACTTGGCACAAGAAATAATTAAGAATGGAACTGTATCTTAGCTTCTTAGTTTAGAAACAAGATGTAATGAAACACATCTAATGATTTCTAAGAGTTTTGATTGGTTGTTTTCATTGTATTTACATTCTACTGTTTTCTCTTATAAAGACATTTATTAAGCTGAAGACTTCATGACACTCTGTATTCAATGATTCTTATTTCTAAATATTTATTACTTTTAATAACATAGTAAGTTCTACTGAGTTAGAATAACATTTAAAATTAAAAATTTCAGCGCCGGGCGTGGTTGCGCATGCCTTTAATCCCAGAACTCGGGAGGCAGAGGCAGGCGGATTTCTGAGTTCGAGGCCAGCCTGGTCTACAGAGTGAGTTCCAGGACCGCCAGGGCTACACAGAGAAACCCTGTCTCGAAAAACCAAAAAAAAAAAAAAAAAATTTCAGCCTGGCATGGTGGCACACGTTTTTAATCCCAGCACTCAGGAGGCAGAGGCAGGCGGATTTCTGAGTTTGAGGCCAGCCTGGTCTACAGAGTGAGTTCCAGGACAGCCAGGGCTATACAGAGAAACCCTGTCTCAAACAACAACAACAACAAAAAAAAAACCTTAAAATTTTCCCCTTATTTGAATTATTTTGTAGGATATGGTCAGATACTTACTATATATAATTCTTTAAGAAATGTCATCTTCAGGCTGGTAAAGTAGCTCAGCGAGTAAGAGCACTGACTGCTCTTCCAAAGGTCCTGAGTTCAAATCCCAGGAATCACATGGTGGCTCAAAACCACTGGTTATGAGCTCTGACACTCTCTTCTGGTGTATCTGAAGACAGCTACAGTATAGTTATTTATAATAATAAATAAATCTTTGGGCGGGAGCAAGCAGGGACTTAGCGAGCGGAGCAGACCAGAGTGAGCAGGGTTTACAGAGTGAGCAGAAGTCCTAAATTCAATTCCCAATAATGAGTTGAAGGCTCACAACCATCTGTACAGCTTGAGTGTGTGTATACTCTGAAGGTGGATCTCTGAGTCGAGGCCAGCCTGGTCTGCAGTGTGAGCTCCAGCACAGCCAAGGCTATTACATAGAAACTATGTCTTGGAAAACAAAGAGAGAGAGAATATATAACTGAATAGGTTCTGAAATCAAATAGAAGTATAAGGGGCTTCTCAGAAATGTCAGAATTCAACAGAGTTAGAATTGTACTTTTGTATACAACTCCTTAACTTTTGTTTCAGTGATTGACATAAAACTGGAAAAGCCTCAGGAGCAACCAGTCAATGAAGGTGGCTGTTCCTGCTAATCCCCCTGGCATCTTTCAACCCTTCTGCAGAAGCTCACTGCTTTGGCCCCATACTCTTTCATTGACTGCAGTGTGAATATTGGCTTGAACCTTTTCCCTTCAGTAATAACGTATTGCAATTCATCATTGCTGCCTGTTTCGTGGAGATGATCTATTAGCTTCACAAGCACAAAAAAGTCAGTGTCTTTATTATTTATATTTTCTAAAAGCCAAACAATTCCAGCATACTCGTGATAACTTTGAGGATTAGATACATTTTCTTAACATTTTTTTCCCTTTTTAATGTTATGATAATGTACTTAAAATGATGAAAATCTCAACAGTATGTGTGTGGCTTGTTAAAGAGCAGCGTGTTCACAGCAGCATTTGCCTGCCTTCTTGCTGTCTACCAGCCTTTCTTGCCTCTTCCTTCTCCTCGTCCCTGTTCTTCCCTTTCCCAAACAATCAAGACATGGCAAACCGCAGTCTAACCAAGCCCTTTGAAATTATCCATAGTTTTACAGACAGCTTCAGGCCATGAGCCACAATGTCCAAATTATTCTTGAGCACTGATACAAATTACTTAGACCTTCTTTGAGGTCAGAACTCAGCTATCATGATGGGCAGTGCTGGAAAGGGTTCTGGTGTGTCTTCAAAATGAGTCCACACATTTACTGAGTAAGTACAGGTAAAGGAATATAAGATGTATTTCTGATCAAAACAAGTGCCCCTTCACGTGAGCTTTACTAGACTCTGGGAGAGAAAAGTGGCCAAGTACTTCTGAACTGTTTTTTAATATTTGTTTCATCATGGTGAAATTATAATAGTTATAGCAGTTATCCAAAAATGTTTTATCAAAAATACTATCTTAAAAAAAAAAAAAGTAACACCTTTTAAAGCATTAGATTTCACTTGGGTTTCTTTTCCAAAAAATGCTATGTAAAGGCACTGTAAAAATCAGTTTCCTTTAAGAACCATCAGAATATAAATTTGACATGAAGAAAACTGCTATATCTAGTAGAAATAATATCTAAAGTTTACCAACTAAAGTACCCTCACAGGATAGCAGATACCCTTCTGCTCTGGACATGGGTTCAAATTTGAATACGGAAATAATCCTTGGAAGTCCCTAGAGGCAGGTCAGAGAAAGCATCCATTAAGAGGGAAAGGAGAGAATGGAAATAAAAGTCACTATAATGCAGATTTATGCCTTATTTTTTAGCATTTTTTAAATGTTGGGTCTTTCAAGGTGTTTTTTGCTTTTTATTAGATCTATATAAATAAGTTAACTAGCAATTTAGTTTTGTATTTAAGCTACACTTAATCTTTTTCTTTGGTGATATTTATTTCTTTGCCTTTTTTTTTTTTAACTTAGAATTTTTAGGTGTTTTGTTGAATATTTAGAGCTTCATCACCATGGCAATATGTATTTCCCTTGAAACATTGCAAACAAATATAGTAGGAGTGCACCCTTTTAATCTTTACTAGTTATTGTGAGATTGCTGTGTAAGTTAATAAACACATTTGTAAATACATTATTTGCAGGGAAAAAATTCTGAGTTCTAGCTCAGAAGCAGCCTGCGGAGTTTATGTTGTAAGCATTACTTAACACAGTATAAAGATGAAAAGGTAACAAAAATAACTTCATACTTCCTCACCTCCTCATTGCAACAAAAATCCCTAACTGGAAAACCACTCCCCTCTCCCTGTCCTCCTCCACTTTCACGTACTGTCACCTTGTAACACTTGGAGAGCACTTGGATTATGGATCTGAATAGAGAAATACTTTCAGATAATCATTAGCCCACATACCCTGTAACTTATACTCAAACATGGGATGGAGTTGTAAAGTGCTTTTATAATACACATTATTGTTAAAAGCAAGGATTGACTCTTTTGTTTTATTTTGACATGGCATGTCCTGAAATAAATATCAATTCAATATGGCACACGGTTCACATTCTTTATTTGAAGGACTTGTGATTTCTGGAAAAGGGGGGGNAAAAAAAAAAAAAAAAAAAAAAAAAAAAAAAAAAGAAATCCGTCTGCCTCTGCCTTCCAAGTGCTGGGATTAAAGGCATGCACCACCATGCCCGTTGCCTATATTACTATCTTACTGTTGTTTTAAAATGTAGTTCTGCCTTACAAAAAAAACCCACACACACAAACTATTATACCAGCCAGACCCTTACACGTTGATTACTATGTCTCTTGGCCATGTGTTCTTTTATGTTTAAGCTTGTTGTGTTCTGTTGATTTTTGACACCAGCAGGAGTAGGCTATACTGCATACAGACATTAGAGCCTAGGTCTGTGTCATAGGTTATACTGTCTATACTCTGTGATGCTTGGTAAAGAGAGTTAGGCAAGGAATAACTTTTTTTTTTTTTTTTTGGTTTTTCGAGACAGGGTTTCTCTGTATAGCCCTGGCTGTCCTGGCACTCACTTTGTAGACCAGGCTGGCCTCGAACTCAGAAATCCGCCTGCCTCTGCCTCTCAAGTGCTGCGATTAAAGGCGTGTGCCACCACGTCTGGCTTAGGAATAACTTTTTTAAAAGTAATTTTAACATACACAGTAATGCATATATGTAAACCCAGACTCCAGACCCTGGACCAGTAGAATCATTAGTTCAAGGTTGGCATGAGTTACAAAGCAAAACTTATCTTAGGAAGGGAGGTACCTGTGACCTGCAAACAGGGCCTCTAACCATATCTAGCCCATTGCCAATTTTCAACTTACACTTTAGCCATTTGTGGTGGCACACACCTTTAATCCTTGCACTAGGGGTTAGAGAGGGAATGGGAGCAGAGGCAGGTGGATCCTGAATTCAAGGACAGCTGGGGCTACACAGAGAAACCCTGTCTCAAAAGCAATAAATAAGCAAGCTCAAGTTTTATTGGTGCTCAGGCATAATTTTAAACCATTCAGATATGATTGAAGTTACTACAGTTCTTATGACCCCATAGTCTGACCACTTACAGATCAAAGAAAATCCCTGCCTTTCTGACTTTCTCCGGCCCCATTACTGTAAGAGTAAAAACCACAGGCCATAGATTTTATTGGTGCAGCTATCTTCAGAAGTAGCATTAGGACACAACAAATGAGAAGTTGGTGAAAACAAAGGTACTACAACAAGATGTTTGGAGGATTGGCCTTGTGGCTCCTCGGACTGCTGCTCAACTTAATATCATATGGTCGGTCACACTCAGGACAGCTTGGTCAGTGTGGGAGCAGAATCTAGCTTTCAGTCTTGGCTGCCCTGCTTTCCCTTTGGCTTAAGTCAGTTTTAGCTGGGCTGTCATTTGACAGCCTCCAGAAGCCTAATGCAGTTTGTGTTTGTTCCTAGCCACAAGGTTTCTATGAGAACAATTAATTAGTTCAAGTTTAGGTTGGGGAAGTTACAGTGAAAACAGTCCTAACGCTTGGGAGCTGAGGAGGTGTTTTAGCCAGTAAACATCACATAAGCACAGGGACACAGCACCCACAGCAGGAACCTACCTTTAATCTCAGCCTTTGGAAGGCAGAGACAGGAGGATCCCTGAGGCTCGCTTGCCAGTCAGTTTAGGCAAAATGGTGAACTCCAGGTTCAGTGAGAGACATCAAAAATAAGATGAAGACTGATAAAGGCACTAAGGCTGTTCAGCTCTGGCTTTCTACATTCATGCACACATTCAAATATTCTGACATCAGAAGTGTCTTGGCAGGCATTGCCAGCTCTGGATTATCTATCACCTTAGCTCATAGAACAGAGATCCTCTTTTTGACTCTTCATCTCTGTTCTATGAGCTAAGGTGATAGATAGTCCAGGGAAAGCAAGATAGATAATGAATTGTCCCAAATTGTTCAGCTCACATAGCTGTCACCAATTCCACCTAAACTCATAATGTGCTCCACAGTAGATGCTGTGTCTCAGAGTTGACTCAAGAAAACATCCTGGAGGAACAAAACAAGCAGAGCCAGTTCTGGGGCCATTCATGTCTTTATTAGTGTCTGCAGCTGAGCCAATGGACTGCTCACATATGCTAGGAATTTTAGTGGGCACTCTAGCCACTGAGCCAAGGATTTTAGCTTTTCTATTGGCAATTGGGACAGGGTGATGGAATAGTTTGGTACAGGATCAAATGGAGAGATTGCTTGCTACCTATAGACAGGCACATGAGGGGTTCCCCAGGCTGGTGCCAAGGTGGGTCAGGCCCCAAAACAAAATAATGCCATCTCCCTCCAGAGTGAAGGAAGAGAATAAGCTTCAGATGTTAACAGTCAACGCCATCCAGCTAAGCTCCTGGGATCAGAAAGGCATTTCCTAATGGAAGCAACTTCCTAAGGCCGGAGGTCTCAAAGAACTCACCTGTTCCCACAGCTAGGAAACCGTAGGGTTAGCTCAGCTATCATAGGGAAGCTACAAGTGGGAAAAAGGTGCCAAATTCCATGTTTTGGATAAGGGTATGTTCTGCCAGTACTAACTAGACAGGCAAAGTATTCATTATGGTTGAAATCAAGAAACTTCACTCAATAAAAAGTCCCATCATGCCTTTATCCAGCAGTCTCCTTCACCTAGAGCTAGAACCCTGCCACAACGCCAAGCCAACTGTTATTTGATTCTTTGGGCACCCAGACCTTGCTCCTTGCCCTCACTCATCCTTGCCAGACAGATAACTGTAGCTTTGTTGTTTGCTCTCTTGTGAGCTCCATTCCTCAGACATTTAGAGCCAAGTGAAGTTACGTTTGCTGTGTGTAGAGAAAATTCACATGTGATTTATGGGAGTGCCTGGCAATAGGTGTATGGACTTCTGGCTATGTCTGTGCCTGAGATGTTAGCTTCCTTTGAGATGGAAAGAGGATAAGTGGTGGGAGGAATGGGCCAAGCGTAGAGGGCTTAAATGGAGAGAAAGGGGTCAGGATGGGACCATTTAGATGGTAGCTAGCAGAGGATCCAGAAGAAAAGGGTCTTGTGTTCTACGTGCACATCCAGAGGTCCGAGCCCCAGGGCTCAGAACCAGCAAGGCGACCACATAAGTGAGCCAAGAGCAGCACCCGTGGCAGCCCCAGCAAGCATGCCCATGGCCAAAGGGGCGCCTGAGCTGTAGCAGGGGTCCTCTCGAACTATCACGTGTGTCACACCAGGACCTGTAAGAAAAGCCACATAGGTCAGGGTCAGTGCCAGAGACTAGTCTAATCTCATGTTAAGACATGAACTCATCCTGCTCCCCAGTCAGAGGAAGTGAGACTTTGAGAGCGCCCTCTACTGCAGCCTACAGATCATACATATGCCACTGGTAGTGACTATGGGACTGGAGATGGGCTGCAGGAAACCCCAGGATCCCTAAGCACCTGGGAATCCATGCAGCCCTTGGGGATGGACACTAGTAACTAAGTAAGACCTTGGGAATAGGAAAAGTGTCATGTCTGCAATAGCCACCTGGGGGCGCTAGCAGCACAAGATTATCACTGTTCAGCAGTCTGGCTGAGTGGGGCCAGCTTGGGGAGTCTGTTTTGAATCTAAGATCTGGGAGGGTGAGATCTGGAAAATATGTATACCCTCAAAGGATGAAGCTCAGTCTTCACTGATGGATCATGGGCAAGGCCTGGCACAGGATTGTGGCAGGAGATGGACTGGCATGCTAGGGGCACTTACCTGCATAAGGTGGCCCATAGTAGCTGCGGACATATGTGGCTTCATGTGCGTTGGGTGGCACCACCTCATAGTAGTCCTGATATGGGCTGTAGACGCGTACCTGAGAAATCCAGACAGGTTGAATGCCCAGGGACTTCCTGGTCTGGGCCTGATCCTGACCCTTTCATTCTGTAGCCGCCCTCCACCCCAGGGCTAAAGGGAAAAGGTGTGGCCTCCCCATAGAGTCCATAACCCTTCTCCCCTAAAACCTTTACATCCAGCTCCCAAGGATGCCTTTTCTCCTTCCTTGGCCTTCTATATTCCCTTTCTAAGTCTAACAACTCTACAATGCTATTCTCAGAGAAACCCAACTGATTATTCTCCTAGTTAAGGGAAGAGGACTATGGCCAAGCCCTAGGCATGAATTAGAGGAGGACCGGAGTAAAGGAAGAGTAGTCATTGAAATAACTACCATCTAGCATCTGCTGCATAGCGGGTCCCAAGGGAGGTGCTCCCTAGTGTCCCCTCTGATCCTTCAAGGCAGGCATTGCTATCTCCATAGTACCCAGTGCTATGGATGAGGCACGGAGGTGGTGAGAGTCCTGCCTTCCCCTTCAGGCTCCTACCGACCTCTAAGATTCTAGCTCAGAAGCTACCCACTATAGGGAGCCCTCCTGGGCTCAGAAGTATTTCTTCCTAGGGTCTCTAACGTGGATAGTACCCCTTATCTTTTCTCTTAACCTTTCTGGCCTGTCTCCCCAAATGTGTGCTACTTAATGACAAGGCCCTCAACTTGTATCACCTGCAAGGGATAGTGATGACAGGAGCCAGTAATACATGCACAATTAACAGTAACTGTCAATCCAAACCTACCACTTTAACTCCTGGGGTAGCTGACTTGGAAGGAGTCAGAATCCCTTCTCTCCTGGGACTCACCCCAGCCCCATTCTCACTGTGTCTCTTACTAGGCTTCACACCAGAGTTGCCCAACTCTCTTTAGAAGTCCATTTGTGTCCAACTTAACTAATGTAAATGGATTGTGTCCCCCCCTCCCTCTCTGCCCTGTTCTTCCTGTAAATGTTCTTGTTGTGCACTGGAACCAAGAAATCTAGTGGGGCTGGGCGCATGCCTTTAATCCCAGCACTTGGGAGGTGGATTTTTGAGTAAAAAAAAAAGAAAAAGAAAAAAGAAATCTAGTGGGTACCTTACTTAAGGGTTCCTTTTCCTTTTTAAACCCCCTCCCCTCTCCCAGTGTGTGTGGAAGCATGTGTGTTGGTATCAGGACCTCCAAAACCCGGTGACATCACATAGGTGGGACCTACAGACCTGTTGCCAAGGCAACAGCCACTATGTTCCCAGAACTGGCTCACCTCTCACCTTAACCCGTAATTATGTCATCACCCATATATAAAGAAAGCCCCCCCCCATCTCTCTCTCTTCCTCCCTTCTCTTTCTGCTGCCACCTTGCCCTCTCTCTCTCTCTCCCAATAAGCCTCACGTGGAACTGTTTGGCCTGGCGTGGCCCTTCTGAAGCTGCGCAATGTTCAAGATCCTAACAGAGTGTGCATGTGGAAGTCAGAGGTTGCTGCATGGGGTCTTCCTCACTCACTTTACGCTTTATTGTTTCAATAGTTTCTCATTGAACTTGGAACTTGCTGATTCATCTTGACTGGCCAGCAAGCCCCTAGCAGTCCTGTTTCTTCTCCCCAGCACTGAGATTATAGGAGAGCAATGCTCTTTTAACATAGGTCCTGGGGATCAAACTCAGTTCTTCACGGCAAGAACTTTACTGACTGAGCCCTCTTCCCAGCTCCCTCTACTCCATCTTTAAGACAGGGTTTTCCCGCAGCCTAGCTTGGCCCTGAACTCACTATTCAGATGACGTTGAACTCCTGATCCTCCTGCCTCCACCTCCCAAGTGCTGGGGTTACAGGACTGCACCACTAAGCCTGGCTCTAGAACATTTACTCTTTGTGGGGAGTGGGTGTTTGATGCATAGCCCAGACTAGCCTTGAACTCACAACCTCCAGCCTCACTTTCTGAGTGCTAGGATTACAGGTACATGCTACCAAACCCAACATTTTCTTTCTTGTGATGTTGGGGCTTGAACCTCATGAATGTTAGGCAAGCATGTGCCACTGAGCAACATCTCCATCTATTAGCACTCTTGTCTTTGCATATGGGCCTATCACAAGGCCACAGGGTCTAACTATGCTTTTTTTTTTTTTTTTTTTTTTTTTTTTTTTTTGNGAAACCCTGTCTCGAAAAACCAAAAAAAAAAAAAAAAAAGAAAAAAGGCTGAGCATCAGCTGGCCAGGTGAATGGAGAGGCTGAGGGTTTGGACAGCATGAGAGTTGTTAGGATGAGAACCAGAGCAGCAACGGCAGAGGGCACAACAAGCACAAGGGGGACATGTGACAAGCAAGTCTAGCCAGATTCCATGGGCTTGAAAAACCAGCTGTGGTCCAGTGAGGAAAGGGGAGCTATTGACGTCTACAAACATGAAAGGAATGGGACAGGTGGCTTTGGAGGCTCATCCTGATGGCCAGAGAGGAGGCAGGAAGGGCTGAGCTTGAACTTACCCAGATCCGCCTCTCAACCTTACAGGGGTTCCATGAGAGGGTCGTACACCTGACCTTAGGGCAAACCCGACGGCTCCTGGGTGGGACGGTGGCTCCAGCTGGGGCCTGCTCCAGCCACAGAAACCCAAGAAGGGAGAGGGAGGGAGATGTCAGATGCCCTTTACACCTTCAAAGATTAGGAGATGTTACTAGGACCCTACCAGAGTCCTATGCCAGCTGTGCCTGTGCTGGGGACGTCAGAGAGGGGTATCTGTTACTAAGTGAAGGACCAATGGCCTCCTTCCAGCTCTCCCACCAGTCTCAGGCACATGGGGATCCCAGTCTCTTTACCCCACAACTCCAGCCTCATCTGTGACTGTATCCCCAGGAGCCTCCTCCCAGAATGGAGTACAGGTCACTCCTGCATAGGCTGGAGGACAGAGAAGCCACAGACACAGATGTGAACATACAGATGCAAATACAAAAGCAAACACAAGCACCAGCTCTAGTAAGCCAGAGCCCAAAGGGATATGGATCCGGGGAGCAAAGAGAGGGCACTTCTAGGGCCAGGCCGAGGTAAAAGTCAGTAGGACAGTCAGTAGGTCAGTAGGGCAGGCAGGTGTACAGGAAGAGAGCCAGGCAGAAGTAAAAGGTCAGTTCAGCAGGCAGAGAGGGGGCAAGACAGCTTCATAGAGTCACAGAGTGCAGAACGGTCAGCCCTCACCTCCTTCCTCATGCTGTCCTCAATGCCACTGGTGCAGAGGGCTTTGGCTCAGAGGGTGCTTAGCCTGACCTGGCACTCCCTGGTGATTCTTGTTCCTTCTTCTAGGCNGAGCCAGGCAGAAGTAAAAGGTCAGTTCAGCAGGCAGAGAGGGGGCAAGACAGCTTCATAGAGTCACAGAGTGCAGAACGGTCAGCCCTCACCTCCTTCCTCATGCTGTCCTCAATGCCACTGGTGCAGAGGGCTTTGGCTCAGAGGGTGCTTAGCCTGACCTGGCACTCCCTGGTGATTCTTGTTCCTTCTTCTAGGCTTCCTGCAATCGCCTCCCACCTCAGAACACAAGTCTGCTCCCAATATCCGACTGTGACCCTCAACTGCTCTGATAGCCTTCGAAAAAAATCTCTCCCTTCCTGAGCTGACCCTGATGACCTCAGAGGTCATCACTCCAATGCCACTTCCTCCATGGTAAACCTTCCAACCAGGCCAGACTCTCCAGCCATTAGGTGCACACATTAGCAAGCATACACATCCCTCTTCCCTGCCTCTGTTCGTGTAGGTCCTCTTACCAACTCCAGCTTCCTCACTACATCTACTAAACAAATCTCCGCTGAGGCTCCTCCAACAAGTTAAGATTGTGAGATGGAAGGAGCCACCTCCTTAGACCTCAGTTTCCCCCACCTGTAAAGTGGGACTGATAGCACCAACTGCTACCATCCCCCAAGCTCTTGTTGGAGAATGAAATGACATAACCGTCTCATGCGCTTAGCGTAGTGCCTGGCTCTCCACAGGAGGATATACCCAAGAGGGTTTCTGTCTTCTCTGCTGCTTCCCAGCAGACATTCTCTCCAGGTGAGAAAGGTCTCAGCTGTTCCACAGGCAGGAACAGCAAGTGTAGAGTCTGGAGTCTGTCAGGTGAGGGCCCATGTTGGGCCTCAGGCAACTCGTCAAACTCTCCCCTCCACTAGTCTCTAGGTACTCTCACCGGCACAGCCTAAATGCCTGTGCTCCTCAGCCTGTCAGCCTGCAAGGCTTAGTCCACACCCACATCCTGTTGCCAGGAGACTGGCCCCACCTCCTAGATGGTCCCTGGGTATTCACACTTAACCCTTAACTGTTTGTTCCAACCTACCAACCAGCCAGCCTTTTGTGTTTGTTTTTGAGACAGGGTCTGGCTCTATGCCCCAGGTTGACCCCAAACTTGTCCTGTCTCAGCCTCCCAAGGGCTGGGATTATAAGCACACACTAGTTTGTACTAGCTACAGACCAGCTTTCTGAAAATACAAGTCTGGTAGCCAAGCAAAGGTACCTGCCTTTAATCCTGGGAAGGAGAGGCAGGAGAATCTCCAAGTTCCAAGTCAGCAGGGGGGTGGAGGTGGGGGCTACACAGAGAAAAACCCTGACTCAGAAAAACCAAACCAAACCAAAACCAACAACAACAACAACAACAGCAAAAACCCAACCAAACAAAAAACAAAACAAAACAATACAAAAATGTCTGGTACTGTGAGGATGGCTCAGTTAGTGAAGGGCTTGCCTTGCAAGCACATGAACCCAACTTCCATCCCCAGCATCCATGTAAAAATCAGGCATGGCTTCATGTGCCCAATCCCAGGGCTATGACAGCAAGCCCAGGAGATCCCTGGGGCTTGCTAACCAGCCAGTCTAATGAAACTGGTGAGCCCCAGAACCCAGAGAGTAGCTGTCACAAAACTAAGGTGAATGGCTGTTAAGGAACAACACCGAAGTTGACCTCCGGTCTCCACACACCTGTGTGCACAGCCACTAATACACACGAACAACACACATACAGATAAATCAATTCAAGGATTGTAACAGACAGAGCTGAGCAGATCAGTCCATTCTTGCCTTTTGCTTCAAAACTGTCAGTGGCTTATGGGTGCAGTTAGCAGACACCAGGATCCTTAAAGCAAGGCCCGGCAGTTCATGCTTGTAATTCTAGCTCTTGGAAAGCTGGGGCAAGAGGATCACTGCAAATTTGAGGCCACTCTGGGGTACATGATGAGTTCAAGGCCAGCCTGCAATCCAAAGTGATACTCTAAATAAATAAAAAAAATAAAAGATAACCAATATTCTTAGCACAAGACAGAGCCTGAACTCCCAGCTGTCCTCCCCACTCCTTGGGCCACTCTGCTGTCCTAACTCCTTCCTGCCTTTGCACATTCTGCTCCCTCTTGCCTGGAAAGCTGTTTCCTTCACCATAGCTCCACCTTCACCCCGTTATGTCTATCCTGCAGGCCTCCTGTTAAGCTTTCAGTGAGCTCACCTGGGTCAGACCACTGAAAGGCTCACATACTGCACAGTCCTGCCAGAGCAGTGACTGGTATCAAAATAGAATAATTAATCAGTTAGTTGTCTTATAGCTGGCCCCTTCTAGACTGAGTGCAGGAGGGTAGAGCCTACATCCCTTGCTTTACTTCTGATCCCCTGGCCCCTGGCATGGTGCCTGACGCACAGTAAGAACCCAATACCTATCTCTTATGTGGACAAATGAGCCTCAGTCTTACCATCTGCAGAGAGGGAACAATAGAAGGACTGTTCTGAGTGGCATTATATCTGATATATGCATCCCTATTTTC
Organism: Mus minutoides; assembly: GCA_902729485.2. Lineage (NCBI taxonomy): Eukaryota > Metazoa > Chordata > Mammalia > Rodentia > Muridae > Mus > Mus minutoides. The sequence goes on from LR749908.1 coordinate 53,880, forward strand.
TAGCTCCCGTGCAACCCTTCAGTGAGGCTTCATGGAAGCTTCTCTCCCTAGTCCTGGGAGCACCTGCTGACTCCACCCTTCTCCACAGGGGACTCCAGGGGACAGAATCTACATGAACTTTTCCACTCTAGACTGAAATAATAGGCAGAGACCGAGTCTGAGTCACCCATGATTCCATGGCACATGGGGCAGCGGGGAGGGGGAAAGCTCGGGGACTCACCGGGGTGGAATTTGCCTCCAACAGGGCAGTCTTCCATGCTCTGCAAAGCAAGACCCTCCAGATGATGAGCGATTTGCAGGGTACATGTACAGGGATCCCACCTTGTAGATACTCCTCCCCCACCCAGCCCCTAGTCCCCACCTTTTCCAACTTCAAGTAGACAAAGCAACTCTCTATTGCCATAGTCACATGGATGGGCCCTGAGGTAAGGTAATATAACTCTTAGTCCAGCTTCTTCCCTTCAGTTATCCTAATTGAGTTTGGGAGAGCAGGGTATCTCTTCTGAACTTTGCACGTCTGGGTGATGCTCTGCCTGCAACCCACCTCCGTGTTCCAACTTGCATAGCTTCACAAAGCCATGGCCCAAGCCTCAGGAATGCCCAGAGGATACAGGACAATTGGGCCTTTGTTGGTTGCCATGGCATCTGGCTTGGGTAGACAAGGCAGCTCTATGCTGTCGCCCAGAGCATAGCTGCCCCTCCACCCACACACTCATCTCTTTCCTTCTCCTCCAGAGCAGAGGCCCAGCTGCTCAGGCTGAGGGAAGGAGGGGAAAGAGTGTATGAGAATAGATGGCACTGAAGAAGATACCCTTGTCTTCCCAGGATGGGCTGCCCTGCTTGGACACTGCCTTGCTGAAGGCAGGTCTAAACCTACCCCCCAGCTCAGAGTCCCATCCACCAGGACAGTTCTTAGAGGGTCTTCAGAGATGTCACTGGGCATGTCAGCTCCTTTCTATCACTTCACAAGCTGCAAATTATCTGATTCTAAATGTCCGGAGACCCAGCACCTACAGCAGGCGTGGCTCCATCCCTGAGTTCTCTGGATATCCACCAGTTACCAGCAGTTATGCTGCTGCCCTCTGATCCGCTCTTCTAGCTGCACCCCGAGATCCCACTCCATACACCCCCTGAATCTGCTCACATGGCATCATCCCGGGTCTCGGCGCACAGGTGCAGGCGGGAACCCTCCCGCAGGTTCACTGTCAGCAGGCCATCTCGGCTCCTGCCCTCTGGGGGCTGCACATCTGAAAGCAGACACACACATGGGGATTCCAGAGACCCCAGGAAATCACACACAATGGCAGGCATTGACTTCTTGGGGTCCTATTTGCTAGTCATTGTTAATCTCTGATCCCACATACTTTCTTGGGGGTCTGCTGTACCCTGCACACCCTGTCAACCTTTCCATATTACTTCCTAACACATCTCTCAGTTACTGTATTCTACTGTGGCCACAGTCGTAGTTGAACCATTAGATTCGCTGTGTGACTCTAAGCCAGTCACACCACTTCTCTGAGCTTATATCATCTTCCTCCACTCTCTAGAACCTGCAGGTGGTTTATCTGGAACCACCTATGGGGCATAGCACAGGGTAAGAACTCAACCAAGGACCAGTCTCAGGACCAGTCAGTCTCTTAATGCCTAGCTAACTGACCTACATTTGGCAAAATCTCAGAAGCAGTGTTTATGGGAGCTCTCTGGAAGCACCCAAGAGCCTTCCAAGTACAATTCTTAGACATAGGGAAGATCCTGACCATGGGCAGAGTTCCACCAAAGAAACACTTCTACTCACCCTGACACTCTTGGCCGACCTTTATGTCTCGGACATTGAAGTGGATGACTACTCGGTCCTCCTCGTCCTGTGCTGTCTCGTCATGGTAGTAACCCAGCGTGCCATCCAACCACAGAGCAAACCAATTCCTCTTCCAGCGGCGGAGGATGGAGCCTGCATGAGATTCCAGACCCACCAGGGAAGATGAGCCCTGAGCTTGCTAGGGGCAAGAGGCCCAGTTGGACTCCTGGAATCCCCTCAGCTCTGGGCCCCGTTACTGTCATTTCTTTCTTGCCTCTCTACCCTCTTTTTCTCATCTCTCCCAGCCACCAGCCTGACACACAGTAGAGGCTCAATATAAGTGTTGCACTGTAAAAGACAACTCATACCACCTTGTGGGAGCTTCCAAGACAAGCCCAAGCCTCTTCAAAGGCTCTCCCTGCTGGAAGCCTCTATCTCTGGCTTGAGTGACAATCATTTGTATCCTCTCTGACTCTTGAACCAGATTGGGGATTTGCACCTCCCCACAAGAGATCCTAAAACTGAGCAGGACCCATCTTTGGTGTCTGCCAAACTAAATGAACTGAGAATGGACAAGGGCAAGGGACATGAGGGCTCCTGGCCCAAAGACCTCCAAGATAGTAGCCCCTCTTCAGGTCACGGCTTTGGGTAAATGGGGGCAGGGGTGCTGTAGCCACTGACTCTGAGCATTGGTTCAAAACATTAGAGGGTTTCTTAAGCAAGGAGTGGAGGGTCACACCTGTAGTTCCAGCACGCGAAAGCTAAAGGGAATGCAAAGCCCGTCTGGACTACAGAGTAAGACCCATCTCAGAGATAATAAATAAAGCTGGGCATGGTGGTACATGCCTGTAATCCCAACACTCAGGTGGTGGAGGCAGGAGTTCAAAGCCATAGTTGGCCACATGGTAAGCTGAGGCCAACTAGGGCTACATGCAATTTTATATTCCCCACAATGCATCACAAACTCCCCCAAAGAGGGCTTCTAGGGCTATGGTTCTAAAGTAGAGTTGTATCTCACTCCGGTCGGGCTGTAGACTGTGCCCTGCCTGGGTTGGGGTTGCTATGAACACAGGGCATCAAACTTATCTGTAACCTGAGGGATGTGCTACCAGGGCAGAGAGGGTTAGAGGAACAACTAGAGAGGGCTCAGCAAAGAGAAATCTGGTTGGTCTTGAAGTATACAGTTTTGCTAATCAGAAATGGGAAGAAATGGGAGGCCAGAGGTCCTGGTGCAGAGGAGAAAGGTCCCGCCCACCATGATGTGTGGGACACACTGCCTCCCTCCTCCCTGCCCGGGGATCAGGTGCAAGGCAGACAAAGACTTGACCCAGAATCACTCACTCTGTCTCCACAGCCAGCCGCCCCTCACCAGGGCCATTTCTTCAAAAGGACTTTCCAGGATGGAGTCGGGTGGGACCTGTCAGAGGAGCCAGGACACACAGACCTCACAATTCAGTGCAGCTCCTGAGTGAGAAGCCCCCAGCCCTGCCCTCCCTAGAGAGCCTGGAACCAAGGCAAGGCTGCGTTAGTAAACAAACAGGCCAGGCACCGCTGGCCCCCTCCTAAGGCTCTGCTCCTGCAGAGAGAATGGGGACACTGTCTCAGTGGGGTCAGTAGGCAGCCACCCAATAGGACAGGGAGGGGGTGGAGATGGGAGCCCAGGCCAGGCTGAGTTCCAGAACCTCAGCAAGGCCCTGCTCCATGCTCCTCTGGCCTGAATGAGGCAGGTAAAGGCTGGAATGAGGAATTTTTAATGTTCATAAAATGTTAGAAAATGGGATTTGGAAATGGGAGCAGTACAAAGTGTCAGTCAGAGCAACGAATTTCCATGATAGGAAGAGCCTTTTTGACGTTTGGACACCACAGTGGCCATTTTTGAAGTACTATGCTGTTGAGCACTGTGGGCTTGCTACCCTTCCCTGCCTTTACCTGCTATCTCACTTGAGCTTCCTAACCAGCTTCGACATCATGCTTATTTCAAAGACAGTGTGGAAACGGGCCTGGAGAGGTCCAAACTACACAGAACCCCTTAATTATAAAGCAGTGGAAGCAGGATCCACACCCAGCCACCCCAGCTCCTCTCCAAGAGCTTTAAAGAGACCCAATGCCATTCGGATGTAGTAGTGTAGTGTTTAATCCTAGCAATCTGGAGGCAGAGGCAGGCAGAGCTCTGTGAATTGGAGGCTAGCCTGGTCTACCTAACAAGTTCCAGGCCAGCCAGGCCTACAGAGTAAGACTGTCTGAAAAAAACCAAAACCATCCTGGGCAGTGGTAGATCATGCCTTTGATCCCAATACTCTGGAGGCAGAGGCAGGTGGATCTCTGAGTTCAAGGCCAGCCTGCGGTCTGCAGAGTGAGTTTACAGGTTGGCCAGGGCTATACAAAGAAATCCTGTCATGGCAAAACAAAGCAACCAAATAAAAAACCATCCCACAATATGCAGGATCAGGTTGGCTCAGAATTCTAAATGTGAAGGTGGAGACAAGCACTGCTAGTCTTTAAAGACCCCCCTCCCCAGGTAATCCCAGAGTTTACTGCAAACCTCGGTGTCCCCAGATACCCTTGGGGTTTTTTGTTGTTGGTTTTTTTTTTGGTTGGTTGGTTTTTTTTTTTTTTTTTTTGGTTTTTCGAGACAGGGTTTCTCTGTCTAGCCCTGGCTGTCCTGGAACTCACTTTGTAGACCAGGCTGGCCTTGAACTCAGAAATACGCCTGCCTCTGCCTCCTGAGTGCTGGGATTAAAGGCGTGCGCCACCACTCCCGGCACCAGATACCCTTGTTAATGGAGACCTTTAGGAATACTTTACAGGTGGACGAACTGAGGGGGACAGGGACAAGTGACGCATCCCTGTATGTGACAGAGTTCAGGCTGGAGTTGAGGTGTCTTCCTTCTCTTACTAAGAAGGACGTATTTATGAGGGGGTGCCCCACAGCCCTTCCCCCACCTGCTCACACCTGTTGCTGCGCAACTAGGGCTGGCACACCTTAGAGTGGAAGCCTTGGCCTCTAGTGTTTCTCCGCTGGCTCATTCCCCTCTCCAAGCTCTGACGCAGATCTTACAAGAGGGTCGAGTGTACAATCCCTCTCAAGTTCCCCTCGATGCACCCACCTGTTCACACCTGTTGTGGATACTGCTGCCACAAAAATGCCCGCTACTCGATGAAGCTGCTACCCAAACCGGTCGCACCTGCGTTCTGCTTACCCCCAGAGATCCAGAGGCATTTCACTCCCCAGGCACTGCGCAGTGCCTGGGGCCTAGCTCCCCCCGGCCCCGCCCTCCAGACCCAACTCACTCCCAGGGAGGGGGCGTGGCATGCAGAAATTCAATGACCGAGCCATGCTGGGATTTGTAGTCTGCAGTTCTACACTGGGCAGAAGCAGCCCGGAATAACACTCCTGTGCTGACCCCAGAAGTAAGAGGCTACACATATAATTTTATTATCTTCCTCTCTCTTTAGATCTGCCTGTATTTCCAGGGCTGTCTTCAAATAATCTGCTGAGCAGCTGGGACTACAGATGTGTACCACCACACTCAATTTACTTTTCTATTACATTTATTTGTTTGCCTGTTTTTCAGAAAATACTTTTCCCCTTCTGTTACTAGAGATGTATTACAGGTCCTGCTAAATGCCAATCTCCATCCCTGACATAAAAGGCTTTCTCTTGTAAGACTGTAGGGCTAGAGGGTTGGGGAGATACCTCAGTCAATAAAGTGCTGCACAAGGGGCAGAGTTCTGATCCCCAGGACCCACATTATAAAAGCTAGGATGGCAATGCTGGGGAGGAAGAGACAGTTGGATCCCTGGGGCTCGCTGCCCTTCCAGCCTCACCTGACCATGAAACCTAAGCCACCCGGTCTCAGAAAACATGGTGGATGGCTCTGAAGGAAGGGTGGCTGAGGTTGATCTGTGGCCTCCACACTCACACACACACCACCACCACCACCATCGAGAGAGAGAGAGAGAGAGAGAGAGAGAGAGAGAGAGAGAGAGAGAGAGAAAGAAAGAGGTAGAGAGAGAAGCTTGAAGCCTGGCTTGTAATCTTTAAGAGACAAAGGCAAGCGCTGGAGGCAGGAGGATTGTCAAAGGTCAGCAGTCTGGTCTAAGAGAGACTTCCCAGAGTACATAATGAGCATCTCAAAAACAAAAACTTTTAAAGGGAAAAATAAAAACAAAGAAAAATGTACAGCTTGGCATCTCAAGTGGAGAGAGAGAGAGAGAGAGAGAGAGAGAGAGAGAGAGAGAGAGAGAGAATATGAAGGAAAGGTCATTCCCCAAAGGGCAATAGCCATGTATAGACAATTGCTGGACAAACTGCCCCAGTTCAGCTGAAGATGGGCCTGGTTGTACAGATCTACAGTCTACAGTTACCTACAGTACCTGGTAGGCTCAGATGCAAGAGGTTCAAGGCTAGCCTGAGCTACAGAATGAGTTCAAGGACAATCTGGACAATTTAAAACCTGTCTCAAAATTTTAAAAAGAAAAAAGAAAGGAGGAGGCGGCTGGAGATATAGCTTGGTGTAGAGGGCTTGCCCAGCATTGGTGAAACCCTAGGTCCCATTTCCAGTACAGAAGCAAAAACAACAAAAGGCCAATTTCCACTGAACAGGAGGCTGGCCTGAAGCCACAGCTACTTTAGAGACTCAGTCTAGCAATGAGTCTCAACCTTCAAACGCTGTGAGCCTTCAGTACAGTTCCTCACGTTGTGGTGACCCCAACCATAACATTATTTTGTTACTACTTAATAACTGTAATTTGCTACTGCTATGAATGGTAATGTAAATGTCTGATATGCAGAATATCTGATATGCAAGCCCTAAAGGGGTCATGACCCACAGGTTGAGAACCACTGGTCTAGAGGCTGCTTCAGGACCAGGAGAGCCCAGGAATTCAAGGCCAGCCTGGGCTACATAGCAAGTATCCCAATAATAATAATAATAATAATAATAATAATAATAATAATAATAAAGGAAAAACTTCTGGGCCATCAAGATGGCTCATCAGGCAAAAGTGCTTGCCACCAAATCTGATGACCTGAATTGTATCTCTAGGTCACACCAAGAGGAAGGAGAGAAACAATTCTCACAAAGTTGTCTCTGCTCTCCACAAGTGTAGGGTTACACCTGGGCACATCCATGCACATACAGAGATAAATGTAATTTTAATTTTTAAAAGTTTGCTTTCAGGGGGCTGAAGAAATTGAAGTTAAGAGCACTGACTGCTCCTCCAGAGGTCCCAAATTCAATTCCCAGCAATGACATGGTAGCTCACAACCATCTGTAATGGGATCTGATTCTCTCTTTTGATGTGCATGAAGACAGATCACTCATATACATTAAGCAAAGAAAAGAGGGCTGGTGAGATGGCTCAGTGGGTAAGAGCATCCGACTGCTCTTCCGAAGGTGATGAGTTCAAATCCCAGCAACCACATGGTGGCTTACAACCACCCGTAACAAGATCTGACGCCCTCCTCTGGTGCGTCTGAAGTCAGCTACAGCGTACTTATGAAGAATAATAAGAAATGAATCCTTGGACTGGAGAGACCAACCGGAGCGAGCAGGGCTGTCCGGAGTGAGCGGAGCCAGCCGGAGCGAGCAGGGTCGAGCGGAGCGAGCGGGGTTGAGCGGAACAAGGGGAAAAAAAAAGAAACGAAAAGAAATAAGCCAGGCAGTGGTGGCGCACGCCTTTAATCCCAGCACTCAGGAGGTAGAGGCAGGTGGATCTCTGAGTTCAAAGCCAGCCAGCCTGTTCTATAGTCAGTTCCTATATAGCCAGCCAGGGCTACATAGAGAAATGCAGTCTTAAAAAACAAACAAACCAGGCTAGTGAGATGGCTCAGCGGGTTAGAGCACCCGACTGCTCTTCCCAAGGTGATGAGTTCAAATCCCAGCAACCACATGGTGGTTTACAACCACCCGTAACAAGATCTGACGCCCTCCTCTGGTGCGTCTGAAGTCAGCTACAGCGTACTTATGAAGAATAATAAGAAATGAATCCTTGGACCGGAGAGACCAACCAGAGCAAGCCAGGCTGTCCGGAGCGAGCGGAGCCGAACAGGGACAGCCGGAGCAAGCCGGGACGCCGGAGCTAGCAGGGCCGGAGCGAGTGGGGCCAAACGGGGACGGCTGGAACGAGCGGGGTCAAACTGGAGCAAGCGGAGCGAGCGGGGCTGGCTGGAACAAGCGGGGGCCGTACGGGGGCGGCCGGGAGCAAGTGGGGCTGGCCGGAGCGAGCGGGGTCGAGCAGAGCGAGCGGGGTTGACCGGAACAAGGGAAAAAAAATAATAAAATAAAATAAATCTTTAAAAAAAAAAAAAACAACAATAACAAAAGTTTGTTATTCAAAATGTAAGAGAGGCCACACCCACAGTTGCCAGAGATATTTCTGANTTCTCAGTGAACAACTAGAAAGGAAACAGTTTCGTGAACCCCAACAGACTTAACACCCTTGTCCCAGCCCTGAAGCCGTATGTACCACCATCCCCCAGGCTAGTCCTATGTAAAGAACTCAAGTCCTTTATAGACTGAAGAAAATAATACTCTCTGGAAACAAAAATAAGTGAAAATTATACTTGAGTCGGAAAAAAAACCAGAGTGTGGTGGACCATATTTGAGAGGCTGACATAGCAGGACTGGAAATCACAGACTAGCCTTGGCTACATAGTAAAGCCAGATGGGTTACATATTAGATTCTTCACTACCACTTCACAAGCAACTCTTCAAACAAACAAACAAACAAACAAACTACACACAGACACACACACACACACACACACACACACAGTGCAGAGAGAAGCCAGGCTCTATCCCAGTTTCGGATGTTAGCATTCTCTAGCTGTATAAAGTACCACAGTGCTATAAGGCAGCATAGAGCCCTCCCAATACAACTCTAACTACCAGTCTGCTGGAGGAGACCAACGTAAAGAGTGTGGCTTACCCAGGAGGAAGTCGCTCTTTGCCCAAGGGGTTCAGAAAGGCTTCCCGGAGGAAGCTGAGGGGTCGTGAAGGGGAAGTAATATTTCCCCATGTGGACCAAAGTACCTCAGACAAGCGCTGGTGGAAAGTTCAGGAGTCTTTAGTAGGCTTAGAAGATGAACGAGGGGTTAGGGGAGAAGATGTGGGCTGGCAAGTGATAGTGCTGCAGAGGGTACCAGCATAGAACAAGGAATGGGAGGCAGTGGACTGTGTGGTATGGTGACTGCCTGGGGGAAATATGGTCAAAACAGGGGGCTAGGTCATATGATTAGTGGGTTACAAGGTTCTGTCCCCTGGATCCGACCCTCCACAGTCACTACTTTGACTAGCTCAGTCCAATTTCCGGCCTCTGCAGGAGCAGGGAATCCCAGAGACAAGGGCATCACCTATTTGGGAAGCTCCTCTACTTCATCCTGCCCCAGAAACTCCTCCTTACCGGAGTTGCTGGGCTCATGGTTCCTGTTGGTCAGAGCTGCATTCCCAAGAAGGTTCCAGAAGTGGGGCTTGACTCTGCAGCCTTAGAGATAAAGGGATCAGGAAAGAGCTACCAAGCGGGCGCTGAAGGGAGAGGCAGGGAGTGACCACACCAGTCCTAAAGAAAGTCACCCTCTTTTCCAGCCCCCTCCCGGGCTTTCCTGGCTGAGATCTCCGCTGTCCTGTTTTTGGCCAAGTCACCTGGTAATTCCGAGGTGGTGTTGATCCAGGTCTCCAAGATAGGGTAGGGAGGAGGGTGGAGTAGAGGAGACAGGAGATGGGGGCAGGGCTGGATCTCTGGCCCAGTTTAGGGCGGGGCTGTTTTCATTCTGAGGCCCAGCAGGCTGCGTCTATCTCCCCAGTCGTGGCTGTGCGGCCTGGCTCCTTAAGTCTCCCTTCTTGGCTCCCGGGTGTCTTTAATCTTGACCCAGAGCCACCCCAGTGCTTCAGCCCTTTCGTGTTGTGCGTGCTCTGGGGGATTTACCAGCACAGATCCTATTAGCCAGTAGCTCATCCCCTCTTAGCAGCCCCAGCAACCGCATCTTTCAAACTACGCTGTTTTTCATCTCTGTGCCTTTAACTCATTCTCTGGTCTCTGGAAAGTGTCAACCCTACCCAACTTTGATTGACTTTTCTCCTTTCTATAACCGAGATGGGAGGAAGGAGAGAAAGAGACAGATGCTGGGCAGTGGTGGCTCACGCCTTTAATCCCAGCACTTGGAAGGCAGAGGCAGGTGGATTTCTGAGTTTGAGGCCAGCCTGGTCTATAGAGTGAGTTCCAGGACAGCCAGGGCTACACAGAGAAACCCTGTCTCGAAAAAAAAAAAGCAAAAACAACAACAAAAAAAAAAAAAGAAAGAAAAGAAAAAGACAGATGGAAGAAAAAGAGAAGGAAGTCGAAAGAAGGAGGGAAGAGTGGAAAGAATCGGGAAGGAAGGGAGGCAGGGAGCTATCTCTCCAGGGAATACTGGCAGGTTAAACCGCTAAAATACTTCTATAGTCGCTATTATGTAGATAATGATCAGTTAAGTTCTCATTTAGATATTCCTGATGTTCATTTTCCTGCACATACGCAGAGGTTTGGTGGTAGGGTGATCTGACTCCCTCGTTAGCAGCTCTGAAGATTCTCCCTTGCTACTCTGGTTACCTTTAAGGGGGTTAAAAAGGCATTTAAGTCAAACAGCCACGGGGATGCGCAGGATAACAGCTGATGACGCCAGCTCCGGAAAGCAGCTTCAGCCTGGGCGGTTTCCAGCGGTTTGGATTACTCGGCTTGGTGAACTCTAGGTGAACCGGCTGCGACCAGCTGTCTCCACCTGCTAGAGAGGGACACGCGTCCCCTAGTGGCCAAGAGAGGGACTGCTGTAAAGCAAGCTCTTAGAAGCAAAAGCAAACCTCCGTGCCTGGGACTGGCATTAAAGCAGTCAGGAGGAGATGGGTCCAACACGAAGTCTCTGGCTGTGTACGTGGGTTGCTCAGCCTCATTTAGTCACCAAAGGCACCTTCCTTCTCTGGTGTTGCTCATTAGGCCTAATAGAAAGCTTCTCCAAGGAAATTTCTTACCTACTGTGGTGCATGTCAGCTGGTAACTGATAGAAGAAATGGCAGGGACAGAAGAGTGGCACTGACAGACTGGCCATGAAGGTGGCAAGGTGACAAGCTGCTTAAGAGTTGAAGAAAAGCTGTCAGGGCAGAAAGAAGGGTGGCAGAGGCAGAGAGATGTCAGGAGAGCTAGGAGAACTGAGACTGGCCCTGGTCGTGGAGGAGTTCCAGTAAGTCTTTGGGGCCGGGAATCTCAGCAGTGCAGGTCAGCTGTAACACTGACCTACATCAAGGGCTGAGGATTCCTTGTGAGAAGGTCTGCCTGAAAGCTGAAATGCCAGTCGCAGCCAGCGACTGAGGAATCATGACTTCCTAAGTCTTCACGAAAGCTGTCACACTTGCAGGGCTAAGTGTCCCAATTCCAGAAGCATCCAAGACTGTGACACTAGAGGGTCCCACCTACTGCTGCTCCCATCTGTCTACACCCAGAGCTGTCAGAGACCAACATTAGAGATTGTCTCCTCGTCCACCACGATTTCTATATGGGCGAAGCAAAGAGGACCCAGGAACCTGATTGCAGAAGGACCGAAGGAAGCCAGGGAGAGAAGGGAGGAGAGAGAAAACAACCAAGCAAGCTGGCCTCAGAGTCTGAACCTTGGTCCTGCCACCTCCCGCCTTCTCTCCAGTTCTTCCTCCTCCCCTCCCAGATGGGCAGCTAAGCATCTTCCACAGAGGGATGGGGGAGGGGCGGTGCAAACATCTCCCAGATTACACTCTCCAGATTTAGCAACCAGAAGAAAAGGGAAGATTCTCCCAACATCAGTGCAAACTTCAATGAAAAGCTTCTCCATCAGCCTCATAAAGAAGGATGCAGAGACAGGGAAAGGAGGAAGCTGGGAACACCAAAACCACAGATACAGATACAGATACAGATACAGATACAGATACAGATACAGATACAGATACAGATACAGATACAGATACAGATAGATACAGATACAGATACAGATACAGATACAGATACAGATACAGATACAGATACAGATAGATACAGATACAGATACAGATACAGATACAGATACAGATACAGATACAGATACAGATACAGATACAGATAGATACAGATACAGATACAGATACTGAATTGTTTGGCTGATTGGTTGGTTCTGTATTTTAATTTTCTCCAGACAGGGTTTTTTTTGTATAGCCCCGTCTGTCTTGGACCTTACTCTGTAGACCAGGCTGGCCTCAAACTCAGAGATCCGTCTGCCTCTGCCTCCCGAGTTCTGGGATTAAAGGCATGCACCAATACTGAATTTAAATACAGCCAGACTTGGTATGTGTCCCTGAACTGTTGGATAATGACTGGCTCCAAGAAGTTAATAAAAAGTGAGCTAACAGGTTGTGGTAGTACATGCCTGTAATGTAACCAGTTGGGTAGCTGAGGCAGGAAGATCAGCCTAGGCTATAGAGCAAAACCGGCTTTTTTAAAAAAAAAAAAAGCCGGGTGTGGTGGCTCACGCCTTTAATCCCAGCACTCGGGAGGCAGAGGCAGGTGGATTTCTGAGTTCGAGGCCAGCCTGGTCTACAATGTGAGCTCCAGGACAGCCAGGGCTATACAGAGAAACCCTGTCTCAAAAAAAAAAAAAAAAAAAAAAAAAAAAAAAAAAAGCAAAAGCAGACTCTCCCCAGGGAGAAACGCCTTTTTAATACTCTTTATACTGTTTATACTCTGGGAATTCATAGACCCCCTTGGTGACTGCTATTGAGTGTTTTGGTTTGGTTTGGTTTGGTTTGGTTTTGGTTTCTCGAGACAGGGTTTCTCTGTGTAGCCCTGGCTGTCCTGGAACTCACTCTGTAGACCAGGCTGGCCTCGAACTCAGAAATCTGCCTGCCTCTGCCTCCTGAGTGCTGGGATTAAAGGCATGCGCCACCACCACCCAGCTTTGTTTCGTTTTTTAATTACAAAAGTATTATTTATCAGAGCTGAAGAGATGGCTCAGGGGTTAAGAGGAGCGGCCGCTCTTCCTGAGTTCAATTTCCAGCAACTACATGGTGGCTCACAACCATCTGTAATGGGATCCAATGCCCTCTTCTGGTGTGTCTGAAGAAAGTAACAGTGTACTCACATACATAAAATCTTTTTAAAAATTATTACTTATGTGTATAGATTTCCCCTGCATATGTATCTGGACAGCGCATATGTGCCTGTGCTCAGGGAGACTGGAAGAGGTCAGCAGATTCTCCAGAACTTTAGCTCACATGGTTGTAGGTGTTAGAATTGACATGGATCTTCTGAAAGAGCAGCCAGGGCTCCTATCTCCGAGCTACCTCTCCAGCCCTATTTCTTTTTTCTTGTTTTTTAGATTTATTTTTATTTTATATGTATGGGAGCTTTGCCTGCATGCATGTCTGTGTACCATACGGTGCCTGAGGAGGCCAGAAAAGAGTGTCGGATGCCTGGACCTGGAGTTACAGATGGTTGAGCTATCATGTGGATGCTGGAAACTGAGCCCAGATTCTCTGGAAGAACAAGTGCTCTTAACTGCTGTGCCATCTCTCCATGCCCCACAGCCATTTCCTTTTTTTAAAGTTTTACTTTTAGCTGTGCGCATGTGGAAGTCGTGGTGGACATGTACGTGTGAAAGTGGGTACCAGGGGAAACCACGGGCTTTGGAGCCCATGGAGCTGGAATTATAGGTGTGAGCCTAACAAGGTGCATGCTGGGAACTGAACTCGGGTCCTCTGTGAGAGTAGTACATGTTCTTAACCATTTAGCGATCTCTACAGTTCTTTTCTTTTCTTTTCCTTGTTCCGGTCAACCCTGCTCGCTCTGGTCTGCCCCGCTTGCTCTGCTCTCTCCGGCCGGCCCCGCTCACTCCGGTCAGTCCCACTGGCTCAGTCCCTGCTCTCTCCAGTCCAAGGATTCATTTATTATTATTCATAAATACACTATAGCTGACTTCAGACGCACCAGAGGAGGGCGTCAGATCTCATTACAGGTGGTTGTAAGCCACCATGTGGTTGCTGGGATTTGAACTCATCACCTTGGGAAGAGCAGTCGGGTGCTCTTACCTGCTGAGCCATTTCACCAGCCCTTCTTTTCTTTTCTTTTCTTTTCTTTTCTTTTCTTTTCTTTTCTCTTCTCTTCTCTTCTTTTCTTTGTTTTTTGGTTTTTGTTTAAAGGTTAAGGACAAGATTATTAAAGTCTAAAGGAAAAACTCTGGGATAGACAAGCTGTAGTCAAGAGGAGAAAGGAGACAGAAAAAGCTCTGCCGCCTGAGTTAAGCTGACAGGGAGGTCAGCCACAAGGCAGACGCAGCAGGTAGAGGGGCTTAGAAGAATCCTAAAGCCCCAAAGCAAGCAAGAAAGCAAGCTCCAGCTCTGGCCAGATGGAAAGGAGAGAAACCTTTCTGAGTGAAGGTAGGCAGCCCCAACTGAGCCACAGGGCAGTTCATACGTGGGAACGGCTCTCTTTCCTTTCCTTTAGGTTTCTGTGTTTCTGTGTTTAAGACAGGATCCTACTGTGAAACTCAGGCTGGCTTCAAACTCCTCCTGCCTTTCAAGTGCCGAGGGTACAGGTATGCACAGCCCCCAGCCAGACACTGTTGGTTCATTTTTATTTTACTTTAAAAATCTATTGCTCCAAGTGTGATGATATGCACCTTTAATCCCAGCACTCAGGTTGTAGAGGCAGGGGGATTTCTGTGAGTTTGAGATCAGTCTGGCCAACATAAAGAATTTCATTTTTATGTTACTGTGAAATCCTGCTGTCTTTAAAAAAGAGAGAGAGAGAAAAAAAAAAAGAAATAAAAAATTCTGGGTGGAAGATTGGAAGCTATTTCTGAGCAGTTAAGAGCACTGGTTGCTCTTCTAAAAGACCAGAGTGCAGTTCCCAGCATCCACACTATTGGGTAACTCCAGCTCCAGGGGAATCGCACACCTTCCAGCCTTCTTCGGCACCCTCACACATGTGGCAAACACAGAGACAGACAGACATACACAGATTTAAAATATTGTAAATATATATGCATAGTGTGGTGTGTGTGTGTGTGTGTGTGTGTGTGTGTGTGTGTGTGTGTACAGGAGTGCATATGCCATGACAGGTATATGGAGGTCAAAGGCAATTTTTTGGAATCACTCCTCTCCTTCTATCCTGTAAGTCCTGGGTAGGCCTCCAGGCTTGGTGGCAAGTACCTTTTCCTGCTTAGCCACTGGTTTATTTACTTTATTGTTTGTTTGAGGCAGTTTCTCCATGTATCCCTGGCTATCCTAGAACTTGCCCTGTAGACCAGGCTAGCCTTGAACTCTGAGATCCTCCTGCCTCTGTCTCCGAGTGCTGGGATGCTATGCCAGCACTCCCGAGTCCTAGCAGTTTCCTTGTAATCTTACTGGGTAGAAAGTGTAAATAGTGTGGGCTGACATGAGATCATACTCGGGTTCCCAGCTCATGTCTGGGCTCTGAGATAGCCTTGGTTTATTTTGTTAAACCAACTAAAACTTACTGTAATGAAAAAGCCAACAAGTAACTTTTCTAACCTGGTACCTGAAACTCTAGGCACAGAAGAAAGCATTCACTATTTCAAATGTGTATGGTGGATGGAGAGCTCATAAACTGCATGTAGTTTAGAGAATAGTGGACAGGTTTATCAAGTCTAAATTCAAATTTGCTACTTATATTTTTCTATAGGATACAGAATAAATAGAGGGTATGTTTGTCTCAACCAAAAAGTCCTGTCAGTGTTTCATTGCTGGGAAGGGGCAACAGGACCATGGCAACACTTATAAAGGAAAATATTTAATTGGGGCTGGCTTACAGTCTCAGAGATTTAGTCCATTGTTGTCATGGTGAGAAGCATGGCAGTGTGCAGGCAGACATGGTGCTGGAGAAGGATCTGAGAATTCTATTCGTGATCCACAGGCAGCAGAAAGGGATTGTCTTCCTTGCTGGGCAGAACTGAAGCATAGGAGACCCCAAGCCCTCCCCCCACAATGACACACTGTCTCCAACAAGACCACACCTCATAACAGTGCCACTTCTTATTGGCCAAGCATTCAAACACATGAGTCTGTGTGGGTCACACCTATTCAAACCGCCTCAGGTTCCCTAGAAGTTTCTATCAATATGCAGAATTTTTTTTTTCAGGAATACACAAAATTTACCCCATGCCTAAGGCATGAAGACTTAGGCTCCTCAAGACACAATCTGAACAAAAGTCAAAACACTTGTACCAAAGCTTTTTAAATTTATTTATTATGTATATAATGTTTGTCCTGCATGTATGCCTACCCGACAGAAGAGGGGACCAGATCTCATTATAGATGGTTATAAGCCTGCAAAGTTTTGTGTTTGTCCTTTTTGTCTACGTAAGAAAAGCACTAGCACACCTGGCTTCTTCTGTTGATTTTTTAAAAAAGATTTATTTTATTTATTATATGTAAGTACACTAGCTGTCTTCAGATACCAGAAAAGGAAATCAGGTCTTGTTACAGATGGTTGTAAGCCACCATGTGGTTGCTGGGATTTGAACTCAGGACCTCCAGAAGAGCAGTCAGTGCTCTTAACCACTGAGCCATCTCTCCAGCCCTCTTCTGTTGATTTTTAAGGACTTATGTATTTATTTAATATGCTTGTATGTTTAGCTACATGGGTGTTATGTGTACCCTGTGCATGCAGAAACCTCAGAGACCACAAGAGGGTGCCAGATCTCCTGGAACTGGAGTTTCAGGCAGTTGTCAGCTACCTTGTGGGTGCTGGGAACTGAATCCTTCTCTTCTTCTTCTTCCTCCTCCCCCTTCCTCCTCTCACTCCTCTTCTTCTTAAATATTTGATTCTTAGCCAGGTGGTGGTGGCGCACGCCTTTAATCCCAGCACTTAGGAGGCAGAGGCAGGTGGACTTTTGAGTTCAAGGCCAGCCTGGTCTGCAGAGTGAGTTCCAGGACAGCCAGGGCTACACAGAGAAATCCTGTCTCAAAAAGACAAAAGAAAAAAAAATTGATTCTTACGATTAGCTGCAAAAAGGATTCTAAGGCAATTTAATATATAAATAATTTAAATTTCTGGATAAATAATAATGAAATTGATGAAAAGAAGAGACAGAAATTGATCAGGCAATTTTACAGTAGATGACCCCAAATGTAAACAATTCTTTCTTGACTAAAAGCTGGAAATGCCCTTGGCTCTGTCAGCCCAGCCTTCTGTCATTGCTGAAGACCAGAAATACCAGAAATGCTTAAGCCAAAATATCTGGCTCTTCACTGACCAGAGGTCAGGCATGCCAGAGCCCGGGCTTATCCTTATCTCGCTTCCCCTCAGTGAGCATCACTTCCTGGATGTGACTGACACTGGACCTGGGAACCCCATGAGTGGCCAGTGGTAATGATCAGTTTATCCTCTACCCCCATGCTTCCAGCCTAATTAATGGCAAGTGGGGACCCCTGGTGGTACCTCGTTCTCGGGGACCCATTCCTGTTCTTGTGTACAAGAATGCCGCCTTCTTGCCCTCAAACTCCTACCTATGAATCTATCCTAAAAATCCACCGTCCCCTGGTCCATGAATTTCATTCTTCAAATTCACAAGACAAGAACCTTGTGAGGTCACTGATTCAGTGGAAGTTTTAGGTGATGGTGTTCATGGCACCCTAACTCCTGAGTTAGAGCCCACCTGATGTGAGGAAATCTCCATCAAACTCGAAGACAACCTACCTCCTCCCATATCAAAATGACTTCAAGGCCTTCAGTGTTTCAGGATTTTGGATCAGCACTGTCTTAGTTAGGGTTTCATTGTTGTGAAGAGACATATGACCAAGGCAACTCTTCTGAAGGCAACATTTAATTGAGGCTGGCTCACAGTTCAGAGGTTTAGTTCATTGCCATCATGGTGGGAAGCATGGCAGCATCCAGGCAGAGATGGTGCTGGAGAAGGAGTTGAGAGTTCTTGATCCACAAGCAGCAGAAGACTGGGTCACACTGGCCAGATTTGAGCAAAGATGAGACCTCAAGGCCTTCCTCCACATTGACACACTTCCTCCAATGAGGCCACACCTATTCCAACGAGGCCACACCTCCTAACCACTCCCTAGGGGCCAAGCATTCAGACACTTGAGTCTATGGGGTCCAAACCTACTCAAACCATCACAAGCATCACGTGAACGCTCGGGGTAACTGATAGTATTGATTGACAGCTTAACAGGATCTAGAACAAGCTAGAAGCAATCCTCTGTGAGCACAATTAGGCCAATTGAGGTGGGTAGACTCACCCTAACTATGGGTAACATCGTTCCTTGGTCTGGGGTCCTGGTCTAACTAAAAAGACAAAAGCAAATTAAGTGCCAGTATTGTCTCTACTTCCTGGTTGCAGATGTAGAATGCCCAGTTGCCACTGGCTTCATCGCCTTCCCCACCATGACAGACTCAAATTGTGAGCTCAAAACAAACCCTTCCCTCCTTAAGTCACCTTCCTCTGGCATTTTGTCACAGCAATGAGAAAAGTAGCAAACAAATAACATACGTTTATTTTCTGGGTGTATACTGGAAAAAATCCATTCCTCATGAATAGTAAGACAATAACCTCTTGATGGAAAGCCACCTGGGAGGGATTCAGCCAGACTTTCTGGAACAGAATGAGTGTAACAGTTTCATGTGTCAATTTAATTGCTACAGCACACCCCCATCCCTGCTCCCCTCCCGCCTGCCACCAGCTAGTTAACCAATCATGAATCTGTGGTATAAAGATACTTTGTAGATGTTTGTAACTTACACAGTCACTTGAGTTTACCTAAAGCAGTGGTTCTCAATCTTCCTAATACTGTGACCTGTTAATACAGTTCCTCATGTGGTGACCCCAACTAAAAAATTACTTTGTTCCTATTTCATAACTGTAATTTTGCTACTGTTATGAATCATAATGTAAATATCTGATATGTGACCAAAGGGGTCGTCACCCCAAGATTGAGAACTGCTGTAAAGGAAAGTATTCTTGAATAATGCGAATGGACCTCACAGAGTCTGTGGCTCTCACTTGAAAACCGAGGTTTCCCTGAGGGAGAAAACATAGACTGACTTGCTACTGCCTGAGATTTCTGTCTGCCAGCCTGCCCTCTAGATTATAGACTGCCCCAAATCCCTCTACTCCTCCTCCTCAGCAAGCCAGTTCTTTGAAATAAGTTTCTTTTTTTTTTTTTAAGATTTATTTTATTCATTACATGTAAGTACACTGTAGCTGTCCTCAGACACTCCAGAAGAGGGCGCCAGATCTCGCCACGGATGGCCGTGAGCCACCATGTGGACGCCGGGACCCGAACCCATCACCTTCGGAAGAGCAGTCGGGCGCTCCCACCCGCTGAGCCATCTCACCAGCCTGAAATAAGTTTCTTTATGTGGAAAAGCATCTCTGCCATTCCTATTTTTCTGGAGAGCCCTGACTGGTGCAGGGAGGAGGTAGCTGCTTGCCATGAACTCCTCAGCTAAGTTTTTTTTCCGAGACACCAGATTTGGGGATGGAGGGGAGCCTGACAGCCAGAGGAGGGCAGGTGTTGAGTCTCAGAAGAGACATTAGCACCCCACTCTCGGAAATGTGGGTGCAAGTTCTGTCTGAAGTGCACCATCTGGACCATCGGATGTGTGAGGAGCCACTTCTAGAATCTCACATCCAAGTCAATTTTTGTCATCCCAAGTCTCATCTGTGCTTCCCCTAGAGATGAAGAGGTTTTTCTACCTTTCTACACTTCCAAGCAATGTCCATGAGCCTTAACTTCAGGGAGATCAGCTACCCTGAGAAGACAAGATTCCTTCCAGAAGTTTCTGTTTGTTTCAGGGCTGTCCTGCTGCTCCAAGCAGTCCTGGACAGGTCCTTTCTCAAGGCGCTCTCTCTCTCTCTCTCTCTCTCTCTCTCTCTCCCTTCCCCCCCCCCTCTGTCTCCAAACTTGGTGTTTCACTTCCTATGTCTCTCTTGGTCCAGATTCTGATCTTCCTGGAGGTTGGGGGTTGGCTCAGTCTCAGTCTGAAAGTGTTGCAAATGATCTATCCTGTGGGTGCTTTGTTTTCTTCTTCAGTGTGGTTGATGTCGAATTGGATTTCTCTCCATCTTGGGAGTTTAAGGGCACACTTGACTTTTCTAGTCAATTTCCTTCTGGTTCCTCTGGTCACAATTTCTGTCTCTGCCACCTGATTCCAGGTAACTATCCATGTTCTTTTCTCCAAGGAGAACTGTCGGAGCTTTCCTCCTCTTCTTCCTCCTCCCCCTCTTCCTCCTCCTCCTTTTCCTTCTCCTTCTCCTTCTCCTCTTCCTCCTTCTTCCTTTTCCTTTTAAAAATGCATTTCGCCTGGCGTGGTGGCACAGGCCTTTAGTCCCAGAATTCGGGAGGCAGAGGCAGGTGGATTTCTGAGTTTGAGGCCAGCCTGGTCTACAAAGTGAGTTCCAGGACAGCCAGGGCTACACAGAGAAACCCTGTCTCGAAAATCCAATAACAAAACAAAACAAAACAAAACAATGCATTTCTTTTTATTTTATGTGTTTGAGTTTTTGCCTGACTGACCCCCAGACAGATGTGTGTGTGTGTGTGTGTGTGTGTGTGTGTGTGTGTGTGTGNCACCATGACAAAGGCAACTTTATAATGGACTGAACCTCTGAACATGTAAGCTAGCCCCAACTAAATGTTTTTCTTATAAAGAGGGAGGGAGGAAGGGAAGGAGGAAGGAAGGGAGGAGGAAGGAAGGGAGAAGGGAGGGAAGGAGGAAGGAGGGAGAGAGGGAGGGAGGGAGGGGAGGAGGAAGGAAGGGAGAAGGGAGGGAAGGAGGAAGGAGGGAGAGAGGGAGGGAGGGAGGGAAGGGAGGAGGGAGGGAGAGAGGGAGGGAGATTTCAGCACCGCCTGAAATCTCACACAGTATAGATCTGTAGAAGAGAAATTTGCACACAGTATAGATCTGTAGAAGGATGAAGCATCTCCATGGCAACCAGGTCACGCAGAGCAGACTGTTGTCCCCAAGTCCTGCTGGGCCATGGTGCACCATGAATGACATGGATGAGGGTTTCATTCAGAGCCAAGCATGTGCACTCCAGCCCAGCAGAGCTGAGAGGATGAGAATGGGTGGGAGTAAGGAATGAACAGGATGGATCCAGTACAGAGTTCACATAAGGTCAGCCTTGTCCATGCCTGATGCTTCTCTCTACCCAAGTGTCTCCTTCTTTGGCCCTAAAAGTCCCTTTACCTTCCTCTTGCTGCCCACAGGCCACAGAATCCATCCATAGTTACTGGACCTGTCCATTTCTGTGTGTCCAGGGTCCAGAGCAAGGCACAGAGAAGAGCTTGCTGCTATGTGTGTTTGAGGAGAGAACAAATGAAAGGAATTGAACTCAGGACCTCTGCTCCCTCCAGTCCTTATTATTATATGTAAGTACACTGTAGCTGTCTTCAGATGCACCAGAAGAGGGCGTCAGATCTCATTACGAATGGTTGTGAGTCACTATGTGGTTGCTGTGATTTGAACTCAGGACCTTTGGAAAAACAGTCAGTACTCTTAACTACTGAGCCATGTCTCTAGCCCATGTCCTGAGCCATCGTGAAGATGTCCTGGGCCATCGTGAAGATGCACTCTTAGCTCAGCAGGAAGCTTTGGAAAAGCATGAGGCTCCTTCCCTACCTGGGGATGGTGGGTGGCAGAAGAGCTGGCAGCTGCTCTAGACCAGACTCCCCTGTCCATCTTCTGACTTGCCATCCCCTTTAGAAGACTCTGAACATCCCCTAGCCTGTCAGTCTCCTTTCCTCCCCCACGTCCAGCTGTCCAGCTCTAGAGAAGGTTGTGAGGATTAACACGAGGACAGATATAGGGCCTGGAGTAAGGGACTCAGTGTTCTAGTGAGGGCTTTGTTTGTTTGTTTGTTTGTTATTGTTTTTAATAGGGACTTACTCTGTAGCCCTAGCTGGCCCGTGAGACTCACAATCATCCTGCCTCTGCCTCCTCCTAAGTACTCAGATTACAGGTGAGTGCCACCACATCCAGCTTAGTGAGGGCATCAGATCCCTGGGAACTCGGAGTTAATTGGTTATGAGGCTCCTGATGTAGATGCTAGAAACCAAACCTGTGTCCTCTACAAGAGCAGAAAGCACTCTCCACCTGTGAGCATCCCCCTAACCCCTCAGCTGAATGAGCATATCCAGGATATTTGCAGTCCACTCTGGTGTTTGGTTGTTCCAGATTTAGCAAGAGCAATAAGAGATGTTTTTTGAAGTCATGGATACTGTTAATGAGAAGTTAGAAACACAGGCTGGAGACATGGTTCAGTGGTTAAGAGCACTGACTGTTTTTCCAAAGGTCCTGAGTTCAAATCACAGCAACCACATAGTGACTCACAACCATTCGTAATGAGATCTGACGCCCTCTTCTGTGCGTCTGAAGACAGCTACAGTGTACTTATAATAATAAGGACTGGAGCGAGCAGAGGTCCTGAGTTCAATTCCCAGCAACCACATGATGACTCAAAACCATCTGTACAGCTACAATGTACTCATATACATTAAATAAATAAATAAATAAATAAATAAATAAATAAGAGAGAGAGAGAGGGAGAGAGAGAGAGAGAGAGAGAGAGAGAGAGAGAGAGAGCTTAAAAACAAGTGCAGAAGGTTCTGAAGGCAGAACCCCGAGCAAAGGTGGCCAGCGGAGGATTCTCCGGTGAGAGTCTCTGCAAGCATTGTGTGGCTCCTGGCTGCCAGAGAGCAGAGTGAAAATAGAATAGAGAAAAAATATAGCAAAAAAAAAGAGAGAGGTTTTTAAAAATATTTATTTATTTATTATATGTAAGTACACTGTAGCTGTCTTCAGACACTCCAGAAGAGAGCATCGGATTTCATTACAGATGGTTGTGAGCCACCATATGGTTGCTGGGATTTGAACTCAGGACCTCTGGAAGAGCAGTCGGTACTCTTAACCGCTGAGCGGGCTCACCAGCCCCTGTTTTTTTGTTTGTTTGTTTGTTTTTGTTTTTTTAGTAGAGTAGACATAGGGTTTTTTGTTTTTGGTTTTGGTTTTGGTTTTGGTTTTTCGAGACAGGGTTTCTCTGTGCAGCCCTGGCTGTCCTGGAACTCACTCTGTAGACCAGAACTCAGAAATATGCCTGCCTTTGCCTCCCAAGTGCTGGGATCAAAGGCGTGTGCCACCACAGCCTGCTTAAACATAGGTTTATTAACAAAAGTGAGAAAGAATTCCTGAGAGTGGACTCCAAGGCAATTTGCTTGTTTGTTTTGTTGTTTTTTAAGGGGGTTGGTGGGTTGGTTGGTTTTTTCGAGATAGGGTTTCTCTGTGTATCCCTGGCTGCCCTGAACTCACTCTGTAGACCAGGCTGACCTCAAACTCAGAAATCCACCTGCCTCTGCCTCCCAAGTGCTGAGATCAAAGATGTGCGCCACCACTGCCCGGCTGCTTGTTTGTTTTTAAGAAATGTTATGTTGAAGCACAGCAGGCCCCTTTGATTGGAAGCTCCCTGAAAAGGCCACACACGTGTTGAAAATTCCTAAGCCTGCAGATGGTTTAGAGCTCCCAGCTTGTGAAGAACTGGAGATGGAGAGCTAAGTGATCTCGGATGCTTAGACCTGCCAATGGCCAGCCACTTCCTGTCCATGTCTATATCTGATCCACCATCCTTTTTGACTATTAGGTAAAAACCTTTGGAATGTATCAGTTTAGCTGACTACCACCTTCCACCAACACAATAATTAAGAGTGTCATCAGATAGCATCTAAAACCTAGAGCCGTGCTGTGCGAGGTGGCGGACGCCTGTCATCCCAGCAAGTGGGAGGTAGAGGCTGAGGATCAGGAGTTAGTTCAAGGTCATCCTTGGCTGTGTCACAGAGTTTGAGGCCAGTGTGTTCTCGTGAGACCCTGTCTCAAAAACAAATGAACGGATAGCAGAGCTTTCTCTGCTCTGCTGCAGCCCGCCCACCTGCTGCCCCCACCAATGCATTTGATAAACGAGTTGGTTTATGGCTGTGTCATTTCAGCCGACTATAAGCGTCACAGAGCCATTTCCTTGGTGTAATATGCCATTCAAGGTAACCTGAATCTGTGTATCTTGAGCTATAATAATTCATATTTTGGATCAGAATAAACTCATTCCCTTTGGAGTGAGATTTCTTTTTTTTTTTTTAAGATTTATTTTATTTATTATATGTAAGTACACTGTACCTGTCTTCAGACACTCCAGAAGAGGGCGCCAGATCTCGTTACGGATGGTTGTGAGCCACCATGTGGTTGCTGGGATTTGAACTTATCACCTTCAGAAGAGCAGTCGGGTGCTCTTACCCACTAAGCCATCTCACCAGCCCCTGGAGTGAGATTTCTATTTTGCATCAACACCCCTGTTTTCTGTGGCGTTGCTTTGTTCCGACAACTCCAGTATGTGCTGAAACTGCCTATAGTAACCGACCATAACAATACTGTTTTCTATACAGATCTGTGACAAGCTTAAATTAGGCACAGTAAGAGATTGGAAAAATGACTAATAAAAAAGAGAATAATTATCACCATATTGTATAAAACATATTTAAAGTATGAATTTAAAATTTCTATTTGGTATGTGTGCATGTGCATGTCCATTGGAGACAGAGTCTCATGTAGCCCAGGCTGGTCCCTAACAAGCTGAAGATACCCTAAAACTTTTAGTCCTCCTTATCTCTTTCTCCCAAATGCTCTCAGACTGTGGGCTGCATCACCACTCCTGTTTTATGAAGTGCTGGGGATAGAACACAGAACTGGGCAATGCTAGGCAGGCACCTCCCAGCTGACCTACAACCCCAGAACCTTTTCTCTTTTTTTCTTTTCTTTTCTTTTTTCTTTTCTTTCTTTCTTTCTTTTTTTTTAAAGATTTATTCCATTTATCATACGTAAGTACACTGTAGCTGTCTTCAGACACTCCAGAAGAGGGAGCCAGATCGGATGGTTGTGAGCCACCATGTGGTTGCTGGGATTTGAACTTATCACCTTCGGAAGAGCAGTCGGGTGCTCTTACCCGCTGAGCCATCTCACCAGCCCCCTTTTCTTTTCTTTTTTTCTATTTTTTTCTTTTTTTCTTTTATTTGAGATGGGTTCTGAGCACATCGTGAATAATTTATTTCTGGAGTTTGCCGTTTGGCATTTTCAGATTTTGTCTGACCCAGGGCTGGGGTCGAGGGGACCACTGCATGAGAACCAGATGCAGACTGCTTCCTGCCTCTCACTGCATGAGAATCAGATGCAGACTGCTTCCTGCCTCTCACTGCATGAGAATCAGATGCAGACTGCTTCCTCTCACCGGCTTGTCCTCACTCCTCCTCTGGAACCTTGGCACCCCACATCTGGGTAGTGACATGGTGCCTGAGGCGAAGTGTGCAGAGTGACTCTGCTAACATGTGCAGTTCCTCAACAAAATGTGTCCTCCCTGACCACGATGTTTAAATGTGGGCTTAGGTGATAGCTAGAGCCTAGGAATGCAAAATTAGAAATTGCTAGCCACCCTTATGGTGTGGGCCCAGAACTGGCAAGTGTCACTTCCACCAAACTTTCTTAATTAAAGTGAAGTACAGGGTGAGGCCACATTTAACGGGAGGTACCACATGAGGTTGTGGGTACCAGCAGATGTGGTCTCGTGGGGCAATCTTCCAGCATTAGCTACCTCTCTAGGGAAGGCTGACCATCTACACACTAATGTTGTAGCTATGAGATGTAGTAATGGAGTTTAGAAATGGTAGTAAAATTCTGAGTGTTCCTGTTTTCTGATCTTGCTACTTTTAGCAAAGTCCTACAAGAGAGAAAGACAAGAGAGAGAAATCAAGTGGGAACTAGTTTTCCTGCTGCTCACCTTGCTGAGGGAGGAACCCTGCTGTAACCTATAATCTATGACTGAGAGGCCTGTAATTTTGAGTCTTGCAGAGTTGAAAGAGCCTTGGCTTTGGCGTTGAACCAGGTCTCCTTGGTAACAGCTGAGTGGCAGCGTTAGCAGGAGTTAGGACTGCTGACTTCTTTAAAAGAGCTGCGAGTGAGCCTGCGGCCAACGGAGGAGCCAAGGATGGAGCTTTCCCACTGAGGCCTGGGGTTCCAGAGGGCCTGAGGAAATCCTTTGATACGCTCAGGGAGTGGAAAGCACCTATGCTCACCACTACACCGCCAATGCGTGCTACATTAGGGGAGTGGCTAATGAGTGAGCGGTCAGAGTCTGGCCTGGAGAGATGGCTCAGCAATTGGGAGCACTGGCTGATCTTCCAGAGGACCCAGGCTCAGTTCCCAGCACCAAGTTGCAATCTTCTGTAACTCTAGTTCCAGTAGATCTGATGCCCTCTTCTTAGAGACCTCCTTAAGTACCGGGCACATATGAGGTATAGATATGTATATAATGACAAAATATTCATATGCATAAAATAAAAAATATCAAAAAGCCCTGAGGGCAAGACCCTCAGCAAGGGGGACGCAGTGCCTCCAGTCATCTGCCAGGACATGGCAAGGGGGTGATGCCCGCCTTGTCACCTGCAGCTCAGTGGAACTGGCCATGGGGGAGGGGCGCAGGCGAGCCATCCCCAAGGGTGTGAGAACAGAGGAGTTGTGTCTGTAGCACAGGCTGGGAGTGAGTGTTAATGGAAGAAGGCCTTCTCTGAGGATTTCAGGGTTACAGCTCTTTTAGATGATACTCAACAAAACAGCTCTCTTAGAAGATCTTCAGTGAAAGAGCTGGTGCGTATACACTTTTATTCGGGGGGTAGACAAGGGCTATCTATGAACCTTGGAGAGTGGGAAGGAATTTTCAGAGTGAATGTAAAATCATTGGCTGGAACTTAATGTATTGTGAATGCCTCATTTGTATGGAGAAGCATTCCAGGAATCCCAGGTACTTGCTGGGAGAAAAGAGGAAGCTGAACTTAAAGGTTTGCCAAGGACTACTACTGGACCTTCCTCAAGGTAGAGGATTGGGATGGAGCTCCCTAGAGACGGGGAAGCCCTGCTGGGAAAAGCTAGTTCTCCATTTTGCACTGAGCTCAGAGGCACTACTCAGACATGGCAGGGTTTCCCACCACAGCGGAGCTGGCTCTGGAGGTGTGGGTTCGGGTGAGCTGGCCAGAGGGCTTGAAAGCAGAAATGCTGAACCTGCCTCCTACTGATGACAGCATCGGGCAGCCTAGCTGAAGCAGTGCTGGAGAGCTTGCCCTGGTGGTGCTCAGATAAGGGAGAGCCAGAAGGCTGACCAGCTAGCTCAGCTACCACGCACTCACTCACGCAGGCTCAGATCCAGGGCTTTGCATTGGCCCATCCCAACGTCTACGTCACCTGTGAACAGTTGGGGCTTGTGAAGGGACTAGACCTGCTGAGCCAATGTTGCAGGATCTCCATGACACACGGCAACAGCAGGATAACTGGGAGAAGTCCCCGTGAGGATTCAATATTGATGGTGCCACAGAAACCAGAGACCTCAAACCAGACCAAGACTCATTGCAATGAACATTTGCAAGTGAAGATGTGTGGACAGAGGGACACACTGTGGGACACACTGTGACGTACTGCAGCTTCAATGACGAGATGCTTCCTTTGTTCCTTTCTTTTTTACTCCAGTGGATTTTTTTATTAGATATTTTCTTAATTTACATTTCAAATGCTATCCCGAAAGTACCCTATACCCCCCCACCCTGCTCTCCTACCCACCCACTCCCACTTCTTGGCCCTGGCGTTCCCCTGTACTGGGGCATATAAAGTTTGCAATACCAAGGAGCCTCTCTTCCCAATGATGGCCGACTAGGCCATCTTCTGCTACACATGCAGCTAGAGACACGAGCTCTGGGGGTTCTGGTTAGTTCATATTGTTGTTCCTCTTATAGGGTTGGGTTGCAGACCCCTTCAGTTCCTGGGGTACTTTCTCTAGTTTCTCCATTGGGGGCCCTGTGTTCCATCCTATAGATGACTGTGACCATCCACTTCTGTATTTTCCAGGCACTGGCATATAGCCTCATACAAGACAGTTATATCAGGGTCCCTTCAGCAAACTCTTGCTGTCCTATGCAATAGTGTCTGGGTTTGGTGACTGATTATGGGATGAATCCCCAGGTGGGGTAGTCTCTGGATAGTCCATCATTTTGTCTTAGCTCCAAACTTTGTCTCTGTAACTCCTTCCATGGGTATTTTGTTCCCTATTCTAAGGAGGAATGAAGTATCCACACGCTGGTCTTCCTTCTTGATTTTCTTGTATTTTGCAAATTGTATCTTGGGAATTCTAAGATTCTGTGCCGCTTATCAGTGGCTTTCTTTCTTTCTTTCTTTCTTTCTTTCTTTCTTTCTTTCTTTGATACAATGGTCTTTACTTCAGTCCCTGCCCTGACTTGCCTCAGTGACTGGATCATTACCTGGAAATGTAAGATGAAATAAACCCTTTTCTTCCCAAGTTGCTTTTGGTTAATGTTTTGTCATAGCCACAGAAAGCAAACTAGAACAAAAAGATACCCAGACTGGGGGCTGGGGAAGCAGTTGTAGTTTGCTCTCTGGGACCTCCTCCATGGTAGAGGTATCCTTCCTAGCCATCATGACCACTCACGCTACTTGCTTGAGACAGCAGACGAGATGTTTTCTATGCTTTGTTTATTTTTGTTTATGAGGTTTTTATTTTGTGGAGGAGATTGCAACATGGAGGGTGGCTACAAGGGGATGGGGAAATGAGTGGGACTGGGGTGCACTCACAAAAACCAGCAAAAAGTTAGAAAAAAACATTTAGTGAATAATCTTTAAAAATATATTTTAAGCTGGGCGTGGTGGCACACGCCTTTAATCCCAGCACTTGGGAGGCAGAGGCAGGCAGATTTCTGAGTTCGAGGCCAGGCTGGTCTACAATGTGAGTTCCAGAACAGCCAGAACTATACAGAGAAACCCTGTCTCGAAAAACCAAAAAAAAAAAAAAAAAAAAAGAAATTCATCCACCTGCCTCTGTCTCCTGAGTTCTAGGATTTTTTTTTTAAAGATTTATTTATTATTATACATAAGTACACTGTAGCTGTCTTCAGACAGCACCAGAAGAGGGCATCAGATCTCATTATGGACGGTTGTGAGCCACCATGTGGTTGCTGAGATTTGAACTCAGGACCTTTGGAAGAGCAGTCAGTGTTCTTAACCGCTGAGCCACCTTTCCAGCTCTGAGTTCTATGATTAAAGTCTACTACACCAGGTGGGAAATTTGTTGTTGTTGTTGTTGTTGTTGTTGTTTTTGTTTTTTGTTTTTTTTTTTTTTTTTAAGACAGGGTTTCTCTGTATAGCCCTAGCTGTCCTGGAACTCACTCTGTAGACCAGGCTGGCCTCGAACTCAGAAATCAGCCTGCCTCTGCCTCCCAAGTGCTGGGATCAAAGGTGTGCGCCACCACGCCCGGCAGGGAAATTTTTAATTGCATGTATGTATGTATGTATGTATGTAGTGTGTGTGTGTGTGTGTACATGCACAAATATGAGCCATGTTAAGTTTGTGTTGATCAGAGGACAGCTATGGGAACTGGATCTTTTTCCGCTGTGTGGATCCCAGGTATTCAACCCAGGTTTCTAGACTTGGCAGCAATCGCCTTTACTCTCTTATGCATCTTGCCGGCCTCTTCATGTCCTACACAAGGCCACCTTGTTCAAGGCCTAGCTCAAACTGTCTGGGTCTACCATAGACATTTTCCAAGACACTGGCTGCAGGGTGAGGAGAGGAAGGGTGTCACCGTCTCAGTGGTCTAAGAGACAATCCCAAGACAGGACTGCCCCAGGAAGTGACTTCTCAGCTACCAGCCCTTCATACAGACAAAACTCCTCACCTCCACTGAGCAACCCACCCACATTCAAGTGTTGCTCACAACATCGAGTATTTTTGAGATTTTGCTTCACTTTTATGTGTTTGTGGTAGAGCTATGAATAATCTAAAAGTGAATTCAAACACATTTACCCTCTAGTCATAAAATGGCAGGAATCGCAGTTCCTTACAGGCATAAATATACCTAGTGCTGAGGAACTTTTAGAAACAGCCAGGATCAGTCAGGAGTTCAGGTTCTGTGTAGAAAGCTAAGTCTACGTTAAACGTGCCTCCTCTTCTGCCTGAGCCTCAGTATCTGCTTCACTCCTCCCCTGTCTGCCAGTTCTAGGAGGAAAAAGTCCCAGGGAAGGATAGGGATTGGCCAGCTTCTGCCCTGTGTTCATCTTCTGGCCAATGACTGGGTTCTGTTTCCTGAGGAGGAGAGCACGTGCTGTTGGCAGTATGAAACAATACTCTGTACATCTGATGAGACAGCAAGGCTCCTGGATGCAGAGTAAAAAGGAATATAAAAGGAAATGTATGGGCTGTTAAGATATGGGAGGTTTTGGGTCCTGTCCTCAGCAAAAAAGAAAATAGTTAACAGGTTTTTTAATTTTCTTTTTTTTATTTGAAGATGTTTATTGTATGCATGAGTGTTTTGCCTGCACGCATCTGTGTATACCAGGTGTTCATGGAGGCCAGAGAGGGCACTAGATCCCCTAGAACTGGAGTTACAGACAATTGTCAACTGTCATATGGGTGCTGGGAATCAAACTCCAATCCTGTGGGAGAGCAGCCAGTGCACCTAACCACTGGACCAACTCTCCAGCCCTTGGTTTTTTATTTTTATATGAAGTACCCCCAATCCCCATAGGCTGCTTCTTTTTTCTTTTTTTTTTTTTTTTTTTTTTTTTTTTTTTTTTGAGATTTTAATCTCAGCACTTTGGAGTCAGAGGCAGGCAGATTTCTGAGTTTGAGGCCAGCCTGGTCTACAGAGTGAGTTTCAGCACAGCCAGGACTCTACAGAGAAACCCTGTATTCCTGGATGCTTTCCTTCATCTGTATCTATGAGGCATGTACATGTGGTACCCAAGGAGGCCAGAAGAGGGCATCAGATCCCTGGAACTGGAGTTAGAGAAGGTTGTGAGCCATTTTGTAGGTGGTAGGAATTGAACCCTGGTCCTTTGGAAGAGCAACTAGTGAACATAGCTCTCCTCATATCCCCTCATCTCATTCCTAGGGAGGAAGTAATGTGATTCCCAACTCTTTTGGTTTAAAGCTATAAATATAGCTGTCATTGTGTAAAACCTTGGAGCACACTTTCAGGATTGTTTGAGGATTGGGCATGTAGCTCAGGTGGTAGAGTGCTTTCCTGGCACACATAAAATCCTGGGTTCAATCCCCAGCACTGGATAAAACTTGGAGTAGTGAGTGGTACACACCTGTATGCCCAGTACTTGGGGGAATCAGCTATTCAAAGTCATCCTTTGCTACACAGTAAGTCTGAGGCCATTCTGGGCTGCATGATAGATACTCTGTCTCAAAATAAGGAAAAAGCATTGGTTACATTTGTACACAAAATTAGTGTAATTTTCTTTGTTCTTAACTCGGTTGATTTTATTTTTAGCCAATAGTGGTATGAAAATACCTGTGATTGCTACTAGTAACAAAGCCATAGTCACTGCTATTACTGCCTACAATTGTAATAGAAGGAAATTAAGGTTCATTCATTAAGGGCATTATAAAATATTTATTTTTATTATTCTCGCTTATGTGTAAGTATGTATGTTTGCATGTGGGCACCTGCACATGAGCAGGTGAGCCTTCTTTCTTAGGCTCTCAAGTCTTAAGATTACAGGTGTTCACTACCACATCCAACTTCACAGACCTCATAAATGGCAAGGGTTTGTGGAGCTCAGATCAAAAGGGCATTTTCTAGAGCTGGTGTTCCTAAGAACCATGGTGTCTGTCCCACTTGTTAAAATGACCCTGAGCTGGTTTCTGAGTTACCCGGCATTCTAACTGATCAGAGACCCATATGTTCAGCTGTATCTTTCTGAACACAGCTGAAGAGCTACCACCCCAGAGAGTCCTCCTGAAAAGTCTAGACTGAGCTCTGAGCTCCCCCAGTGTCCTAATGCCAAGGGCCTTCCTGTACTAGTCACAGAATCATGTCCCTGTCTGTGCTCTTTAATCTTCTGAATTGGGGTCATGAATATTCATTAGCTCCTAGAGATTCCCAGGCTTTGGCTTGATGTGAAGCTAGGTGTGTGTGTGTGTTTAATATATTTCTGGAAAGGTATATAAGAAGAGTCACAAGAGGGCTAGAGAGATGGCTCAGTGGTTAAGAGCACCAACTGCTCTTCCAAAGGTCCTGAGTTCAAATCCCAGCAACCACATGGTGACTCACAACCATCTGTAATGAGATCTGATGCCCTCTTCTGGTGCATCTGAAGACAGCTACAGTGTACTTAGATATAATAATAAATCTTTACCAAAAAAAAAAAAAAAAGAGTCACAAGAGACATGGTAGGTTACAAAAAGTAGCCCTGTTTCTCTGAGCATGACTTGTTTTGTTTTGTTTTGTTTTGTTTTGTTTGTATAGCCCTGGCTGTCCTGGAACTCACTTTGTAGACCAGGCTGGCCTTGAACTCAGAAATCCACCTGCCTCTGCCTCCTGAGTGCTGGGATTAAAGGCATGCCTACCACGCCCGGCTTGAGCATGACTTTTTAAAAAAATTCTTTTTACTGGGCGTGGTGGTGTTCCAGTACTTAGGAAGTAGAGAGAAGTTCCAGTACTTGGGAGCTAGAGGGAAGCAGATTCCTATGTGTTTGAGGCTAGTCTGGCTTACAGGGTGAGACCCTGATTTAAAAAAATAATTTTAAAAAGTGTGTGTGTGTGTTTGTGGTGTGTGTGTGTGTGTGTGTGTGTGTGTGTGTGTGTTAAGGAAGCCTTGAAGCATACAGCTTTCTCTTCTTGTCTTAGCGTTTTTTCCTCTCTTCTTGTTTTCTCTTTCTCTCTTATCTCTCTCTCCCTCTCTCCTCTTCCTGTCCTCTCTCTTTCTCCCTCTCCCCCCTCTTTCTCTCTCTCACTTACTCTCAGACAACACACACACACACACACACACACACACACACACACACACACACACACACACACCTCGGATTTTACTTAGTCCAGGACGGAAGATGACTTTAAACTTCTAATCCTCCTGCCTCCACCTCACTGTGCCCTGAGATTGTAGGCATGTACCCTCACATCTGATTTCAACCAAGGATGGGTATCAAACTCAGTTCCTTGTGCTTGTTTGGCAAACACTCCGCCAACTGAGCTACATGTCCAGCCCAAGAAAGTAACTTAAAAGCACATCAAGTTATTTGCCTTCACTCACAGACCTGCTCTAAAAAGATAAAGTACCTTGAAGACCAACTCCAGCTGCTAGCGAGAGGTATTACTGCACCCTTGTGGACATATTTGGTTACTGCATCCAGCTCGGTGCATGTTTATCAGAACAGTACTTTTCAATGCTTTGGCCATGTTGATAACAAGATAACAAGACTTCATTCTGTAACATCTTCTAACTGTTCTTCCACAGGAGCTCATTATTGGAGTCACAAGCCTGGATGTCAACTACCAACCACCTTTGTGGCCGACAGGTGGTTCTGACCAACAGCCTGTTCCTTATAAAGAGGAGATGGGTTAAGAGGGGGAGGGGAAGGGGACTGAAGCGTCTGCTGAAGTTCCCAGGGCTGGCTTTGGCATTCTCTGAGCACAGTATCTTGGAGGACCTTGCTCATTCTCACACGGTTGATGCCCTCGAGTCTGGCACTTTTCTCTACTCCGGTAATGGGGATAGAGAGTTAGTGTGAAAGCCCGGAGAATGGCCCCTGGCATCCTGGATAGCACAGAGGAGACCCATCCTTGTGGACAGTCACAGAAAGGCAGAAAAAAGATATACTGTGTGGGGTGGAAAACCTTGGAGGTGTTTTGTTGTTGTTTGCTTGTGGGGTTTTGTTTTGCTTTTGTTGTGTGATAGGAGCTTACTTAATTTGCCTGCGCTGGTCTTGAACTCACTATGTAACCCAGGCAAGCCTCACTTCCTGAGCAGGGGGTAATGACAAGTGCGAGCCCTCCCCTACTACCCCCTACAATCCGGAAGGTTCATGTCTGTGGCTTATCTTTTGAAAAAAATTTCTCTGGGGCTGAGAATACAGCCCCATGGTAGAACAATTTCTTAGCACGTGTAAAGCCCCGCCTTTGATTCCCAGATTACAAAATAAAGGAACAACCTAAGGACTACTTGCTGTCGCAGATGGTGGTGGAGATCTAGCTTGAGATGGAAGATGTGGGACTTAGCCAGCAGATGGCGCTGGTAGGCTTGCAGACCTGGCCCAGCCCAGCTTCCTCTTGGAGGCCTGTTTCAGACAGTGACACGGTGAAGGCTGGTTTATGTACCTTCTAGTATCTCTGTCTCAAGGTCTTATAAACCAGTAGCCCTGACACAGAGGTGCAAATATAAAATAACTGTAACAGGGAGAAACGTTCAAGATGAGAAGTAGGGCAAGAGCAATTCCGGAAACTGCTACCCAGCTGTACTGTGGCCAGCGTCCCAGGAAAAATAATGGCAAAATGGAGAAAGAATGTATTTTGCTGACATAAATGCTAGCGACAGGCACTTTTCGTAGGGTGGGCGGGGGGAAGGAAGAATTCCGTGGCGGTCACCTTGGATCTTCTGTAGAGGATGCATCCTTGTGATAGAGGAAGAGCCCTTGGGTTTCAGTACTGTACTGTCAGGCGGTTAATTCAAAGGTGCCAAGCTGTCAGTCTGGGGACATGAAACAAACCTTCCAGGCCTTACAAGTGGGTCAGTCCTTTTAATAATGTGAAGAAGAAGGAAAAAAATCCTGTGCTAGTTAGGACAGTTTGAGACAAAAACTGGATCTTCCCAACAAAAAGTCACCTAGCCAACAGCTTTTTGTTGTTATTTTTGTTTTCAGGATATGGTTTCTCTGTGTAGCCCTGGCTGTCCTGGAACTCACTCTGTAGACCAGGCTGTCCTGGAACTCAGAAATCCGCCTGCCTCTGCCTCCCTGGAGTGCTGGGATTAAAGGTGTATGCCACAGCCGCGGTCACCGCTGCCACTGCGGCCACCGCTGCCACCACCACCACCACCAGGCTAAGTCACAGAAGTTTTATACTCCACCTATCAGAACGGTGCATGAGGGGCTCAGCTTGTCACTCGGGGCCTTCCTAGCTCTCCCTTGAGCCACATTAATCCTGAGGTCGCCTGAGGCTGCCATAGATTCTGTCGTAGCCCGACATTGTGATGTTTTGAAACCTGGAGGTAAATATCTAGGAAATTTCCTTTCTTGTCTCTTTTGTCCCATTTTTCTTTGGTAAGGATGTATCTCTTAAAATTCTGCCTCTCCCCTAGCCCCTCCCCCAGCACACTTGATCTTTATCTTTATGGCCAGGGGGTGTCTTAGTTACTTTTCTATCACTGTGATAAAACACAATGACCAAGGCACCTTATAAAAGAAAGCAATGAATTTGGTGCTCACAGTTCCAGAGGGTTAGAGTCCATCATGGTGGGAGCATGGCAGCAGGCAGACATAGCCGAGAGCTCACATCTAAGTCCAGCAGCGCAAGGCAGAGAGAGCTAACTGGGGATCTGAGAGCTCACATCTAAGTCCACCAGCGCAAGGCAGAGAGAGCTAACTGGGGATCCGAGAGCTCACATCTAAGTCCACCAGCGCAAGGCAGAGAGAGCTAACTGGGGATTGCTTGCGGTTTTGAAATCTCAAAGTCTGCCCTCATGACACACCTCTTCCAACAAGGTTACACCTCCTAATTCTTTCCAAACAGTTGCACCAACCAGAGACCAAGCTTTTAAACATATGAGCCTAAGAGGGCCATTCTCATTCAAACCACTGTGTGTGTGTGTGTGTGTGAGTGTGTGTGTGTGTGTGTGTGTGTGTGTGTCAAGCCTGACAATCTGATATATATATATATATATATATATATATATATATATATATATATATATATATAGAGAGAGAGAGAGAGAGAAGTGAAATCCAGGGGAAGACATATACCAGGTCAGATTTCACCCAATGGTGATTCATTGCTGTCAGCAGAGAAGAGAGTACCCACTGAAAAGTAACAGACTGCCTGACATAATATTCTTTCATATGGTCTCTGATTACAAAACTCATACATGTTTATTATGGGATATTTGGGAAATCCAGAAAGGGGTGAAGAGGAAAATAAAGAGGCCGGGGAGAAAGCCCAGCAGGTAGATTGCTTGCCTAGCACGTTGCCGCCGTGCCAAGCCCTGGGTACACACTTGGGATTCTAGCACTCAGAGGTGGCTGCCAGATGATCTGAAGTTACAGCTACATAGCAAGTTCAAGGTCAGCCTAGGCTACACACAACTGTATCTCAAAAAAAGGGAAGAAAGGTGGCACACGCCTTTAATCCCAGCACTCGGGAGGCAGAGGCAGGCGGATTTCTGAGTTCGAGGACAGCCTGGTCTACAAAGTGAATTCCAGGACAGCCAGGGCTATACAGAGAAACCCTGTCTTGAAAGACCCCCCCCCCAAAAAAAAAAGAAAGTGGAATTTTATATATTATATTCTACTTAGACTCAACCATTTGCATCAGCTGGACCAGTTTTATCCATCTTTTGAAAACAACCTTCTGTTTAGCACACAAATGGTGGTTGCAGGCTATGGCCTCAAACCCTTCTCTCCATCACTTCCTTCTTTCGTTCCTCCTTTCTTTCTTTCTTTCTTCCTTTCTTTCTTTCTTTCTTTCTTTCTTTCTTTCTGTCTTCCTTCCTTCCTTCCTTCCTTCCTTCCTTCCTTTCTTGTGTGTGTGCACTGTGTCCGTGTGTGTGTGTGTGTGTGTGTGTGTGTGTGTGTGTGTGTGTGTGTATTTACGTGCACACATACACACGTCACAGCATGGGTGTGGAGGATAGGTGATGACTCGTGGGAGTTGGTTTCTCCTTCTATCATGCTGGTCCTGAAGGATGAACTCAGATCATCAGGTGACTTGATGGCAGGTGCCTCTACCTGCTGAGCCATCTTGCTGGCCTCCTTTATATATCCTCTTTTTATTGGTTTGTCTTTATGTTGTGATAAAGTTAATAGTTGATAGCATACACAGCAGGTGTATGGAAAGAATATGATGAACACGTGTGTGCCTCATCTGGAAAACAGAGCCGCATCGATGGCTTGAGGCCTGTGTGCTTATTGATTATGCCCATCCTTCATCCGAGTGCTGCTTCTTCCTGTTTTGATTGGTGTTCTGCATTGCCTGCAGACTCAGTCTTTTGCTCACTCTCCTGGTCTACAGGTTGCCTGCTGGGCAGCAGCTCCAGGTTGCGCTTGGCGTGAGGCTCAGCCTCCTGTGTGGGCTGGCTGAGTTAACTTCAGGCTGGGACTGGATGTGGATCTGCTCTGTGGGTACTCATCCAACTTGGATCGGAGTCCCCCCAGGGCATATTCTTTCCGTGGCAGCTCCCTGAGGTGCGAGAGCCAAGTCAAACAGCACAAGCCCATTTAAGGCCACTGCTCTTGTAAAGTCTAGGAACATTCCACAGGCCAAAATAAGCCATATAGCCCAGCCCAACTTTAATGGGCTCCACTCCCTTCTTAGTGGAGGGAGGTACAGTGAATATTTGCTAAGCCATAATCAAGATGAGCACAAATGAGCACACAGTAAAATTATGTACTGATGAAAGATAATAATAATGACGGTGGTTTGGTGATAATAATTCCCTCCTTCTCACTCTCCCTCCTTTCCCCCTTCCCTCTCTCCAGGGTCTCATGCAGCTCAGGCTAGTCTCAAATGACTATGTAGTTGAGGATTTTTTAATTCCTTTTGTTATCACCTCAGGAATGCTGGGATTACAGGTTTGCCAAGCTCAACCTCATTTATGCCATATTGGAGATTGAAGCCAGGACAGTGCATGCTACTCAGTCATTCTGCTGACTGAGGTACATCCCTGACCCTTTCTTCTTTTTGACATAAGGGTGTAGCCCAAGCTACCCTCAGACCCATGATCCTCCTGACTCAGCCTCCCAAGTGCTGGGTTGTCTGCCACTGTGTGCCTTCGCTCCCAGCTTAACAACTGTCCCCTAATGTCACTCTCAGTTTAACAACTGTCCCCTAATGTCATTCCCAGCTTAACAACTGTCCCTTAATGTCACTCTCAGTTTAACAACTGTCCCCTAATGTCACCCCCAGCTTAACAACTGTCCCCTAATGTCACTCCCAGCTTA
Source organism: Mus minutoides (assembly GCA_902729485.2). Classification (NCBI taxonomy): domain Eukaryota; kingdom Metazoa; phylum Chordata; class Mammalia; order Rodentia; family Muridae; genus Mus; species Mus minutoides. Next base: position 91,715 of record LR749908.1, read on the forward strand.
ACAACTGTTCCCTAATGTCACCCCCAGATTAACAACTGTCCCCCAATGTCTTATGCTTCCCAGAGCATTAGTATCTTCATTTATTCTTTGTTGTAATTTTCTTTTCTTAGAAGACACTTTCTTGTGACAATGTTTACAGATCTATATTAAAAAAAAAAAAAAAAAAAAAAGCTTAGCCAGGCGTGGTGGCGCATGCCTTTAATCCCAGCACTTGGGAGGCAGAGGCAGGCGGATTTCTGAGTTCTAGGCCAGCCTGGTCTACAAAGTGAGTTCAGGACAGCCAGGGCTACATAGAGAAACCCTGTCTCGAAAAAACCAAAAAAAAAAAAAAAAAAAAAAAAAAAAAGATTTATTTATTATGTATACAGAGTTCTGCCTTAGTGTATGACTACAGGCCAGAAGGGGGCAGAAGATCTCATTATAGATAGTTATGAGCCACCATGTGGTTGCTGGGAATTGAACTCAAGACCTCTGGAAATACCCAAGATACAATTTGCAAAACACACGAAACTCAAGAAGAAGGAAGACCAAAGTGTGGATACTTCGGTCCTTCTTAGAAGGGGGAACAAAATACCCATGGAAGGAGTTACAGAGACAAAATTCAGAGCAGAGACTGAAGAAACAACCATCCAGAGACTGCCCCACCTGGGGATCCATCCACAAACAACCACCGAACCCAGACACTATTGCGGATGCAACAAGAGCTTGCTGACAGGAGCCTGATATAGCTGTCTCCTGAGAGGCTCTGCCAGTGCCTGACAAATATAGAAGTGGATGCTCACAGCCATGCATTGGACGGAGCATGGGATCCCCAATGGAGGAGCTAGAGAAAGGACCCAAGGAGCTAAAGGGGTTTGCAGCCCCATAAGAGGAACAACAATGTGAACTAACCAGTACCCCCAGAGCTCCCTGGGACTAAACCACCAACCAAAGATAACACATGATGGGACTGATGGTTCTAGCTGCATATGTAGCAGAAGATGGCCTAATCGGTAATCAATGGGAGGAAAGGCCCTTGGTCCTGTGAAGGCTCTATGCCCCAGTATAGGGGAATGCCAGGGCCAGGAAGCAGAAGTGTGTGGGTTGGTGAACAGGTGGAGGGGAAGGGGATGGAGGTTTTCAGAGGGGAAACTAGGAAAGGGGATAACATTTGAAATAGAAGTAAAGAAAATTAACAAAAACAAAAACAAAAACAACTCTGGAAGAGCAGTCAGTGCTCTGAGCCATCTCTCTAGTCCACAGATTTACATCCTGACAAGAGTCGCTTAGTTTTTCCATCAATTTTTAGTTGGTAAGTAATTTTACCATGTACAATTTAGCTGTCGGTCTAATTTTTCCTGTTGTTATGTGCTGAGCATCAGTCTTACGTCACCAACTGAGGACAGGAAATGACACAAAACTCCCTTTTTTTTCTTTTTTGGTTTTTTGAGACAGGGTTTCTCTGTATAGCCCTGGCTGTCCTGGAACTCACTTTGTAGACCAGGCTGGCCTCGAACTCAGAAATCTGCCTGTCTCTGCCTCCCGAGTGCTGGGATTAAAGGCGTGCGCCACCACGCCCGGCACAATACGCAGGCAGATTTCTGAGTTCAAGGCCAGCCTGGTCAACAGAGTGAGTTCCAGGACAGCCAGGGCTATACAGAGAAACCCTGTCTCAAAAAACCAAAAATAAACAAACAAACAAACAAACAAACAAATAAATAAATAAAATGAAAGGTATACAGGTATTGGAGGAGACAAAAGTTTAAAAACCGAAACTGGGGGGCTGGTGAGATGGCTCAGCGAGTAAGACCACCCGACTGCTCTTCCGAAGGTGATAAGTTCAAATCCCAGCATCCACATGGTGGCTCACAACCATCCTTAATGAGATCTGGCGCCCTCTTCTGGAGTGTCTGAAGACAGCTACAGGGTACTTACATATAATAAATAAAATAAATCTTAAAAAAAAAAAAAAAAAAAAAACCGAAACTGGGCATTTGATACCAACACTCAGGAGGTCGAAGCAGGTGGATATCTATGAATTCAAGGCCAGCCTGGCATACAGAGCCAGTTTCAGGACAGTTAAGACTACACAGAAAGACGCTACACATGAATGTGTATATCAGCTTTATTTTATCTGTCACATTGCAGAAAACTTCCAACCACCCATGTGTTAGAACCAGAGTATCACCATTAAAATATCTACCAAGTCCTAGATGGACAGAGCCACCAGTGGATAGCAGCATCTTCCAAAGAAAGACGTCACATCGTGTTCCCCTGTTGAAAGCACACCATACCTTATACACACACCAGCTAACTAACTGTACTGGCTGGTTTTATGTGTCAATGTGACACAGGCTGGGGTTATCACAGAGAAAGGAGCCTCAGTTGGGGAAGTACCTCCATGAGATCCAGCTGTGAGGTATTTTCTCAATTAGTGATCAAAGGGGAAAGGTCCCTTGTGGGTGGGACCATCCCTGGGCTGGTAGTCTTGGGTTCTATAAGAGAGCAGGCTGAGCAAGCCAGGGGAAGCAAGCCAGTAAAGAACATCCCTCCATGGCCTCTGCATCAGCTCCTGCCTCCAGGTGCCTGCCCTGTGTGAGTTCCTGTCCTGACTTCCTTGATGATGAACAGCAATGTGGAAGTGTAAGCTGAATAAACCCTTTCCTCCCCAACTTGCTTCTTGGTCATGATGTTTGTGCAGGAATAGAAACCCTGACTAAGACACTAACCAATCAACTAAATCTGAAGATGAAGCTCTTGAAAGCCATTAGGAATTTTCAGAGCTGACTTGTAAGGATGCAATTGTCTTTGTTTTCCCAGAACTTGTTTATCTACCAGGGTTCTTTGACTACAGCAGAAACAGCATACACAATAAGCCATGGTATTTGCACAGAGCTATGGCCTTGGTGAGTGTTCAAGCTTCAGACATTCTGTCTTGGAAGCTGTCCTGTTTCAGTGCTGCCTTCCTTCACTGTATGGTGAGCTCACTAGGGTGGGTTTTCTGAGAGGCATCTGGTTTGCTCCAGTCAGAGACAACTCGTTCTTCCCTGGATCTTGCCCACTCTGCACCAAATCCTCCTCTCTCTGAGGGCCTCCTACCTACCCTCCAGGGCTTATTTAGTTTTTTAGTTTAGAAAAAAAGGAAGGAAGGGAGAAGGAAGGAGAGAGGGAGGGAGGGAGAGAGAGAGAGAGAGAGAGAGAGAGAGAGAGAGAGAGAGAGCAAGGACCAGTGAGATGGCTCAGTGGGTCAAAGTACCTTCTACCAAATCTGATGACCTGAGTTAGGTCTCTGGAACTCACATGATGGAGGGAGAGAATCAATTTCTGAGAGTTTGCAGGCTGTCCTCTGACTTCTACATGTGCCTTGCTCCCTCCCCCCCCCCCCATGCTTGTAAAATATGTTTTTAAGTGACTGTCACAGACACAAGTTCCTGGTCTCTGTCTTCCTCTTTCACATACTCTTGTCAGGGACCCTGGAGCCTTGCTGTGTAAGATGAGATCTGTTTATCCGTGGTCACAAAGGGGAATGAGGCCTTTCATATTGACTGCCCACGCAGACACTTAGCATTTGCTTCCATTTTGAGTGCAGGTCACAGAGCACAAGAAAGTGTGTGGTACTTGTGGCTCTGTCACCTTAAAAGTTTCTGATGAAGCCGGGTATGGTGGCACACGCCTTTAATCCCAGCAATTGGGAGGCAGAGGCAGGCGGATTTCTGAATTCGAGGCCAGCCTGGTCTATAGAGTGAGTTCCAGGACAGCCAGGGCTACACAGAGAAACCCTGTCTCAGAAAAAAAGAAAGAAAGAAAGAAAGAAAGAAAGAAAGAAAGAAAGAAAGAAAGAAAGAAAGAGAATTGCTACTTGATATGGTGATGCATACCTGAGATCTCAGCACTCAGGGGGGGGAAGCAGGACGATAGTGAGTTTGAGGCCAACCTGTATGCAGGTACTCACACATTTTGATCTATTGGCAACAATAGAATTATCTAGCTAACCCTGGGCTATGGCCACCTTCAGCCTGTCTGAAGAAGAACCTGTTTCAAAAAAGAGAAAGAAAGAAAGAAAGAAAGAAAGAAAGAAAGAAAGAAAGAAAGAAAGAAAACTCCAAATATCACCAGTCTCAGAGGACAAGGCGAGAACTAAAGAGTACACAAAGAGTTAAAACAATAAAATAGGGGCTGGCGAGATGGCTCAGTGGTTAAGAGCGTCGACTGCTCTTCTGAAGGTCCCGAGTTCAAATCCCAGCAACCACATGGTGGCTCACAACCATCCGTAATGAGATCTGATGCCCTCTTCTGGAGTATCTGAAGACAGCTACAGTGTACTTACATATAATAAATAAATAAATCTTTAAAAAAAAAAAAAACAAACAAAAAAAAACAATAAAATAGCCAAGTGATGGTGGTGGCAGTGCTCACCTTTAACCCTAGCACTTGGGGGGCAGAGGCAGGTGGATTTCTCAGTTTGAGGCCAGCTGGTCTACAGAGTGAGTTCCAGGACAGCCAGGGATACACAGAAAAACCCTGTCTTGAAAGACAAAATAAAAAATAAAAAACAAATTGTACTGCCTCAATGTAGAAAATACTATTATATAAGTCTTTTGTTTCAGTTCCTCATTCATTCATTCATTCATTCATTCATTCATTCATTCATATAAAAATAAAATGTAGTGGCTAGAGAAATGACCCAGTGGTTGAGAACACTGGCTGCTTTTCCAAAAGACCCAGGTTTGATTCTCAGCACCCACATGATAGCTCAGAACTATCTGAAACTCCAGTTCCAGGAGCACTGATGCTCTCTTCTGGCCTCTGTGGCCACCAGCCCCATGTGCATGGTATACAGACACACATGCAGGCAAAGCACTCATATACAATTTAAAAAGTGAAATAAAACCCAAAGGCCGATGAGATGGCTTAGGAGTAGAAACACTTAGAAAATCTCACTAAATTCAATCCCTGAAGCGCATAGAAAGGCGGGAGGAGAGAGTTAAGGGTACAAAGTTGTCCCCAGCCTCTGCATGTCCCCCAGTAAACCATAAAATAATAATAACAAAACAAGCTGGAGAGAGATCTCAATTGGTGGCATTCTGACCAGCATGCAAAGTCCCTGGGTTTGATCCCCAACTCCACATGAGCCAAGCTTGTGGCCCATGCTTGCAATTCCAGAATACAAAACGTAGAGGCAGGAAGATCAGAAGTGTGAGGTCATTCTTGACTACACAGAGTCTGAGGCCAGCCTAGGATAAGTGATATCCCCCACTCCCTTAAAAAAATATCATTGACAAAAGTATACACTTGTTTGTTGTGACATAGTCTCTCACTGTATCCCTGTTTGTCCTGGAACTTGCTATGTAGGCCAGTGTGGGGCAGTGGTCATGGGGAAATAAAGAGGGTGGGAGAGAACCCGCATCCCAACAGAGTTCTGGTGCACTAGGCAGGTGGACTGGGGGACTGCCGCGGGTGGGCATCCACAGGGCCTGGGTGGGCGTCTGGCTGTAGGAAGCTGTGGAACCCTAGTCTGAAGGGGGTAGAAAGGGAGCAATCTGAGGTCTCTGAGCCTCATGGAGGCCAGAGATGACAGGTTCTAGCTCTTGGGCATTGCAGGACACTGCTGGACCCTGTGGAAGAGCTGAGAACAAAGTGGGGGCCCTGGGGGGCAGCTCGGCCAGGTCCGGGCAGAAGGGAGAAGGGGGAGGGTCGCTGGGTGGTCCCCATGCTGGCGAGAGCCCTCGGTCTGGTCTGTGCCTAGAGGCCTTCTGGCAGGAGGTTAGATGCAGCTCTTTAGAGGAAAGCCTGCTCTGTTACCCCAACACAGCGAGTCTCTGAGCAGAAACAGTCCATGGTTTTAGAGCTTTATTGTAGAAAGGCAGAGAGAAAGAGAGAAGGTAGAAAAGGAGAGGCCGGCCATGGCCACGTGGAGAGAGGGGGGAAGGGAGGGGGAGAAAGAGAGTTAGAGAATAAGAGAGGTAAGAGCTAAAGAGAGAGAGGAAGGGCCAAGCAGCTCCTTTTATAGTGGGCTGGGCTACCTTGTTGCCAGGTAACTGTGGGGCGGAGCATACCTGGTTATTGTCAGGTAACTGTGAGGGCAGAGTCTAGCCAGAATGCCAGGAGCTTGGGACATTGTCTGCGGGACTGATAGTCACAGGATTATGGAGCTGGGGGCTCCGTGGTGTCAGGCGCCTATGTCTGGGAACGTGGCTCACTGTTCCAGCCCTTGTAGAGTTTTCTACTGGATTTTTGGAATAAGTCTTGCTTGACCACAAAACAGGCTGAGAGACCAGCATCACTGAGGTGAAATCTTCTGGGAAGTGTTTTCTGAGCGCACAGAGGCTGTGTTCCAGAGATAGTCAAAGTTGTTCTTCGTGCTGCAGCAGGACTTGGTAATGTGTAAGAGTCACCCAGGTGGTACTGGTGTTGAAGGCATGAAGGGGTCATGAAGAACAGCTAAGGCTTGGCACTGTGAGAGGCCATGGAAGGCCATTGGAGAAGGTGCAGCCTCAGTTGCAATTGATGGCCCAGGACTGAAGAGGTCATGCGGTGTTTTAAAGATGCCAGTACCATGAGATGACCACCAAGAACAGCAGCAGCAGTGGATGGAGTACAGGCAGCTGGAGCGTAGAAGACAAGCTTTGTGCTACAAAGGACAGGGCCTTGAACAGAGATCTACCTGATTTTTGCCTTAAAGGCATGTGCTACTCTGTCCTGCTAAAAACTACACTTTTGTTTATTTGTTTATTTGTTTTTTTGTTTTTGTTTTTGTTTTGTTTTTTGAGATAGACCGTCATGGGACTCACTCTGTAGACTAGGCTGGCCTTGAACTCAGAGATCTGCCTGCCTCTGACTCCTGAGTTGTGAGATCAAAGGTGTAGGACACCAATGCCCCATAGAAGTATACACTTTCAACTGGCAAGTTTGGCAGCACATGCCTGAAGCAGGGAGGCTGGAGGCCAGTTTGGGCCAGCGAGACCCTTGCCCCCCCTTACACCACTTATTTGCTTATCTGCACAAACGTCTTAAATGGCTTAATCGCAGTCACAGAGCCAGAACATGTTAGGCAAGCTACTGGGAGAAAAAAAAAGTATCAGTGGTCTCTCCCAGCTGTAGTCCATGGATGCTATCATGCTGAACCTGTAAACCCACAATTCTGACTCAGCCTTCTGAATTCTGCTGAGTCACCACAACTATTGTGGCCAGTCTATTTCATGTGTGTGTACTAACTGCAGCATTAATGCAAGTAACATATCAGGTAATATACACCCTCCCTGAAGGGCTCTATCAGGCATGAGCACGGCAAACATGGCCCCGACAGGTTTTGCCCACCCTCTCCTCCTCTCACTAAAATTCGATGTCTAAACCTAGTGCCAAAGTCCATTCCCTCATTTGGCTACTTCCTCCTGCGGAGGAGGACCACCAAGTCCAGCTATCAAAGTACTGAAGTTCAGCAAAGCCCCACTTTGTCCTCTCTAATTAACCTGTTGGTCAAAATTAACCAACTTAACACGGGGCTTCTCCTTTCCTTTTATAAATTGCCAGCTGTTGTCTCCTTTCTATCCAGAGGCGGTTCTTTGCCCCCCCCAACCCCCAGGCGAATCCCTTTTCCTCATTTCCCTTCTTCCTTTCCCCTTCTCCCTCATCCTCTGTCTCCTGTCTTTGTCCCTTATTCCCTGCCCTTTGTCCTTCTGGGGCAAATAAAACTCCTTTGTGTTGAGAGCTTGGTCTTGGTGTGTGCTGGGCCATCCTTCCTCCCTCCCAGGACCTACAAGCCTTCTCCATGTGACCATGGTATGTTCTGTAATAAAGGATACACATTACAGCTCTCTCATGAGGCAACACACGCTTCCTGTTAATGATTTGGATAGTACAAGCCAAGAGATGTCTAACCCTGAAGGAAGGCATTTCACTGAACATCGTTCTACATCTGCACTGACTTTAGTGTGTATAAAGTCACATCTAATCTTTCCACGGCTGTCTGTCACAGGGTCTGCTATAATTCTGTGGTAGTCTATAGACAGAACTGAAGACATTTTTTAAAAATTACTTAGAAATTACTAAAAATTAAAGGTGGTTTCCTCTCTAAATAATGGACTTAATGAACATTTTCCAAAACAGACTTCTTTGAATTTATCTGGAGAAATTAAACACAGTTTTATGTTATTTTATCACTGTATTTTTTTTATTTATTTATTTATTTATTTATTTATCTATCTATTTTTTGTGGCATGGGTATTTTGGCTACATAGGTCTGTGTATCACTTGTGTTTGATACCTGCGGAGGCCAGGAGAGGGTGTCTGATTCCTGGAGTTATAGATGGTTGTGAGTCACCATGTGGACGCAGAGAATTAAACACAGGTTCTTAGGAAGAGCAAACACTGCATTTAACCACGGAACCATCTCCCCAACCAGCACCCACACCCCAAATTCCCACTTACTTATTTTTATTTTCTGAGACAATGTGAACTTGCATTGTAAATCAGTCTGGCACAGAGATCTGCCACCTGAGTGATTAAAGGCATGTGCCACCATGCCTTACTCTCCATTCCTCTTTGAAGAGAGAGCCTTCCTATGTAGCCCTGGCTGGCCTTGACCTTTCATCCCTCCCCATTCAGCCTCTGGCTGCTAGGGCTGTAGCTGTGCACCACTAAGTCATCCCCAATATAACTCAAGGATACAGAGCTTGTACTGAGTCCAGAGGCAGAAAATTTGTCTAACATGTAAAAGGCCCTAGATTAAAGCCCTAATACTGGGGGAAAAAACCCAGAACACACTCTCTCTCTCTCTCTCTCTCTCTCTCTCTCTCTCTCTCTCTCTCCTTATTTTATGTGTATGAGTACTCTGTAGCTGTCCTCAGACACACCAGAAGAGGGCACTGCATCCTATTATAGATGGTTGTGAGCCACCATGTGGTTGCTGGGAATTGAACTCAGGACCTCTGGTAGAGCAGTCAGTGCTCTTAACCTCTGAGCTAGCTCTCTAACCCCAGAAATTTCTCTTATAAAGTTATTAGATTTGGAGGACACCTAAATCCAGGATGATCTCATTTAAAAAATCCTTATTTAATCCCATTTGCATAGAGCCTACTTCCAAATAAAGTTGCATTCCTAAGTATAAGGGTTAAGATGTGGGCATGGGCCAGGCGTGGTGGTGCACGCCTTTAATCCCAGCACTTGGAGAGGCAGAGGCAGGTGGATTTCTGAGTTCGAGGCCAGCCTGGTCTACAGAGTGAGTTCCAGGACAGTCAGGGCTACACAGAGAAAGCCTGTCTCAAAAAAACAAAACAAACAAACAAAAAAGATGTGGGCATGGATATTTCTTTTCTTTTCTTTTCTTTCATTTATTTATTTATTTTTGAAGAGACACAATTCAAACAGTTGCTATTGGAATATCTGTGCATATGTCCACTTGAATACACTGTGTGTGTGTGTGTGTGTGTGTGTGTGTGTGTGTGTGTGTTGGTTAGAGGACAAGTTTCAGGAGTTAGTTCTCTCCCTCTACCATGTGAGTTCCTAGGGATTAAACTCATGTTGGCAGACTTGGCATAGGCCTTTTCCTGCTGAGCCATCTTGTCAGCTCTACTTTCCTTCCTTCCTTCCTTCCTTCCTTCCTTCCTTCCTTCCTTCCTTCCTTCCTTCCTTCCCTCCTTCCTTCCTTCTTTTCTTTCTTATAAATTTATTTTTATTTCATGTGTATGAGTATTTTGCCTGCATGTATGAATGTTCACTTTGTGTGTGTGTGTGTGTGTGTGTGTATATGTGTGTGCACACACTACACTCAGGGAGGCCAGAAGTGGGTGCTGCTGAATCCTTTGGAACTGTGTTAGGGACAATTATAAGCTGTTATGAGTGCTGGAAACTAAACCCAGGTCTTCTGTAAGAACAACTAGTGCTCTTAACTGCTGAGCCATCTCTCCAGCCCAGGTTCTACTTTTTATTTGTTTAAAGTTTGTTTATTTGAGCAGCTTTATATAAAAGATTCTGCTGGACTGCAACTCTAATCACTTCCTCCATGTCTGGCCTTGTCAGTGACACCTCCAAGTCTGGCAGTGACAGTCCTTACTCTGACTGGCAGCAATTCATTACGTGCACAACATCTGTTACCTTGGTCACCTTTCAGCTGTTTTGGAGGAGGGGAGTTTGTTGGGATGACCACGTTTGTGGATGAGAAAACAGCTGTAGGCGGGAAGCAACTTGATAAAAGTCAAAGGTCGCGTAGCTTGGAAGCAGCCAGAGGAAGAACAGCCCAGTCTGTCAAGGTTCTTCTCCATGCTGTGTGGGAGTGTCCCTTGCTACGATGACTTCCTGAACTTCCATTTGTCTTTTGCCTTTGCCTTTCACCCCATTTAATGCATACTTTTTCTTTGCATTTGAATTGATTATCCATATAATCTATGTGCTGGTCACATTAATTGATTGACGGATTCATTCATTCATCCACCATTTATTGAACTCCTAACTTGTAAGAAGCCCTTTGCTGGCTGGAGCTCTGGGTCCGTCACAGAGATGAGTCAGATGCCCTTGGGCCTTGTCATTGAGGAAGCAGGGTGAATGGTGAAGAGAGTGAGCCGGCTGTGGGAGCCCAGAGCAGATGCCTAACCCAGCAGGTGAGGAGAGGCTTTCAGATGCTCAGCTAGGTCCTGAAGGAGGGACAGGACGCAACTTTCCTCCTTTCCGGTTGACTGATGGGATGAAATGTTAAGAGTGGGTGTTTGCTACTCACCTATTGGATGTCAGGGGTGTGTTATTCACTTCCTAACACTGGCAAGCTGTGTTCATGTAACACAGCAGGTCCATGTAACAGCCTCCAACACAAATGGCAGTTTTCCAGTGCCCAGTGTTGGGTCGTTCATAAACACTTTCATGCTTTTGTCTCTATTAAGTCACAAGGAGTTCTTTCAGAGGATATTTTTTTATATCATGGTTTTTTCTCTTGGTTAGCTTCTTTAAAATCCTAAAAATAATATGTTTACCTCTCCAAAATGACAATTGCAAAAATTTATAAGTAAAATGAGATAATTTTGGAAGTTATAACCAGCCAAGTTGCACTAGCTGAGGATTAAATCTGATACAGTTTTTAATTGCAGCTTGCTTTGGGTCTCAATTTCCTCTACTATAAAATGGGTATGTGAGGGACTGGAGAGAGGGCTCAGTGACTGTGAGCACTTGCTGCTTTTCCAGAGGACCAGAGTTCAGTTCTCAGTACAGATGAGGGGGAGTTCACAGTTAGTTACCTGTAAGCCCAGCTCCAGGGGGGCTCCTCCTTCTGGCCTCTCTGGGTACTCACACTTCATGTGCGCTCTCTCTCTCTCTCTCTCTCTCTCTCTCTCTCTCTCTCTCACACACACACACACACACACACACAGACACAGACACACAGACACACAGACACACAGACACACACACACACACACACACACACACACACACACACACAATTTATTTTTTAAAAGGCATATCTGAAGCCAGGCAGTGGTGATGTACAACTTTTATTCCAGCACTCAGGAGGGAAAGGCAGGCAGATCTCTGTGAGTTTGAGGCTAGCCTGGTCTACAGAATGAGTTATAGGATGGCCAAGTCTATACAGAGAAATTCTGGCTCAAAAAACCAAGAAGAAAAAGAAAAAATGACAGAAAAAAAAGGCATATCGGAAGAAGCACAGGCTGGAGGATTTAATAAAATAATAATTTTACAAGGCCAGCCTGGTCTACAGAATGAGTTCCAGAACAGCCAGGGCTACACAGAAAGACCCTGTTTTGAAAAACAAAACAAAAAATGTTTTAGCCATTAATACAGCCTTTGACTCATTAATAAAGATCAGTTCAGTTCCTCTAATGTAATCTTTAATGTCCATCTTATTGTGCTTCTAGAGTAAATTATTATTACTATTATTATTAACATCGGGTTCATGCAGCTCAGGTGGGCCTCAAACTCCCCCTGTAGCTAAGGTTGGACTCCTAGTTTTCCTGAATCCTTCTCCCTGGTGAGTGGCACCACTGTGTCTTACCTCTGAGGCTTTTTAAATTTAAATTTTGGTGCTGGGGATCATATTCAGGGCCTTGAGCATGACAGGTAAACATCCTTCAACCATGCTACTCAGTATACTGCCAGAGCAAGCATATCTCACACTGGTACCAATGCTTCCAAAGATGTTTTGAGAGGTAAGTGCAAAAAGCCCATCAACATTAGCAGGGGTGAGCAAATTAATCAGAGAGTGACTGGCAAAGGGTGATGTTTGAACAGGCTCATTGTGACACTGAGTTCATTTTCATGGGACTTTCGAATGAATTCCATATGGTAGAAAAAGAATCAACGTAAAAATAAAAGTGGCAGCAGCTAAAGGTACCGTGGTACAATTTACTATGGATGGAAAACAGAGTGAATGATCCCGTCTTTGTTAATAACACTAAACACTGCAAAGCTGGCCCCTGGGGAAAGTGCTTTGAGTAGAAATAATCAACACAAAATAAAACCCAACAGCGGCTAAAACTGTACAAAGAAAAAGGTAGCCCTGACAGAAATAATTACTAACAAAGACCTACAACGGCTGAAGCAATAATCCATAAAAATCAATAAAGAGAAAAGAGCTGTTTGAGGAATCTGCTTACCTCTCTGTTTTGTTTTTTGAAGCAGGGTTTCTCTGTGTAGCCCTGTCTTAGAACTTGCTCTGTAGACCAGGCTCAGGTATCTGCTTGCCCCTGCCTCTTGAATGCTAGGATTAAAGGGGTGCCGCCATGTTCTGCCTTACTTGTTTAATAAAATAGAGAAAACAAAAGTGTTGCGGCTGCAGTGATGGCTCCGGAGATTAAGAACATTGCTTGCTCTCTAGAGGACTTGGGTCTCTAGAACATACATGGTCGCTTACAGATGTCTGTAACTCGGGATCTAATACCCTCTTAGGACATACACATGGTGCACATACATATTCGGGCAAAAGCACTTGTAGGCAAGAAAAAAAAAAAAAGAAAAAGAAAAAAAGAAAGAAAGGAAGGAAGAAAGGAAGAAAGAAAAAGTTAAAAACAGAAAGAAAGAAAATTTGATTCTGTTTTTCTTTTGGCACAGGGTCCATGTAGCCCAGGCTGGCCTTAGACTTGCTATGTAGTGGAAGCTGACCCTGAACTCTGCCCCATTTGTTTCCACCTCCCCACTGTGCTCCTGGCTCTTATTTTATATTTCTTTCTTTGAAATCATGCTTTTCTCTCTATAGTATAGCCTGACAATGAATTCTCAACTTTTCTGACATAGCCTCCTGGGTCCTGATATTACAGGTGCGTGCCACAAAACCTGGCACTAGAGAAAAGAATCTATTTCACTAAAAATACATGAAAAGCTTTCCTTACCATTGGAATAATGGGAAAGGGTCTATCTTGAAGATGATTCCATTTAGAACATTAGGGCGGTTGTAGCTCAGTAGAATTAGTATATATGAGGCCCTAAGTTTGATGTTCATCACGGCAAAAAACAAAACCAAAAAAACTAACCAACCAGCCAAATTATCCCCCCCCACAACTTCAAAGACTGGGGAGTCTATTCTCTCCACCCATCTTCCTGAGGCAAGGTTTCTCTAGTTTCTGCTATGGTGTTTTGTACTCTAGGCTTGTGGGCCCAGGAGTTTCTGGGTGATTCCTCATCTCTGCCTCCCATCTTGCTGCATGAGGGCTGTGCTCACCTCTACACAGGCATTTTACGTGGTAGGTTCTGGAAATTAAACTTGGGTGTCAGGCTTGCCTAGCTAGTACCTTTAACTGTTAAGCCATCTCTCCAGACCTGCCTGGGGGGGGGGGTTGTGGGGAAGGGGGGAAAGACACAGTCCTGGAACTCACTCTGTAGACCAGGCTGGCCTTGAACCCAGAGACTTGCCTGCTTCTGCCTACCAAGTGCTGGGATTAAAAACATGCACCACCAACCACCTGGCTTAAAAAATGTTTTTTAGGTGCAAATACATCTTTTTGTTTGTTTGTTTTTTTGTTTTTGTTTTTGTTTTTCCGAGACAGGGTTTCTCTGTATAGCCCTGGCTGTCCTGGAACTCACTTTGTAGACCAGGCTGGCCTCGAACTCAGAAATCCACCTGCCTCTGCCTCCCGAGTGCTGGGATTAAAGGCATACGCCACCACGCCCGGCCAATACATCTTATTGATTCCATAGACAATGATTTGTGCGGTACAGTGTTACAGACCTTTTATCATAATTCTGTTCCCTTATCTTCACTTACCCTGAACACAAAGACCTCTGGCCCATAGATTAGAAACCACCAAGATAAGAATTATGATATAAGGAAAATCATTTTGTCTAAAATATGCTCTATGGAAGGTATGCCTCTGGCTTTGGTCTTGAGAATGAGTAGGGAGAGAGACAGCTGGGAACATGGCGCATGCCTGGAGAGCAAAGGAAGGCGGGTCAGACTTTCAAGGCTGTCAGGCCCAGCGTTGGCCACAGGGCCAGTTCCAGTTCAACTTGGGCTACGGGAAACTTTGTCTGGAGCAGAGAGAGAAGGTCCCCAAAAAGAGATAATTTGAGAAGAGAGATTGAGAGTTCCTTGCTAACTTTATGTTCTTCAATAAATTATAGCTGTGATGATTAATCTTGTCAGTTTGATGGGATTTAGAATTATTATAGAAAAACAAATCTCTATGCATGTTGGAGGGATTATCTAGATTAGGCTAATTGAGGTGGGAAGACTCACCCTAAATATGGGCAGTACATGGGATGGGGTTCTTAGACTGAATGACCTGCTCCTTAAATGGATGACATGATAGTTCTGTGCTACGGCTAAGTGGAAGATTTTTACTGTAAGTCTGAGGGAGAGTTCAGCTCGAGGCATCTGGAAGAGTCCAGAGCGGAAAGAAGAGCAGTAGACCGAACATGGCCAACAGAATGGACTTGGCCATGAGGTGGGGCAGGGAAAGAGAAAGAGCTTACCAAGAAAGAGGGGCAAGAGAGAGAAGGCCAAGAGAGCCTAAATATTAGGGTTATAGGAAAATGAGAAGTCGGGGTGGGAGGAAGCCCATGAACTGAAGAAATTTAGGGTAGTGGTAGAGCCATGGAGGCTGTAACAGGTTCTTATGAAACTGAGGGATCATGAAGAGGAGCAGAGAGGCCAGCATGCTCTTTACTATGCTAATAACCAGGCACCACAGGTCACCATTTGTCCCGAGTTTCTTTTGGACCTGACACTTATCTTCCCTGAGATAAAACTGTAAATCACAATAAACCCTTTCTTCCTTCCTGAAATTGCTCTTATCAGGTATTTTGTCTCAGCAACCAGAGAAATAACTAATACAGTACACAACCACCATTGTTTTAATAGTGGGATTGACTTAGTTTACAGAAAGGTAGTAGATATACAGTCCTGAAACACTGTTCAGGCAACCAAGACCCAAGGAAAGTTTCTAGGTGGGAAATTAAGAGGTTGTTGTATTTGGAATATCTATATCTATATCTGTATCTGTATCTGTGTGTGTGTGTGTATGGATATGAAATAGCCTTTCTTGTTTTAAAATATGGTGTGTGCTTCCTTAAACAATTCAGGGAGTATAAAGATAAGAGGAACTTGAAACCTAACAATTCTTTCTCACAGATAATCACTGATAACATTTTGGAGAATCTCTTCACTGAAATCTTTATGCTTTTATATCCTGGAACTTCAAATAAATTGAACCTGTCTGATCTTGCTGTTTTGGCTATCAATTTGCCCCTCTGACAAGAAATTGTGAAAAGCCTTTCATGTCTAAAGATATTTACTATCATTTTAAATGGCCTCTTAGCATTACGTTGAATACACGCATCACTTTTTATTAAATCAGCCCCCTACTGATGAATATCTACATCCTCCTCAACTCATATTCAACAACCTCCTATAATAACCGTGGGCATTGTTTTCTAAAAAATTTTGATCATCTTTTCAGATTAAATACTTATAAGTTATGTAAATGTAAACAAATGTGCTTTTTACATGAGGATTTAAGTTGCAGAATCGTCCTCTGATTTTCAGGGATGCCAGGGAAGCTCTGCTGCATTAGTTCTGACGAGACAGTGACAACGGAGATGGCGAGGAGAGTACAGAATTACAGGTGATGTAGCCAATCTAGGCCCATGCTCAGTGGGTTGGAATAGTCCTTCCCCTTTTTCTCCCTTTCACTTCTTTTTTCTTAACATGGAGGAAGGACTGAGAACTGCAAGTCCCAGCATTTCGCAAGGACCACACTCCTGGGAACTGTAGTACCGGGTCTGAGAGGGGTCCGGAAGGAGAGAATGGGAAACTGTGTGAGGCATGCTGGGAAGTGTAGTCCCTCGGGCGGAAGAGGGTGCATGTGTAGGTGGGAGACGTAGAGAGTTTTGCTTCATGGAGATGAGGCTACGGAAATATCCGACTTCCCTCCCAAGAGGCCTTTGAGTTTACAAAAGCCCATGGGAGTCGGCTTCATTCCATTGTCTGTGACCCAAGTGGGTGCGGTCCAGGATCGGCGCAGGGTTGGGAGAACCAGGCCGCGCAGGGCCGTGGCAGAGCATGCCGGGAGTTGTAGTCCAAGAGCTCGGAGGCTGTGGGACGTGTCGGGACAGCGCGCCGACTCCTCCTCCCCCGCCCTTCTCAGCGGTCCCCCGCCCCCTCCCTCCGCCTCCTCCTCTCTTGCCTGCAGCCGAGCGTCCCCTTCCCCCACTGTCGGGTTTCTCCGCGGCTACTGCGGAGGATTCAGATCCGAGTAGCTGAGGAGAAGGAGGGGGAGGCTCCCGTCCCTGCGCGCCATCCACCACCCTACTGGACACGGACGAGGGAACGAGAGCGTCGCCGCTGTAGCCTCCAGAGAAGACAAGGGCATCGCCGCTTCAGCTGCCGCCGCCGCGGTTTTCGTCTGCAGCAGCTCGCCGGTGAGGAGACCCCCCTTCGCCCCCCGGCCCGCTCCCGTGGAGCCAGGGCTGGTGGCGCCGGGGAGAACGAGGGTGGGGGCTGTAGGGCCCCCGCGCCGGCCTGGGGGAGGGGACCGAGGTGGCGATGGAACGGCGGGCTGGTGGGGGAGACTTGTCCGTACGCGGGCTGGGGGTGGGGTGAGGGTGGGACAGCAGCAGGTCAGGGAGGGGAGCGGAGGGGGGTTAACGGGGTAGGACTTTACATGGAGGGATAACCAGACCTGGGATAGGAGCATGGGGTGTGTAGGGTATTGAGGTGGAATTTGGGATTGTCTTGGGGCGAGGTGGAAGGTGAGATTGGAGTGGGATGTCTTTTAATGGGGGAGGGGACTGAATGAAGGTGATGATGATTTGGGGTTGGCCTGAAGCAGTTGACAGCTTGGGATCAGAGCGGGGTGGGGGCTAAGGAGATGATTTCAATGCCAGTGGGATATAAACGTTGGCTGGGACTCTGGGGAGTGCTAATTTTGGAAGGTGGGACTTGGGGTGGACCTGGGGAAGGAAGATGGAGGTGGTAGGAGCTGGGGGTGAGGGCTTTGGCATGGGTTGAGACCCCAGCTTGAAATGGCCTGTTGTCTTCTGGGGATGATGGAATTTGTGAAGAATACTTACGGAAATAGCTTGGGCTTGGAGAGAACAGAAGAGGTAGGATTTGTTTGGGGTTTTCTTGAGGTAGGCTGCTGCTGGAGGTTTGAATTTGGACTGGTAGTGATGAGACTTCCAACTACAGGAGATGGATGAGGTAAGCTGACAGGAGGGAGTGAATTGTAAGTTGGACCCCAAATAGGAAGACAGGGATTGAAATTTGGGGATGAGGGCTCAGTGGAAAAGGATTTAGGATGAGTTTAGAGTCTCTGGAGGGAACAAGGTGGTTCCCCTGAGCGGAAGTTGGAGGTAGAGGGTATGGAAGACTACTCAGCTGGACTCAAGTAAAAGAATTCTGGCAGGTGTCGAGCAAGGTTAGGGGAGGGCAACAGAAAGGAAATGTCTCTCTGACAGTTTTGCAGAAGAAATGTCTGTGATAAGCTGGTTACCAGTGGTGAGGTGGCAGAGGGGACGGAGTGGGTCCGTTCATTTAGGAAAGGAAGGATTAAGATGTCCTCCAAGACACACCAGAGGTTTAGGTGTTAGAACATTTACATCAGCTGCTTTGGTGAGAGACAGTAATAACAAGGCCACTGAAAGGGTCTTCACAGGGACAGAGAAGGTACATTAAAGATTCTCCTAGGGGATATCTTATGTTATCAATTTGACCTTTTTGTTTTACGTTGTCTGGAAATAGCAGCCCCAAGGGTAAAGTTATGAGAGAACCATTTAAGGTAGAATTAAAGGAGAGTGGGGAGTCTTGCAGTTCCTATGTCAAAAAGGGAAAGTTGGGGGCTCTCAAAGCAAAGGTAGGAGAAGGTGAAACTGTCTCTGCATTCTCCTTTCCCCCTCCCCCTAGTACACTGAAACTAGTCCTGGAATTTGGAATTTAAATAGACTTTGATGAACTTGAGGTTGTTAAGGGTGCATTCTTGCTTGAGAACTGATTAATGAGACTGAAAAGTAGGAAGACTGAATTTATTTTCTAGGCAGGCAAGGTGCATGTATGCAGAAAGAGGTTAGCAAGCCCCACCTCCCCCCAATAAAATTGATTGCTTGAAGACTCCATTTATTGGTGTCCTGGTTTGCAAGGCAATTAGGCCCATCATTGTATTGCAGGCTAATAATCCTGAGATGAGTCTTGGCACCATCACTTTATGTAAACAGAGAGAAGACAGGAAATATAGAAATGTAATAAATATTCATTCTTTGGTGAGATGGTTTGGTACTGATGGAGTTTTTCATTTGATTCTCTTGACATTACATGATAAGATTTTAAATAATTGGGCTGTTTCTATAGATTGAATTTTCTTCTAAAGAAATTCAGGTGATCAGAATTCTGTCAGGTGTGAATAAATGAAGTATAACATGCAACCATATTTTATTGTTAAGAGTCTGCTGTTGATGTAGGCACACTGCATAAGAGAATAACCCCATTTATTCATCAGAAATTTGATGTAAAAGTTGTCGATGAGTTTATTCTTGGGGATGGAAGGCCCAGAGGAATGTAAAGAGGGTACATCTTTAGGAAAACAGTTTTCAGGTTTAATTTCATTAACTATGATATGTTAAACTTGAAGTGGCTGTTGATTAGAGTGTAGTCTAGGGAAAAAAAGAGGAGAAATGGAAAGAAGATAAAATTGATATCAATGAGAATTAAAAAGATTTTTTTCTGTTAAAGTTTTAATGTTCAGCTAGAAAACAAAGCATTTTCCTTGGTATGCATAATTGAACACATAAAAATGCCCATTTAGAGGGTGGAGTTATCCTTGGAATTAGAAATGACACTTTTTAAAAAAAAAAAGACTTATTTATTTATTATATGTAAGTACACTGTCGCTGTCTTCAGACACACAAGAAGAGGGCGTCAGATCTCATTACAGATGGTTGTGAGCTACCATGTGGTTGCTGGGAATTGAACTCAGGACCTTTGGAAGAGCAGTCGGTGCTTTTAACCACTGAGACATCTCTCTAGCCCTTAAAGGATGCTATCTATATTCTAACCAGACCAGACCAGACCAAACCAAACCAAACTCCCGACCCAATCCAACCCAACCCAACCCAACCCAACCCAACCCAAACCAAACCACCAAGCAAACAAAAAACCCAAACAAACTCAAGCTTGAGCAGTTGCCTATAATTCATTGAGTGTGTAATCTAACCAATGAGAGCATTTCCCCTCAGAACTTTACTCTGGGGTCCAGACCTTGCTTTTGTGGATTTGTAGGCATGCTCTGGAGATGGGCTGGCTGTTCATGTTAAAGCCCTGGTCTTTGAACCTCAAAATAAGAAGAGAAATCACGTGGGAGAACTGTTTGGGTGGATTTATTTTTCCAATAGTAATGGTTTACCTGGGCAGTTGTGAAGCACACGGTAACAAGGGGAGAGCAGGTGGGGGGATTGGTAGCCTGGGGAAAATGAGGAGCCCAAGAATTTAGGAGTCAAGGGTTTTTTTTTTTTGTTTTGTTTTTTTTTTAAAGATTTATTTTATTTTTATTTATTATATGTAAGTACACTGTAACTGTCTTCAGACACTCCAGAAGAGGGCGCCAGATCTCGTTACGGATGGTTGTGAGCCACCATGTGGATGCTGGGATTTGAACTCATCACCTTCGGAAGAGCAGTCGGGTGCTCTTACCCGCTGAGCCATCTCACCAGCCCCAAGTCAAGGGTTTTGACTTCAAAAATCGATTCCAACATTTGAAAGTGGAGTGATTTCAGTATAGTCATAAAACCCTTCTTATACTTAGTGGTAATGATTGCATAACATTGTGAATACATTGAAAGTCTAGACTTGTGTATTTAACTGTGGTTAAAATGCCAAAACAAGCCGGGCATGGTGGCGCATGCCTTTAATCCCAGCACTTGGGAGGCAGAGGCAGGCGGATTTCTGAGTTCGAGGCCACAGAGTGAGTTCCAGGACAGCCAGGGCTACACAGAGAAACCCTGTCTCGAAAAACCAAACCAAACCAAACCAAAACAAAACAAAGCCAAAACAAAACAAAACATTCATACTTCACAAAGGCCATCAAAGGAGACAAACGGTTCATGTTTTAAATACATTGTGTATATATGAAATGTATGTTCCCTATTTATTTAATGCCTGCTTGGTGCTAAGGGAGATGGGGATGAACAAGCAGTTGCCAGGGTGCTTTCACTGTCCTGAAGGACGAGCTGTTTTAAGTTTAGAAGCGAGACAAAATGAATGTGGTGGGTAAAGAGTGGATTCTGAAGCTTACTCAACTGCTACCAGTTGTGTGACCTTGGGCACAGTGAACTTATCTATAAAGAGAGGATAATAAAATTAACCTCATTAAGGTTGTCTTGTGATTAAGGAGAATAATTTAAGAAAGTGTTTAGCACAATGTGTTATATAGTGTACATTAAAACAATATTAGTTTTTATTATCATAGACAGATAGGCAGAAGCTAGAATGGTGAATAGCTGTGTTTCCCTGCCACTGTATTCTTAGTATTATGGCATTCTTTTGTTTATAAAGAAGGCATTATGTTACATTATTATGAAACCACAAATAATCTACAGTTTGTATGTTTATAGTTTAGGAACTTTAAACAGTTCATTAAATGTCAAAAAGAAGTTAGCTGCTAGCTTTGTGATTGAGCAAATAAAAACTATGCTGTTGAGAGTAATAAAATGCTTTGTTTAAGGGATACAGCCTTAAATATAATGTTAGATGTTAATGGCAGAGTCTGGATTATTTCCTAGAATTCTGGTTCCAAACCCTGACCATATCTTCTTTTTAGATTATGAAATGGTGCATATGTATAAAGGTATATTTAGCACAGATTCACAATTAAGAGTAACAAGTTGAAGATTTGTGTACTCATTACCTCACTTGATAAAAAAGGAGATTTTTAGTACTTTTGTTACTTAAAGATGCTGTCCTGTTTTGTAGCCCAAGAGTGATCCTCCTGCCTCCTGAATTCATGTTATAGGATCAGAGGTCTTTATCTTCGNAGACAGGGTTTCTCTGTATAGCCCTGGCTGTCCTGGAACTCACTCTGTAGACCAAGCTGGCCTCGAACTCAGAAATCCACCTGCCTCTGCCTCCCAAATGCTGGGATTAAAGGCGTGTGCCACCACGCCCAGCTCTCTACTTTTCTAGTTACGGTTTTATGCATCTTCCATTTTGCAGATAGGCAGCCTGCCTGGTACATTGGCCTTTACCTGATGATGTGGGACCATCTCTCATCTGAAATACAGAGATAGAGTACCACAAATAGGAAGTTCTTAGGTGCTCATACTAGAAATGTAGTAACCTAAATGTGAACTGAAACCAAGATACTTATACATCATTAAAAGCTTGTTAGACTTGGTTTATTGTCTATCTTAAAAATTCTTCCAGTAGAATGGGGCAAACATGAAAGCTCTTCCCTAGTTTTCTCCTTGAAATGTAAAGATTGTTAGCTATAGTGGGCTGGAGAAAGGGCTACAGGATGCCTACCCAGTGAACTTACGGGATCTGATGCTACATTACATTAAATGTGCTTGATAGCTAAAAATGAAAAAAAAAATTAAGGATTTATTGAAGTGGGAAATATATGTTGTTTGTTTGCCATTATTCCAACAAATATAGCTACTTCCCTTTTTGTTTTCTGTAACAATTACAGAGAGTAATAGAGTGAGAAGGACTATTTGCACATATTGAAGAGGGAATTAATACTCATTGTTGGGTTGATTCATGAATTAAATAAGGACAAGTACCTGGAACATGGACACACATAATAGATAATATAGTAGCTATTATTATTATTACTGACATTTTTATTTTTCTTGTTAGCTGCTTCTTGAGACTGCTCTTTTTTTTTTTTTTTTTTTCCGAGACAGGGTTTCTCTGTATAGCCCTGGCTGTCCTGGAACTCACTCTGTAGACCAGGCTGGCCTCGAACTCAGAAATCCGCCTGCCTCTGCCTCCCGAGTGCTGGGATTAAAGGCATGAGCCACCACGCCCAGCAAGACTGCTCTTTTGTTACTCTGTATTTTCCACCTTTTAGCTGTTGGGATCGTAGACATGTGCCACCACATTCAGCTTAAGATGGTAATTGAACAGGTGTCTCACACAGACAGTGCAAGCGCTCTTCTACAGCCTGAGGTTTTTAATCCAGCCTGAGCTTTTACTGTTCAGGTTTTTTTTGTTTTTTTTTTACTTATTTATTTTTTTATTTATATTTTGCCTTTCTTGGTTTGCTGTTTAATCAGGGGCATCATTTTTTGTTATTTTTTTAAAAAAAGATTTATTTATTTATTATATGTAAGTACACTAGCTGTCTTCAGACACACCAGAAGAGAGCATCTGATCTCATTACAGATGGTTGTGAGCCAACATGTGGTTGCTGGAATTTGAACTCAGGACCTCCGGAAGAGCAGTCAGTGCTCTTAACCACACTGAGCCATCTCTCATTTGTTTGTTTTTTTGAGACAGGGCCTCATTACGTAGCCCTGACTTTCCTGAAACTCTGTGTAGACCGACCAGGCTTGCCTTGAACTCACAGAGATCTACCTGTCTTTGCTTCCTGAAGAGCTGGAGTAAAGTTACCCTGGTCACCATGCCCAGGGAGACTTTTTTAAATTAAATTTATTTATTTAATATGTTTGCATGTATGGATGTTGAGTGTGTTTGTGTCATGGTGCACAGTGGCAGTCAGAGTACAGCTTGAGGGAATCTTCCCTCCATTTTTTGGGTGTCAAGGATGGAACTCAGGTCATCAGGCTGATGGAGCTGGCTTGGAACTTACCACGCAGATGAGTAACCTGGCCTCAGGCTTCCAGGGTTCTGCTTTAGCCTCCAGAGTCATGCCTCTCAGGAATTGTGAAAATACCTGTCATAGATGACAAAATTTTTTGTTATTTCTGCCTTTTAATAAGTGTTGGTATTTTTTTTTTTATTTCTTTATATCTTCTGTGTATGAGCATTAATTTCTTTTAGGGCTGGCTTCCTGGCTTACTGGACTGACTTCCTTGATTTTGTGAGTAGTCTTGCCCATATGCTAATGGCTGTCAAATTCCTTTCTCCAGCTCAGAGCCCTTTACTGAGCTTCAGACATATCTCTGGCTCTCTCTACCACCTCCATTACAGCCATTCTGGTGTCCTCAGTTCAGTGTCTCCAAAACAACTCATATTGCTGTTTATTTCTGACCACTGTCTCTGTATACTTACTACCCAAAAAAGTTAAAATGCTTAATTCTTTGTTTTTTTCCTAATTTAAAGGAATTGCCCATCCACAGGGTTGCTCAAGACACAGATCTATGGGGGTATGTTCTTGTCACTTTCCTATTTATGTCTCTCCCTTAGCTCCTTCACAGAACATATATAGGTGTCTATGATCTATGCCTGTCCAGCAATATAGTATATACTTATACTCCTGGTTTATTTCTCATCACTAATAGTACTGGTTACCACCAAGTGCCTTGTAGTTGCTAAGCTATGTTGATGTTTCATAACTTTGCTCATCTTTTTGCATTAAAATGATATTCCTTAAGAAATTTTTAAGGAGCTGGAGAGATGGCTCAGCAGTTAAGAGCACTGACTGCCCTTCCAGAGGTCCTGAGTTCAATTCCCAGCAACCACATAGTGGCTCAAAACCATCTGTAATTGGATCCAATGCCCTCTTCTGGTGTGACTGATGACAGCGACAGTGTACTCATAAAAAATAAATAAAATAAAATTTTGAGAACAGTTAAGGTTGTCATAAAAACAAAGTACTCTATTCTGTTTCCAGAGAACATCTAGTGTATGGCTCTGTTATTATGATTGCCTGACTTTAGGAAAATTTAATTATTTAATATTTATTTACTTATTTGTTGGTTTATTTTTGAGATAGGGTTCTCTCTATCTTGCTGTCCTGGAACTCACTATGTAGAACAACCTGACCTATAACTCACAGAGGTCCACTTGCCTCTCTCTCTCTCAAGTGTTGGGATTAGAGACATGCCTCACTCTGTTCGGACTATTTATTTATTTATTTATTTATTTTGGTTTTTCGAGACAGGGTTTCTCTGTGTAGCTCTGACTGTCCTGGAATTCACTCTGTAGACCAGGCTGGTTTACTTATTTATTTATTTTTAATTAAAAAATGTTTTATACATAATGAGTGTTTGCCTGTGCATGCCTACAGAGGTCAGAAGAAAGTGTTGGATCCCCTGGGACTGTATTATAGATGGTTGTAAACCACCATTGGGTGCTTAGAACTGAGCCAGAGTTTTGGGCAAGTGACTCCAATTTAGTTCTTCTTGTCTTTACCTTCACTTAGTTGTAACTCTCCTGAGGGTGATGACCTCTCGACCTTGGAATATAGTTTATATTTGCAAATAAAACATGTAAATGTGCTAGTTATACTTCTGCAAACATTAAGTCTTTCCTCAGTTTGTAGTACACACATTGCCTCTGTGGCACTATTTTCACTTTAAGATAAGTAGGAGCTAAAGGTAGACAAAACAGTTTGATAGTTGGATATCAGTAGTAGGCAATATGTTGGATGCTTTTTGTCTTCCATATATAGCTTAATCTTCACATTACTACTGGATAGAGAATTGTGCCCATATTTTAAAGACTCAAACATTTTAGACCTATAGGGATTAGGTAGTTTACATTTGGTTACATAGCTTACTGGAAACTTAGTCTGCAAGGGGCGTGGTAGTGTATGCCCTTAAAGTAGCATTCTTTTTTTGTTTGTTTATTTGTTTGTTTTTTGTTTTTTTTTGAGACAGGGTTTCTCTGAATAGCCCCTGCTGTCCTGGAACTCACTTTGTAGACCAGGCTGGCCTCAAACTTGGAAACCCTCCTGCCTCTGCCTTCCAAGTGCTGGGATTAAAGGCATATGCCACCACCGCCTGGCTAAAGTAGCATTCTTGATGCAGAGGCAGGCAGATCTCAGTGAGTTCCAGGCCACTGAGAGCTACAAAGTGAAACCCTGTTGCAAATGAATCAAGACAAAACTTTGTCTGCATTGTTCCAAAGCCTCTGGTCTACATCTAAGGACATCCAGTGGCCGAGTCTTTGCCTAGCATGTGTGAAGCCTTGTGTTTGATCTCCCAACACTGCTGAAAAACAAAACGACCTAATAAATAACCCCGTGTTCTTTTAAAGTTACTGTATGTAAAGAATTCTGGCTTTAAACTGATATATCAGTAGTCTGAACCTACTTAGATAATGCCTTGGTTGTTAATTAGGATTGCCCAAATGTTAAAATAAATAAGCTTTATCACACTCTGGACCAGTGTTACTGACTTCTTGTAGGTAGACAGTGTGCATTGGTAGGTATTGGTATTGTAGTCTGCTTTTTACTGTAAAAATTCCTCAGAGTCATTTATAAATAATAGAAATTTCTCAGAATTCTTGAGGCTAGGAAGTCTAAGTCATGATGCCAGCAGATTTGGTGTCTGGAAAAGAAACTTTCTTTGTTCCCAAGATGATGCTTTGTTGTTGTGTCCTATGGAAGGGACCAAAGCTGTGTCCTCTTTGGGTTGAAGGCCAAAGAAGTAGGTGTAGGAGACTCCTTTTATAATGATTTAAGTTCTGTTCCATGGGAGAGCAGTCCTCGGGACTCCATCACTTCCCCAGCGTCCTGAACTCTTAATACCACCACATATAATGGGGGTTAAATTTCAACAGGAGTTTTGAAGGGCACAACTATCTAAGCTATAGCAGTGGCTGTATATTTATGTAGGAAACCACATAAAATGAAAAGAAATTCTGGAGATCATGTGCACACCAATAATTTCAGGATTTGGGAAGTAGAGGCAGAAAGATGAGCTCTAGTTTGTCCTTTGTTCCCTAGCAAGTTGGATCCTCCTTTAAAAAAGTAAACAAAATCATTTTTCTAATCTTTTAAATATTTGTCTGGATTCTTCTGTGCTTCTGAATTCAGTCCACTGGTATTGATTGTTTTGTATGGCTTATATAAAGAAAATCCAGTGGGTTAGGAAAGGAAAGAATGCTGTAATGCCAGTATTTGAGAAGTTGAATTGAGCTAAACAGAAGATCCTATGTCAAAAACAGCCAAGCAACTAAGCAAATAGCCCCAGGAATTCCTTTTAGTCTATTTTTTAGATTGTGAATATTCTTGATGCTATAGAACAGCTTGATAACTGTAGCTTCTTTCTTCTTATCTCTTTGTTTTTTTCAAGACAAAATTCTCTGTGTAGTACTGGCTGTCCTTGAACTCACTCTGTAGACCAGACTGGCTTTGAACTCAGAGATGCACCTGTTTCTGTCTTCTGAGTGCTAGGAGTAAAGGTGTGTGCCACCACTGCCCATCTGCCAGCTGTAGTTTCTAAGGCCTGTTTTTTTTAAGATTTTAATTGTTATATTAACATTTAATTGTCTGCTTTGAACTTTGACTAGTTCTTTATATCATTCATAATTTTGTTAGTATCATGCTTTGGTTATTTAAAAAATATTGATCCATAACATATCAAGAACCAGATAGCTTAAACAATAGAAAAGTATCTCATAGTTCTAGAGGTTAGAAAAATCTAGATCAAGGTGCCAGCTAAGTTGGGTTTTTGATGAGAGTTTTCTTCTTGTAAGTGGCTTCTTCTTTTTGTGTAGTCACATATGTGGGTGGCAATGGTGAGTGTGCTTGCTTGCTTTCCTGAGAGCATAGTCAAGTTTTGTGGTGTCACTTTCTTTTGTCTGGTTTTTTAAAAGACAGGTTTTGATTATGTATACAGCCTGTGTGGCCTGGACCTCCATCTGCCTGTCTTAAATGTATGTATGTGTATAAATTCATTGTGAAAGTTAGAGGATAATTTTGGGGAGATGGTTTTCTCCTACTATGTATGTTCCCAGAATCAAACTTAGGTTGTCAGGCTTGGTAATAAGCACCTTTATCCACTGATCCATCTTGTAGCTCCCTCTTTTATTTTTTATTTTTGGGACAGGGCCTCATGTAGCCTAGTTTGGCTTCCAACTTGCTGATCTTCCTGTCTCTTTGCCTCTCAAGTGCTGGGATTATAGGCATGTGACACCAGGGCCTTCTCTCTGCTATCTCTTCTTAATAAGGGTACTAATTTCAGCTGGGCAGTGGTGGTGTGGGCCTTTAATCTTAGTACTTGGGAGGCAAAGGCAGGTGGATCTCTATGAGTTCGAGGCCAGCCTGGTCTACAGAGTGAGTTCCAGGACAGCCAGGGCTATACAAAGAAACCCTGTCTCAAAAAACAAAAACAGCCGGGCGTGGTGGCACACGCCTTTAATCCCAGCACTTGGGAGGCAGAGGCAGGCCTGGATTTCTGAGTTTGAGGCCAGCCTGGTCTACCAAGTGAGTTCCAGGACAGCCAGGGCTATACAGAGAAACCCTGTCTCGAAAAACCAAAAAAAACCAAAAACAAAAGCAAAAACAACTACAACAACAAAAAATCAAACCCAAACAAACCAAAATAAAAAAGGAAAAAAAATAAGTGTGCTAATTTCATCTTTAGTGTACCCTCAATCTCATCTAAACCTCATTATAAGTAATCTAAACTTGACTATCTTAGAGGCTCCAATTCCCAATCCAGTTACTATTTTATTGGGATATAAAACTTCCACATGAATTTTAGAGGGGCTTACACAATTCAGTCTGCAGCACTGAGTCGTTCAGATCTTCTAAAAGGTTGATGTTTTCTATTATATAATGTAACAAAAATGACAGTTATTAATCTTGCTACTGATCCCCTCAGACAAATCTTTTCTAATTTTCTTGTGAAGGCTCAGATTTTATCATGGGCAACAAATACTGACAGTTGTTTTCCTTGAGTGACAGTCTCACATTGTTCATTTTTGAAAAAGTGTCTGCCAAACATCCAAGTCTGAATAATTACGGTTTGTCTGCCAGTTGTTTGTTCAAGTGAAAGTGGAGTTTTATGAAAAAAGCAGCTAGCTCAGCTTGCAGCTCCGTTGCATGGGTGCTTTAGAGCTTTTGAGTCAGTTCTTGTGCTGTTACATAGCAGAAACTCTTCATATTTGTGTCTTATACAGAACCAAAAAAGATGTATAGCTATGGATTGAAATTTGAGATTTATTAAATTAATAACCATTGTGACTTCATTAGAAGCATTGTATTCCTTCAGTGAAACTGAATAGGGTTTTTCTTTTAATTTACTTTTTTTTTTTTTTTTTTTTTTTTTTTTTTTTTTTTTTTTTTTTTTTTTTTTTGGTTTTTCGAGACAGGGTTTCTCTGTGTAGCCCTGACTGTCCTGGAACTCACTTTGTAGACCAGGCTGGCCTCAAACTCAGAAATCCACCTGCCTCTGCCTCCTGAGTGCTGGGATTAAAGGCGTGCGCCACCACGCCCATCTTAATTTACTTTTTAATTGGTGTGCATTTTCACAGTTGGTTTCATTGCTTCTTTTCTTTGGCATTTAGAGACAGGGTTTTCTCTGTGTAGCATTGGCTGTTCTATAACTCCTCAGTTGATTACACTGGCCTCAAACTCACAGAGATCCACCTGCCTCTGCCTCCCAACTCCTGGGATTAAAGACCACCACTCCCGGGTACCACCAGACTTATTTTTTCATTGGGGTGTGTTAGGATTCTCTAGAGGAACAGAAGCAGTTGAATATATATTAAAAGTGGGCTTCTTAGATTGGCTTATACGATATTCTCCGGGTATTCCAACAGTGTGGTGGTCTTCACACTGGAGAGGCTGCCCAATCCGTGAAGGTCCCAGTCTAGAGCAGAGGTCTGGAGGGTCCGTGGACAGCCCCCAATGTTCATTTCATATTAGAAGTCAGAAGAAGTGGGGTTCCAACTCCTACCTGATACAGCTTTTGTTTCTACCACCACTGAATGTTTAACATCCCAGAATTCCATTTTTTTTTTCCTGTAAGGGTAAAACAAGTAATAGTCCTAGGAACTAGGGATGAATTTGGTAAAGTACATATCATTAATATTCTTTCTTTTCCCCATTTTTTGAGATAGGATTTTTCCATGTAGCTCTACCTGTCCTAGAACTCAAATTGTAGACTGGGCTGGCCTTGAACTAAAAAAGATCTGCCTTCCTCTCCTTCCTGAGTGCGTGTGCCATGACTGCCTTATCATAGGATCAATCTTAACCAGCTAAAAATTTAATTTATGAAATATCAACTTCTTTTTAATACACTAGATTTTTTTAGCAAAGCTTGGTTTAAATAATATAGGTTACTAGGAATGGTAGTTCATGCTTATAATTCCAGCACTTGGGAAGCTGAAGCAAGGGGAAAGACCATGACTTTGAGGCTAGCCCAGGCTATAGAGTGAGACACTCTCAAAAAATGGGGATGCAAGTTTGTATGCTGGGTTGTAATGAATCTCAGCGGTAGAACACTAGGGTCTGGGTTTGCTCCTCAGCATGGGGTGGGAAAGTAGAAACTCTATTATTTATTTGATACTAAAACTGATAGTATTTTATATCATTCAAGTTTATTCATCAGCATAATTTTGCAAATGAGTTTAAATGAGTTGTTGGATTTACTTGATGTGTGACCTTCACAGTGATTTAATCATTTTATGACTTTCTCCACTTATTATAGTGGTATTTACTTATGTAGTTGTTGTGAGGATTAAATGAAATAAAGTGGTTACTTCAGTGCTTGGTACATGGCATGATTTCCTGTACATGATAGTTCTGTTAACTGCTGGTGTTTCCTCCAAATTCTCATACCAAAGCTCTAATCCCCAATGTGATGGTTTTTTGGAATGAGGCCTTTGGGACGTAATTAGATCTTGATTGTAGAATGTTCATGATGTGTTAGTGCCCTTATAAGCAGACATACTAAGGCATGCTCTGTCTCTGTTCTCTCCTGTGTGAGGGGGCAATGAGAAGAGTGCCTTTTGGAAGACAGGAAGCAAATCTTCACCAGACCCTGCATTTCCTAGCACCTCATTTTTGGGCTTCCCAGCTTCCAGACTTGTAAGAAATAAATGCTAGCAGTGTCTGGTTACATACCCAGCCAGAACTATGTAAGACCGGTAACCTGCTTATTATCACTCACACTTTTTTTTTTTTTTTAAAGAAAGGCTGGCCTGGAATTCACTTTGTATACAAGGCTGGCCTTAAACTCACAGAACTCTGCTGTCTGCGTATTAGGATTATAGGCATGCGTTTTGCTCACTTTGATTTTATAAATGCAGAACTGGACACAAGTTTAGAAACTTGACTAAGTCCACTAGTAGGAATTAAGTGTGGAATTCATTTCCAGGTTTGTGTGATATAAAAGCCTTTACTTTTTATTCCTTTACCAAATCACATTTTATAATTAACATTACATTTATATGAAAATGTATTCTAAAACTTATTGCTTAGAAAAATACTTGTTATTCATAAGTACTTAAAACTTTCAATGATTTATTATTAATATAAACTAGAAACTATATTGGTTAAGGAAATAGTTCATTGACTTGCCATATGTGTAATCAGACAAAATTTCAAGGCTGAAACTCTAAGGTGATGGTCGGTGGTTAGTAAAGCAAATGTGGTATGGTTGTGTGTCTGTACGTGGTGTCTGTACGTGGTGTTTGTGTGTGAGTGTTTTCCTTTAAACAGCTTTACTGAGATAAAGCTGATATGCAAGTAATAACATAAATTATGTAGTTTGCTAAGTTTTGCCATCTGGTTATGCCCATGGCAAACCACCACTACAGTTGTGACGGTGAGGATATTTACCATCTCCTAAAACTTTCCTGGTGTCCCTTTAAAATCCTTCCCCTTTGTTCTGCCTCCAACTCAAGCAGCTGCTGATGTGTTTTTTGGTACCACAGTTTTAACAGTGGTCTACAGTCACTTTATCTCTCAGTCTTAGTTTATTTGTAAAATGAGGATGCTACCACTTGCTCAGACACTATTGAGAAATCCAGGGAGAGTATACACTGAGAACTGGCATGGTGCTCAACATCCAGGAGACTCTCCATCCCGGGGAGCCAGTATTATGATTTCATGCTTTCCTTTGGTGGGCCAAAGGACACTGAGGGTTTTAGTGCTCTGCCTTGAGCTCATGTTGCCTTGTGAACCAACTTTAGTGTTTTTGAGGAAAATTTAGATTTAGGTAGCTTGAGGCCCTCTGAGGCTTTCTGGTGCCCTTTCCATGCCTAGAAGCCCAAGATGTGGAGCCAAAAAAAATGGGTTTCTGAGTCCTCTCCGGGCTAGGGCTCCTGGGCAAGGTGGAACTTGGGAAATCTGACTGCA
This sequence comes from Mus minutoides, assembly GCA_902729485.2. Lineage (NCBI taxonomy): Eukaryota > Metazoa > Chordata > Mammalia > Rodentia > Muridae > Mus > Mus minutoides. The sequence continues at coordinate 123,334 of LR749908.1, forward strand.
CCGCGGACCCACAGGCTGGTAGTGGACTGTGAGAAGCCGCGGGATCCCACTCCAGGTGTGAGGAAAGGGCACAGCCTGGGGTTCCCGCAGAACTGCTGGAGTTGGGCTTTACTCTGACTCTTGGGCACCACAGACTGCTGGACAGGTTCTGGGGTCCCTGGGCTGCACGGAGGCCAGGGATGGCAGGTTCTCACTCTCAGACATCCCATATACCGCTGTGTGTCACAGAAATGCTGAAAACAAAGTGGAGACCCTCGGGCAGACTCTGGCCCAGGACCAAAGGAAAATGGGCAGGGAGGAGAGCTCTAGCTAGCTTGGGCAGTTTGCTCTGAGAGTGGCTTGAGTTGGTGGCTGCTGTGGCTAGAGCGCAGGGAGGTCTCTGACAGGAGGTTAGATTCGCTCCTCTTTAGAGGGAAACCTGCTCCATTGCTCCAGCATGGCGGATCCCGATGATAGTCCATGGTTTTAAGGTGTTTCTTGTAGAAAGGCAGAGAGTGGAGAAGGAGAGGCCGGCCATGGCCACATGGAGAGAGGGGAAAAGGGAAGACATGGAGGGAGGGAGCGAGGGAGCAAGAGAATGAGAGGGAAGAGAGTGAGGAGGGGCAAGCAGCTCCTTTATAGTGGGCTGGGCCATCTATAATTCATTAGTTCAACCAAAAGGAAAGAATACTCTTGGGCAGTAAATGGTGGCACATAACTTTAGGCCCAGCACTCGGAAGCAGAGGCAAGCTGATCTCTGTGAATTCGAGGCCAGCCTGGTCCACAGAGTGAGTTCCAGGACAGCCAGGGCTACACACAGAGAAACCCTGTTTCGAAGAGTGGTTATAATTTTTTTTTTTCCTCCCTTGTTCTGGTCAACCCGGCTCGCTCCGGCCAGCCTGACTCGCTCCCGGCCGCCCCAGTACAGCCCCTGCTTGTTCCAGCCAGCCCCGCTCGCTCCGGTCGGCTCCGCTTGCTCCGGTTGGCCCTGCTCGTTCTGGCCGTCCCCGTTCGGCCCCACTCGCTCCGGCCCCGCTAGCTTCGGCCGTCCTGGCTTGCTCTGGCCGTCCCCGTTCGGCTCCGCTCGCTCCGGACAGCCTCGCTCGCTCCTCGCTCGCTCGGGTTGGTCTCTCCTGTCCAAGGAGGGTGTCAGATCTTGTTACGAGTAGTTGTAAGCCACCATGTGGTTGCTGGGATTTGAACTCATCACCTTCGGAAGAGCAGTCGGGTGCTCTAACCCGCTGAGCCATCTCACCAGCCCCTATAATTTTAAAATCAGAGAATGCTTATTTAATCTCAGATCTTAGTTTTAGAAGCTCTGTGATTTTTGGGTAAGTGAGTTTGTTTTTCTGAGTCTAAATTCTTAATTTAAGGATATATCTGTTCTACTTCAGGGTTTTGAAAAGTAAGACTGCTATGTGTTGTGGTTGCCATATAGCAAATGCTAATTGCATTCCTTCCATTTCCAAAATTGGTATCTGTGCATTCAGTGAGTCTTACCTTTGCCTTGTCCCTTCCGTGATGCACATGTGCATAGGATTCAGGTCACTTATTTAAGTCTGGAGGTACAGTTTGATGATGCTAACAGTGTAAAGGGATTTTGTTTTTCTTTATTAATAATGGGAAGGGCCTCTGCCATACTTTTGTACTTTCTTAGTGCTCCAGCTTGAGGTACTTTGTGTTGTGGTGAGCCAAGGACACCAGGGCCATTTTCTTGTCTCTTCTGCGTTTATTTGGGTTGGAGGATTGTACAGGTTTCCTAGTGAATAGAGTGATTTGCTCTGTTCACCCTGGCAAGCCTGGCGAATGACCTGCTGAGAGGGGAAACAAAGCCTGGGAAACTGGCGAATTCTTCCTGCCTGGCTGTAGGATTTCTGAGTTTGGTGGCAGGGGAAGAGCAGTTCCTTCTTCATTTCACCTTTCCCCTGGAGGAGCATGTACACTCCAGCACAAAGGAGCTTTAAGATGGAGGTCTGCATTGTAATTTCCTAGAAATTACTGCTTCTGGTAACTGCTCATTCAGTTTGCACCTCTTTGTGGCAGTGGATGAAACAATGGGGACAATAAAGCCATTTATCTGATAGCTGTAGCCTCAATGGGATGTTTGTTTTAATAATGGTATAATTTGCAGGGCTCATAAATTGTGATTTTATTCTCATGGAAATAACTGCCTGGTGGTATTTGGATTCTCCGGTCTCCTGTTGTGGATAATTTCACTAACATTCTAGCTGATAATTCCCTTTATTCCAGATTGTTCAGGCTGGTTGGGTAATTAGCCCAAACCAGAGCCAATTTTCTTTACTTTGGGGCTGGCTAGTGGTTACTAGGTACCTAGAGAATCTTCTGAAGAGGGAGAGGTTTGGCTTAGCCATTCAAGGCAGGTTGATTTTGATTATCTGATTAAAATTAAGCACCCGCTACACCAAGCCAGAATATCTGATGGAAATTAAAAGTTTAAATCACCTAAATATTTATTTTCCATAACACCAAACAATCTATTTTGTATTTAGAATATTGTGCTTTAAATTTTCAGCTGTGTACTTTGGCTGGGAAAATTCACAGAGGCAAGAGAGGATTATAGCTACTATGTGCTAGCCATTGCCCTGGGTGGTTCACATATATCATCTTCACATATTTTCATATCTCTAAATCTCCATGGGAACCCTGAGAGGTTGTTGGTTTTGTTTCCATTTCACCTATGCAAAAACCGTAAGGAGGAGAAGAAAAACTTAGTTCAGAGAAGCAACTAAATTAAGGTATCCCGGACAATTGGTGACAGGCTATTTACCAAATCCAACATTCAGGCTAAATTTTCAGTTATAGTATGACACACCTGAAGATATATGCAAGTCTCTAATAGACTTTTGAGACAGGGCTTTTCACTGACTCTTAAGCTCCTTGTTCCAGCTAGGCTGGTAGTCTTGTGACCACCCTAGGATCTACCTTTCTGTCACTCTTCAGTTACAAATGGGTATTGCATGCCGGTTTTACATGGGCACTGGAACTGAATTCAGGTCATGTATGTAGAGTAAGCACTATTACCCACTGAGCCACAGCTTGTAGGAATGCTGTTAAATAATTATTTTAAAAAATATCTTGTTTTATTTTATGTGAATTGGCATTTTGCCTGTACGTTTGTCTGTCTCTGTATGGGTGTCAGATCCCCTGGAACTGGAGTTAAAGACAGTTGTGAACTGACATGTGGATACAGGTCCTCTAGGAGAGCAATCAATACTTTTAACTGTTTATCCATCTCTGCAGCTCCTTTTTTTAGGAATTCTTAAAAAACAACAACAACAATAACAACAAACCCCCAAACAAAAGAAAAAAAAACAAGACAAAAAAAAAAAACCCACACAAAAGTTCTCAAGACTGGGAGATAGGAAGTCAGTTTTCAAACATCTTGACTCTGCTTAGTAGGCAGTTTTTATTATATTTTAAAAATTTACATATATGTATATGTCCATTAGTGTTTGTATGTATATCACATGTGTGCAGGCGTCTGGGGAGGCAAGAAAAGCATCATATTTCCTGGAATTGAGTTATAGGCAGTTTTGAGCCATCTAGTATGAGTGGTGGGAACTGAACCTGGGTCCTCTGGAAGAATGGCAAAAAAGTGTTCTTTCCATCTCTCTAGCCTCTACTAGGTAGTGTTTTTTTTTTTTTTTTTTTTTTTAAAGATTTATTTTTTGTTATTTGTAAGTACACTGTAGCTATCTTCAGACACCCCAGAAGAGGGCGTCAGATCTTGTCACGGATGGTTGTGAGCCACCATGTGGTTGCTGGGATTTGAACTCAGGACCTTTGAATGAGCAGTCAGTGCTCTTAACCGCTGAGCCATCTCTCCAGCCCCTCCCCCCCCCTTTTTTGGTAGTTTTTGATAAGCCTCATATCTATTGTTGGGGAATAAAATATTAATGCTTGACTAAACCTTATATTGCTCATCTGCAAAGTAAGGATAATACTCTACAGTAATAATATGGTAACTGTTATTTATAGGGCTCAGTAAATGTTGGCTTCCATCCTTCTTGACTCACTATTCCAAGTGATGCTATGGTAGTTTTCACCTTAAGAAATGGGTTTCTTCAACAGGCACTGGTGGTGCATGCCTTTGATTTCTGCATTCCAAAGGCAAAGGTAGGTGGATCTCTGAGTTTCAGGTCAGCCTGGTCTACAGAGTGATTTCTAGGACAGCCAGGGCTGCGCAGAGAAACTGTGTCTTGAGAAACCAAACCCCCCCCCCCCCTAAAAAAGAGCAAACCTGAAAACCAAAAACAACAACAACAAAAACAAAAAAACCAAACCCAAACCAAAACAAAACAAAACAAAAAAATGTGTTTTCTAGTGCTATTATCTTATCTTTGCATGTTGATACCATTAAACTGGTAAGAGTTCATTTTCTCTAGGTGGTTGCTTTTATAGCTAGTTAATTTGTTTAAGGGGAATTTAGAATCTAGTTCACCATCTACTTCTTTGGTCCAGAGACTGAATGGGTATGTGGAAAGGGGAAATGGTTTGTGATGACAAGAACGTGGTTAAAATTCTGGCTTTGTTACTTTGGGTTTCTTGGGACAACTGACACTCTCTGGAAGTTGGAATGGGGATAATAGTAGTTGACTTCCCATGGATTGTACAGATCAAATGAGATAACAGGCATAAAAATGCCCGTTAAGTTGAAAAACACTAGGTAATTTAGGATTATTTTATAACTTGTACTTTGATTAGGTGTTTAGTGAAAATTCACTACCAACTACCTTAAGAGGAATATTTAAAATTTCTTGAACTATGTAAAGAAGACATTTTGATAAATTATTGTAGTTCTTGGCAATCATTGAAGAAGTCAGAATGAAGTTCTGAGTAGAGAAGGTACTGTGTGAATGCAACTGTGGTGAAAGGGAGTGGAGCGGGGTGAGGTGGGGTATGTGCCACTTAGCAAAGGGGACTTGTAAGGTAGAACTTGATCCATGGACTAAGGAAGGGAGAGGTTCCCTGTTTAGAAGAACTTCAGACCCTGGGTAATCAATCTATGCTGTGTTGTTTGTAGAGAGGAATGAGTTAGCAGCTATTGTGTCTAAATGAGGACACTCAAGTTGCAATTTCAGTTTTAAGTCTTCTAAAGGCTTATGTGCAGAAGTTAACAGTTATTACACACAAACCCAGTGGTGTCCCCAGGTGAGACATATTGGCATGTTTACATAAAAAGAGGTGCAGGTGGTTGGCAAATGGGGCATCTGTTTTCGAAGATTAGAAAGCTTAATTTTATGCAGTCATATCCAGGGTATTGCTTCCTAAAAATTGATTCTGTTTACAGTGTTTTGGCAATGCAGATGACACTTTCTCTTAGTGGGATATCAACCCAGATTTTCATCATGTTTAATTATTGATGCATCTGAATGCTCTAATATATTGGTTAAGGATTTTCCTGTATGAAGAGGCTTCTGGCTCTGGATTTTGTTGCATATTTTTTCAGGAGTGTCATCTTTTTTCTTTTTTAATTGAGACTGCATTATGTTGTGGGGTATTACTTTCTCTACTGAGTGTTAGGATATAACAGTTGACTTCCAGGGCAGTTTACAAGTCTACATTTCATATGATTTCTGAGATAGCATATTTAGATATCTTTCTTCTACTCATTGTATAAAGGAAGTTTAGTGATTAAGGAAATGAGTTTTACCAGGCCTCATTAGAATGAATGTGAGTTACTTTGTCATGATAACTTCATGTGTATCAGTGTTTATGTAGTTCTTTCTTTGTAAGAATTGTTATGTTACATAAGATTTTACTTATATCTGTGGTTCCAGCATTTGGGTGCTGAGACTGAAGGATCACTGTTAAGGCAGTCTGGGCCATGCATCAAGCTGTGGGCAAGCCTCAGGTACAGAGTAAGATAAGATCCTATCTTAAAACAACAACAAAAACCACCCTTCCCCCCAAATAAAGATTTTCATTTTATTAACTTGTTTCTTCAAACAGGGCCAAGTTTGGTCTCCCTTATTTTTATATTTATTGCATTCAGCAACAAGCCAAAGTTGCTGTTGCTGCTGCTGCTGGCTGACACTGTGCTGTCTGCCAGGCATTGTGCCAAATAAAATATTTGTCTCAATTTTATTATTCACATTTTATAGAAACCCGAGTTTCAGAGAAAGGGAGTAATTTATATACATAGTCTTGGTGCACAGTTACATAGTAGTTACATAGTACTACAGCTAATGAAGGTATGTGGCAGTCTGACTTTAGAGCCTAACACCAGAATTATATTTTTCTTTTCTTTTTTAGATTCATTTGTTATATATATATATGAGTATTCTGTAGCTGTCTTCAGACACACCAGAAGAGGGCATCGAATCCCATTACAGATGGTTGTGAGCCACCATGTGGTTGCTGGGAATTGAACTCAGAACCTCTGGAAGAGCTGCCAGTGCTCTTAATCTCTAAGCCATCTCTCCAGCCCCAATTATATTTTTCTAAGAAACAATATATATGGATGTGAGGATGCTGGCATGAACTTAGGATGCTGAGACAGGAGTACCGACCGGAATTAGAGACCTAGAGACCAGCTTGGGCTACATAGTGAGTACCAGCTAGTCAAGTACCACATAGCAAGACCTTATCTTGGAAAAAAAATAGGAAATAAATAGCTTACATGATAGATGTTTTATATGGAATATACTTCTTCCCTCCCACACTTCACCCTCCATTATCTGAGATAGGATCTTGCTATGTAGTTCAGGCTGGTCTTGAACTCAGGCTGAGCTTACATGCCTATGCCACTATGTTTACTATGCAGTATATTTAAACATTTTACTATTTATATGTGCATGTGCGTATGTGTGTATGTGTGTGCATGTGTGTGTATGTGTGTGTGTGTGTGTGTGTGTGTGTGTGTGTGTGTGAATGGTTTCATATGCCATGGAATGTATGTGGAGGTCAGAAGACAGCTTGCAGGAATCTGTTTTCCTTTCACTATGTAAGTTGCAGAGATTGAACTCAGTTCATCAGGGGTGATGGTAGACACCTTGCCCTGCTGAGCCATCTTGCTGGCCCATGCAGTATTTTCTGCCTTGTTATTTTGTATTCATTCTATAAGTAAGAAAAAGCAAAATGAAGTAGTTATACAAAACCTGAGTGCAGAATCTGGACCCTAAATTCCAGGACTTCTGACTCCAAATCATCTATTTTTTTGTTCCATCATATTTTTTTTTTTTGCTGTTGGTTAGAGCTTCAAATCTGTTTTCTTAGAAATACATCATGGGCCGGGCATGGTGGCGCCCGCTTTTACTCCCAGCACTTGGGAGGCAGAGGCAGGTGGATGTCTGAGTTCGAGGCCAGCCTGGTCTACAGAGTGAGTTCCAGGACAGCCAGGGCTATACAGAGAAACCCTGTCTCGAAAAACCAAAAAAAAAAACCATCATGGTGTTTGTTTATATGGAAAATCAGTTCTCTCATTTAGGCTAATGCATTCTTTCATTTAAAGGCTAAAGAATTAGCTTTTAAAAAACTTGGGCCAGGCTAGAGAGATGCTCAGCAGTTAAGAGCACATGCTGCTCTTTCAGAGGACCTGGGTTCAATTCCCAGCCTTTCTGACTACCTGCAACTCTAGTTTCAGGGATCTGATGCCCTCTTTAGGCTTCCTTAGGCACCAGGCACACAAATGGTGTGACACACAGTTAGGCAAAATACACTTAAGGGTCAAAGATACCACAAGAAAACCCACAGGATCAACTAACCACAGAGACTGAAGTGGCAATCAAGGAGCTGTGTGGGACTGACTTAGGTCCTGCATGTATGTTATAGCTGTGTAGCTTGATCTTGGGGACTCCTAACAGTGGGAACAGGGGCTGTTCCTGACGCTTGCTTGCCTTTGGGACCATTTCCTCCTACTGGGTTGCTTTGTCCAGCCTTAATATTTGGGGACTTGCCTAGTCTCTCTCTTTTTTTTTTCCTTGGTCTCTCTTATTGCAACTTGATATGCCATGTTTGGTTAACATCCCTGGGAGACCTGCCCTTTTCTGAAGGGAAATGGAGCAGTGCATCTGGAGGAGAAGGGGTGGGGGCTAGGAGGAGAGGAGGGAGGGGAAACTGTGCTTGGGATGTCATGTATGAGAGAAGAATAAAGAAAAAACCAGACCGTTTATAGTTAAGGATCTGTAACACTTGAAGAAACTTTTTTCCTTATGTTTGGGTGAATTTAATTGTACTGAATTCCTTTCATTGCCTTGTCAGATTCGTTTGTTTTCTGTAAGAAAGTAAGACACTAGCAAATTAGTTTTCTAATGTTTTTCTTTCTTTCTTTTTTTTTTTTTAAGAATTAGTTATTTACTTTATGTATATGAGTACACTGTAGCTGTCTTCAGACACACCAGAAGAGGACATCAGATCTCATTATGGATGGTTGTGAGTCACCATGTGGTTGCTGGGATTTGAACTCAGGACCTTCAGAAGAGTAGTCAGTGCTCTTACCCACTAGCCCTCTCCAGCCCTCTAATATTTTTCTTAACTGTATTTTAAATGAAGAAATTGAAACAATAATATATTCTGTGAACTCTTATATTACCTGTCTTTTACTCCCCCTTCCCGTACATACTTTTTAAAGCTATAAGGTCACACTGTATAGCCTGACTAGCCTGGTATTTGAGATATAACTGATATTTGAGATTAACTTAAAGCAGTTGTCTGCTTCAGCCTACCGGAAGTGCTTAGGTTATAGGTATGAGTCAACGTATTTCAGTTGGAATCTTTCTTTTCTTTTCTTTTTTGAGACAGGGTTTCTCTGTGTAACCCTGGCTGTCCTGGAACTCACTCTGTAGACCAGGCTGGCCTCCGTCTCAGAGATCCACCTACCTCTGTCTCCCAAGTACTGGGATTGAAGGTGTGTGCTAGCACTGCCTGACTCCCAGTTGGAATCTTCTAAGCATTAGCTTATTGTTATTAATTATGCCTTATACATATGTGGGTTATATGCCTGGGAGTGCAGTTCCACAGAAGCCAGAGGAGGAAGTCTGACCCCCTTTGGAGCTTGAGTTACAGGCATTTGTGAGCTTCCTGGCATGTGTGGTGGGAACCAAACTTGGGCTCTCTGTAAGAGCTCTTAACCACTGGACTGTTTCTCTAGCATCCAAGCTTGTTTTTAAAATTGGCATTAAAATAATAGAAGTTTTAATCTTTTAGTTTAAGACAATTTTTTGAAACAGTTTGTTTTATGGCCCTGGAGGGCTTAGAAGTCACATATAGACCAGGATAGCCTCAAACTTGTGGGAGTTCTCCTGCCTTTTTTTGTCTTCCAAATATTGGGATTAAAGGTATGTGCCACCATTCTTAGTCTTAGAAGCTTTCTAATCCTATGACAAATTTTGCAAACTTTGGAATTTCATAGAGCTGGGAGAGATTATCATTGTTTTACTGCTTTTATCCTACAGATAAGGAACAGAAATCTGGACAAGTATCAATATGTTCAAGGACATACAGTTTAAAAATGAAGAACCTGGCATTAGAATCTAGGTTTTCTTATATTTGCCATAATTTTTCCTTTGGAAATTATTTGCTCACTTTGGTGATGTCAAAGATAGCTAATGCCCCAAGGTGTTATCACCTCAGGCTTTGCATCTTCTGTCCTGCAAATGTATATCATATCCTCCCTTTTAATAAATATTATTTATTTTATGTATATGAGTACACAGTAACTATCTTCAAACACACCAGAAGAGGGCATCAGATCCCATTACAGATGGTTGTGAGCCACCATGTGGTTGCTGGGAATTGAACTCAGGACCTCTGGAAGAGCAGTCAGTGATCTTAACCACTGAGCCATCTCTCCAGCCCTCCCTTTCTTTTAAAAAAGAAAATTTATGAGCTTTAATTATAACAGCTCAACAGAGTCAAACAGATCAAGGGCTAGTTCCATGAAGAGCCATCTTCCTTATTCTTGGTTCCATGAAGAGCCATTTTCCATATTCTTGAGTAGAAGCCAATTGTACTGATTTAACTTCTAGACACTTTCACATCTGAATAGTTATGTCAGAGCCTAGCTACTTGCTGTTCCAGCAGGCTTGTTCTGCACTATTTTTGCATATTGACTGTAGGTCAAAATATTTGAACTTTTCTAAGCTCCTAGGTTGATGTGCTTGTTATGTTCAGGTCAGTGATTACTTAAGACTATCAGAAGTTTTTGTTATTCCTGTTTCCAGATTTGTTTGTCATTAAGTAAACTGTTTATCACAAGATATTGTAAACATTCATTTTTTTGTTGTTGTTGTTGTTGTTGTTTTTTTATTTTTTTCAAGACAGGGTTTCTCTGTATAGCCCTGGCTGTCCTGGAACTCACTTTGTAGACCAGGCTGGCCTAGAACTCAGAAATCCGCCTGCTTCTGTCTCCCAAGTGCTGGGATTAAAGTCATGTGCCACCACACGGCCCCTGTTTCATTTTTGAGTTAGGGCCTCACTCTGTAGAACTGGCTGGCTCGGGAGTTTCTGGGTAGATCAGACTGGCCTATAATTTACAGAGGTCTGCCTTCCAAGTGTTAGAGTTAAAGGCATGCATTACCATGCCCAGCTCAGAGCATTGAATCTTAAAAAAAAAAAAAGTATGCACAGGTGCCTTTGGAAGCCAGAAGAGGGTGTCTTCTGCTCCCCTGGAGAAGAGGGTGCCTTCTGCTCCCCTGGGGCTGTAGTTATAGCCATCTGGATTAGGTGCTGGGAACCAACAGGCACAGTTAACTGCTGGGCCATCTCTCCAGCTCCATATTTCTGAATCTTGAATACTTGGCTACAGTTCTGGGCCTGCTCTATGGCTTAGCATGTATTAATTCTGTTCATTTCATTGTGTGTGCGTGTGTGTGGGGGTGCGTGCGTGCATGCATGCATGCGTGTGTGTATGTGTGTGTGCTCACTACTCATGAATGCACCTCCTTAATCTTGACAATACTATGAATTAGATAGTGGATTTTAGGGTTCTGACAATACTATGAATTAGATAGTGGATTTTAGGGTTCTGAAGTATTTTGGTTATTTTTCTTACAGATTTTAAATTTAAATTCTCTCTCTCTCTCTCTCTCTCTCTCTCTCTCTCTCTCTGTAAGTATGTATGTGTGTATATATGTATGTCTGTGCACAATGTGTGTGTGTTGGTATGCCATGGTATGCTTTGGAGGGCAGAGGACAACTTTACAGAGCTAGTTCTTCATTCCCACCTTTACCTGGGTTCTGAAGACTCTAATTCAGTTCACCAGGCTTGTTCAGTAAGCACCTTTACCCCCTGAGCCATCTTACTAGCCCTCTTTGCAGATTTTATAAGCATTGATGTTATATAGTTAAGAGTTTAGATTATCTGCTGAAACAGAGACCCAAACAGTTAGTGGCTAAGAAAGTTTAGAAATTTACCTTTAATGATTATCTTTAATCAGAAGTAAGGTGAATATTACCAAAGTAGTTAGAGGTTCTGCTCCTTGAAATCATCCAGGGGAACCTCTGTCTTTCTTTCCCATTGCTTTTATTTGTATCTTCACAGGCAGCTTATCAACACATTCACCTTCTAGTCTCTGGGAAGGGACAAGAAAGAGAGGGGCTTAGGGAGTGGGGAGCTGATAGTGTAGCTCATTGGTAGAATATGTGGTTAACATCCATTAGGATCTGGGTTCAGTTTCTAGGATCTCTTCCTCCTAATAAACCAGAAGGTATATTCAGTTTTTCTGGTATTTCATTCATTATATGTAGAACTGTGACATACGTAGTTGTAAATACTACTGGGGAACGTAGTTTCTGGCAGAGTTGTTTGTGCCCAGTTAAATCTTGGCAGAGAGTGGGATGGGGGAGGAAAAATAAATACTGTTAGCAGTCTTCCTGAATCATTGCTAGCAGGCAATGATTTTATAACCCTCTTCCTTCCATTATTTTAATTAATTCTCATCGGAATCTTTGATGTAGATGTAATAACCATTTTGTCAACTGAGAAACTGGATTTGAAGTATAAAATGACTGGTTTAAAGTCACAAGGATATCTTAAAACTAAACTTGGTATCTTATTCACCAATTCTCTTCCTGTTTCTTACATCAGTGAGACACAGCTTTCTCACCCAGGCCAAGAGTTTTGTTATCTTCCTGTTCTCCATAACTAAGCCAGGCAGGTATCATCATCTCAGTATTTTTTAGAAGGGTGCCTTTCTCCATCTCTGGATGCTGCTTTAGCTCAGTCTTTAGCATCTGTCTGGACAGCAGCTTTCATTTCCCCCCAGTTCTGCCAAGATCACTCCTTAGTCCAAGCCTGCCCAGTCATCTGTAGCCCCTGCTATTCACTGTTTACTTTTCTGTTGCTCCAGTTTTACTCATGTCTTTGTTTCTGTTCAAATGGCTCCTGTTCTTCTCTCAACTTGGCTTTACTTCCTTGGTAAAGCTGTTGCTATCTTTTTCCAGGTAAGGTTTACTGTTTCTCTTTATGCTTCTGTGTCGATGCTTGCCATTGGTAATGCTTGAGGCGCTGTATTGTTAATATGTCTCCCTTTAATCACCAGCATAGGTCCTCTGGTAGAGTGACTACTCAATAACTGCTTAAATGGAATGTGACAGACTGATACTTGAAACCTAATCCTGAGTTTTTCTTATCATAATGACTCATTCTGTGTTAACTATGTACATATTTCTCAAGAGTTTTTCCAAAACCAAATTTGGGCATCTGATCTTTCAGGAGCTTTTTTCCTTTGGCAGCCAAGAAGATGCTTGAAGATGGCTTTTTGAACCAATGGGCATTTTTGTGGCACCACTATCTTCATGTTGTGTATTTAGGTTTAACATGAATAGTTTTATCAATACCTGTAAAAATGCATCTCTTTGAAAAGTCAGATTTTGAACTTAGGGTAATCAAATTGTGGGGAAATTATTTTTCTGATTTCTATTTGAAGAATATATTTTACTTGGCTCTTTACTCAAATGCTGTTATAATTTGCTTATAATTTAGAATATAAAGAACTGTTAGGTGTTTGGTTTATTTTCACAATTACTTTAATAAACAAAAACTTTGTTTAAATTTTTTGGGAAAAGTAGGCAAATTAGAAAAAAAAGGCATCCTCTTAAAGATGGTTTTATTTTTAAGGCCATTTACAAAGTACATGAAAATGAAGAGCGGGATAATTTCTGTTTACCATGGGCACTATTTAGGGAAAGATGGTGCACATCTCAGTGATGAGTATAAATGTAGTCTGGATATTATAGTTTCTGATTATTGAAGCTCACTTACAGTGGGGTTGAAACCATCTGTTTTGGTGTTAATCCTTTAAAACCAAGTTGCTGGAAGTTAACGTGATAAAGGTGTGATAAAGCTTGAAATACAACAGTCGTTTGGTCTGTTTTATATTTCAACTAATTACATGCAAAGTGAAGTGTCTGGGAAAAAGGAAAGGGAGGAATTAATGCTACAGTCAACTATTCAGATTGCATCTTGAGCCCTGCACACCTGTCACTGGCTGGTGGAAGTTTTCCTCCATAATTAAGAGCTCCTCGCTCATGTTATTACTTAATTGGATGCCACAGGAGCATGGTGAAACAGTGGAATCCTCTTAATTGCATACCAGCTTTTAAAACAAATCACCAATGTTTAATGTGGTATTGTTTTTATAAGCCTTCTTAGGGAACTGTTTTGAGTGTTTCAGGTCCAAAAGAAAATGTAGTCTCTGCTTTGGAGCGTTGAGAATACTGCTGTTTATAAAGTAGACAAATAAATTTCTGAAATATATCTCCTTAAAGAGTAAGGAATGCAGCAACTAACATTCACACAATGCTTTACAGTTTGGCCAGCTGTTTCCTTTGTTTTAATTCTTTTTTTTTTTTTTTTTTCTCGAGACAGGGTTTCTCTGTGTAGCCCTGGCTGTCCTGGAACTCACTCTGTAGACCAGGCTGGCCTCGAACTCAGAAATCCACCTGCCTCTGCCTCCCAAGTGCTGGGATTAAAGGCGTGCGCCACCACTGCCCGGCTTGTTTTAACTCTTATTGTAATTCTAAGGAGAGTGTTATAACCATGTTCTCCATTTTACAGGTGAGGAAACGTCAGATTAGAAAAGTGATGTTCTGGTTAGTTTTTTTGTCAGCTTGACAGTCATCTGGGAAGAGGAACCTGGGCTGAGAAAACACCTCCATCTGAGTGGTCTGTAGGCAAGCTTATGGGGCTTTTTTTTTTTAGTTTTTTTGATTCATGATTCATGTGGGAGGGCCCAGCCTCGGGGAACAGTACCACCACCTAGTCCTGGTCCTATAAGAAAGAAGATTGAGATATATTTCTGGAAAGCAAGTCAGTGAGCAGTAGCACTCCTCTGAGGTTCATGCTTTGAATTCCTGCCCTGACTTCTCTCAGTGATAGGCTGTAAACTGTAAGCCAAATAAACCCTTTTCCTCCCCAAGTTGTTTTTGGTCATGCTATTTATTAGAGCAATAGAAGCTTCTAGAACAAGCGACCTGAACAAAGCTGACAGAAACAGAGACTTTATACTGTACCTCCCTTTGGTGTATAATTAGGTATACTTGTATTTAATTGTGTTAGTAATAAATTTAGTTAATTATAATTGTCATGTTAGAGAAAATAGTTAACAGACTAGCTTTAGCAAAAAGTATCTTAATTTTTTAAAGTAGTTAGGTTAGGGATATTCAAAATTAAAATGTTTCAGGGATTTTATCTATAGCTCGTCGTGTATGTATGTTCAGTGAATACCTCTAGTTCTTGATTGTGTGGCACTTGCACAGTGTCTTGACATACTGTTGATACTCAGATGTCGGTTGAAATGTATGACTTTTTAAAGAAAATCTGTTTATTTTTAAACCATTATAAATTGAAAGGAAGTTGCATTAAATAGTAAATAGAAAGGCTTGGGCATAGGTTAGTGGTGAAGTTTCTGCCTATCCTGTACAAGGGCCTGGGTTCAATCCCCAGCCCTTGAAGAACAGTGCACTGGTCCTTTCTGTCTTCCAGCCTTTTCCATTGTGACATCATAAACAAAGTAAAGTAATATTAAAGCTAGATATATGACTCTAGTGAAATACTATTAAATGGACCACAGACTTTACCATTTTCTATGTAATCATATGTATGTGTGTAGTTCTCTATAGTTTTATTTCTTGTACACATTGGTGTAATCACTATCACTACCACAATTAAAGATACTGACATGTTCTATCACCAAAAAGAAACCCTCTTTTACTACATCATTATATTTATGTCCATACCTTCCTTCTCACTCCACTCTGTCCTTATCCTCTGGCAACACCATGCATATTCTTTATCTATATAATTTTGCCCTTTTGAGAATGATGAATAAATGGAATCATGTAGTTTATTATCTTTTGAGATTAACTTTACAAAGCATGATGTCCTTGAGACATTCACCTAGGTTATTGTATGTATCTTTATTTTGTTCCTTTTGGGGGCAAGTGTTGCTAGGCAGTCAAGCAGAGGCTCCTTCCTTAATCAGATAGGAACATGGTGCTGTGCCAGCTGCCTCCAGTCCCCGTTTGGTTGCTTTTTGTTACTGAGTAGCATTCCCTCCTAAGGATATAGAGAGATGGTGTAAGCCATTCACCTGTTGAAGAATACTTGGGTTGATTGTTCTAAATTTTTTTGTTCGATAAATGAAGCTGCTATGAATTTTTTTTTTCTTTCCCAGGGGATAGGGTTTCTCTGGTTGTCCTGGAACTCACTCTATAGACCAGGCTGGCCTCAAACTCAGAGCTCTGACTGCTTCTGCCTCCTAAGTGCTGGGACTAAAGGTGTGCACCACCACTGACTGGCCAAGAGTGTTCTTTCCTTTTGGATTGGTATTGACACTTTAGCTATAACTGTGTAGACTTATTTCTGGACTCTAATTCTAGTTTATTGCTTTGTCTGTCTTTACAGTACCACACTGTATTATAGTAAGTTTGAGGATTAGGAAGTGTGCTTTCTTTCAACTTTATTTTTGTTCTTCCTTTTTTCTTAATTTACTTTATTTATTCTTGGGGGGATACACTCCCATGTTGTAATGACAGCTGAATCCTAAGCCTTCTGCATGGAGATTTGGTGGTGGGTTTTATCCAGATGGGTTAATAAATTCCTGGTGTGCAGAAATTAGGGGTTGGGTGGTTTTAGCACTTGAAGATGACGTCGTTAAAGGTAGCCTGGTGAAATTGCTCAGGGTGGCAGTTTAGTCCCTGACTCAGGTGTTCGGAACCTCAGCAGCAGCTTTTTGGGGACAGGGACTAGTGCTTTGTTTAGGGACAGGGATGAAAAACAAAAACTGAAGCACCGTGTCACCCTTGCAAGGGACAGTGTGGGATTTACTGATCTTATTCCTATCACAGACTGTCTGCACAGGCACAGTGTGAAGCTTTGGAAAGATCACAGCCCCACCATAGTGATGGTTTCCTTCTGGAGCAGTTAACACTGCATGCCATCGTTCTGTGCTTCCATAACTACATAGCAAATTTAGTCTTAGTATAGTGCTGTGATTAAGACTGAGGTCTCTGGAGCCCCTTCTTTGGTGCTTTTCACAGACTTTGGATGAACTTTTTTGTTTTGTTTTAAGGATTTATTTATTATTATACGGTAAGTACACTGTAGCTGTCTTCAGATGCACTAGAAGAGGGCATCAGATCTCATTATGGGTGGTTGTGAGCCACCATGTGGTTGCTGGGATTTGAACTCAGGACCTTTGGAAGAGCAGTCAGTGCTCTTACCTGCTGGTCAGCCCCCCCCCCCTTTTAAACAATTTTTTATTAGATATTTTCTTCATTTACAATCCAAATGCTATCCCAAAAGTCCCTTATACCTTCAATCCACCCATTCCTGCTTCCTGGCCCTGGCATTCCCCTGTATTGGGGCATATAATCTTTGCAAGCCCAAGGGCCTGCAAATGATGGCCGATTAGGCCATCTTCTGCTACATATGCAGCTGGAGACACGAGCTCAGGGGGTACTGGTTAGTTCATATTGCTGTTCCTCCTATAGGGTTACAGACCCCTTCAGTTCCTTGGGTACCTTCTATAGCTCCTCCATTGGGGGCTATATGTTCCATCCAATAGATGACTCTGAGCCTCCACTTCTGTATTTGCCAGGCACTGGCATAGCCTGGATGAATGTTTATTACTTCCCTCTGTTGTGAAATGAACATTGGGACTTGGAGGTCATCTGCTTCCCTCACTGTTCTTTTTCTTCTGTGAACTTAAGGTGATAGGTGTGTGATGGTTATGTGTTTGCTGTTTTCTGTTTTAGTCCAATGAACTGCAGATGTAGTTTCATAGGGATGATGCTTGCCTAATATGTAGGAAGTCCTCAATTCAAATCCCACCACTGCAAATAGAGCCAATGACAACTTTTATAAACCAGTTTTTGATCCTAATCTCAAGTCTACTGACAGTGAATGGTTTAAGAATGAACATGTGGGGCTGGTGAGATGGCTCAGCTGATTAGAGCACCCGACTGCTCTTCCGAAGGTGATGAGATCAAATCCCAGCAACCACATGGTGGCTTACAACCACCCGTAACAAGATCTGACACCCTCCTCTGGTGCGTCTGAAGTCAGCTACAGTGTACTTATGAAGAATAATAAGAAACGAATCCTTGGACTGGAGAGACCAACCGGAGCAAGGGAGGCTGTCTGGAGCGAGCGGAGCCAAACGGGGACGGCTGGAGCAAGCGGGGACGGCCGGAATGAGTGGGGCCAACCCGAGCAAGCGGAGCCGATCAGAGCGAGCGGGGGCTGACTGAAGAGAGTGGGGCGGCTGGAACAAGTGGGGGCTGTACGGGGGCAGCTGGGAGCGAGTGGGGCTTGCCGGAGTGAGCAGAGTGGGCGGGAGAGAGTGGGGTTGAGCTAGCGGAGCAAGCGGGGTTGACCGGAACAAGGGAAAAAAAAAACTAATTTCATGAAGAAGCATATATAGAATTGGCACACAAAAGTATTCTTATAAAGAATAAGAGGAATACAGGAAATGTGAAAAACTGTATGAATAAATTAAAAAAAAAAAAGAATGGACATGTGAAGGTAGGCATGGTGGTCCAATGCTTTTAATCTCAGCACTCAGGAGGCAGAGGTAGGGGGAATCTCTTTGAATTCAAGGCCAACTTGGTTTGCATAGGGAGTTCCAGGGCTTTGCAGTCTGTCTCAAAAAAGAAGAGTGTGTATTTGCCCAAAGTGTGACTAAGGAAGCATGAGAAGAATGTTGCTAGCCTTTGATAGTGTTCTCAGCTCAGAGAGAACATACAAGAAAGTGGCCTGTTTTTCTGGTGACATACTTCTACAATTTATTCATTTATTTATTTATTTGTTTATTTTTCGGTAATTAATAGAAGATTTATTTATTCAAGAATAGAGTCATCCTTGCCAAACTTAGGAGAGGTTAAATGTTTGGTCCAATTTTCCTTTCTGGATAAGTCTTTCCCTTTTGTCCATGTGTGTTTTGAAAATATAATACCAGAAGATGAGGGGCCCAAATAGTGCCACAGCTCCTAAAACCGAGTTCTTAGGAGTGGGTCTGAAATTAGGATAAACATTTGCTGATTTTGTATAGGTCCAACAATATGCGTTTGGTGTTTGGGATCATTGTACTGAAGCAAGTACTCCTTGTCTTACAGTTTTATTGCTGTGATGAGACACCCATGACCAAGGCAACTCTTACAAAGGCAAACATTTAATTGGGGCTGGCTTACAGTGTCAGAGGTTCAGTTCATTATCATCACACCCACCCACAGTGATGAACTTCTTCCAACAAGTCCACACCCCCTAATAGTGCCACGTCCCATGGACCAGTCATTCAAACCACCACACTCATGTTTAAGTTGTGGTCCCTTATACTCAAGTGCTCAACCTGCTCCTTTTGGATCTCCAGAGATATGCCATACTCAGCTAGGTCAAGTTGGGTACTGGGGAGAGTGGCCCAGGGGCACAGGCATATACTTGGAACCTGACATCTTAGCTCTTGGTGCACTACTATATATTTGCTTCAATTCCATTAAAAAATCACTGAATTTTGCAGGATGCAGTGGTACATGCTTTTAATCTCAGCACTTGGGAAGCAGAGGCTGACTATCTCTGTGCATTTGAAGTCAGCCTGGTCTACTTCCAGTACCAGGACAACTAGAGATATAGAGTGACATCATCTTTGGGAAAAAAGGCAAAAAGAAAATTCAACAGAGTCAGTTTTAATGAGTATTATGCTATTTCATTGCATGTTAAGATTGTGAGTGTCTGTTTGTCTTTGTGTTTCTCTCCTGTGTTGCTGTTTATTTCTTGAGACAGGGTCTTGACATGTTGCCTAGACTGGCATTAAGTTTTCAGACCTTTTGGTTCAGCCTCCTGAGTGTTGGGATTACATGTAAGTGTCATTGAAGCCTGGCCAGGTAAAACTTGTTATATATTTGGACTGTTCACTTTTCTTTGGATATTATCAGCAACACTGTGATAAACATCTTTGGTTATCAATATGTCCATATGTCCATAAGCATTTGATTCATATGCTTACTTTATTTCAAGACAGTGTCTAATCTAGCTCTGGTCCTTGTGTCTCAGCTTCCTTGTGCTAGGATTATGGTTGTGTACCAGCATTCTTGTCTGGTCTGTATTTTGGATAGCTTTCTTAGGATAAACAATAAAGACAATAGGAGTTGAGTTGTTAAGTTTTGTTGGTATTTAACAGTTGAATTGTTTCCTTAGTTCATTGAAAGAACAAACCATTTGCTAAGTGAAAGAATGAATGTTCTCCAGGAAAGCTATACCTAGTTGTACTCTCCAGAGAGGCAAATGCTTGCAACTCCCATACAGCCTTTCATATTTAATCCTCCCGTGTCCTCTGCCCTCATTTTTTCATAGTTGAGGCTTACTCTAATATCCAGACTTTGTTACTTTCTCTAACTTACGGCAGATCAAATCAAACCCGTATTCCTGCTTTGCTAAATGAGAAACAATTTCTTCTCATTTGGTCATGGTCCACACAAGCACCCTTCCTCCTTTCATTGGTAGTTTATCTTCTGATTCATAGTCGTCCCTGAAATTACAGATATTTGAAATATTTGACCAAACTTACAGGTAATATTCAACATATGGACAGAAAACAAAGTATAATTGAAGAAAGAAAATCCAGACTTAGTTTCTGAGAAACCAAATAGGATAGTGGTTCTTAGTATACATGAGAAATTGTAACCTTTAGTGTCTCTGGGGTTTTGTTTCTTATCTGCACAACAGACTGTAAATGTATCTTTTATTCACCTGATGTAATTGTCCTCTCAGAGGCTTACTGTAGGCTCACCCTTTCTAGCTCTTTCTGAACTTTGGCTAGCCTGTTCAACTCAGCTGTTCTGGCCCAAACTGCTCTCTAAGCTGACGAATTCAATCTGGCTTCTCTTGGTTTCTGACTGAGTTGTTGTGCCTAGCCTCACACTAACTCCGGTAATCTATTCTAACCTTCCGGCTCCTTTTCATTCTCTGGCTTGTTCTGTCTTTGCCTGTAACCTATCTGCCTCTAAACTTCACAAACTGAACTGCCATGAACTCAACTCCTTTGTATTGCTTCTCAGCTGACTCCCACTGACAGCACCAAATTCACCTCCACCAACTGAGCTGACTGAACTGACTGAATTGAGAATGATGTCCCTTACTGTGTTGCCCTCTCTCTTTTTTACATTTATTTTTATTTCATGTGCATTGGTATTTTGCATGTATATATGTCTTTGTGAGGGAGTCAGATTTCCTGGAACTGGAGTTACAGACATTTGTGAGCTGCCATATGGGTGCTAGGAGTTGAACCTGGGTCCTCTGGAAGAGTAGCCAGTGTGCTCAACCACTGAACCATCTCTCTGAGAGCTCCCTCAACTGCTCTTTTAGGTCTCCTCTTTTTATTCTGCTGTTCTCTTAAAGGCTAGGCATATCTTATCTCTGACTCATTCTGTCAAATCTTTTTCTGATATGTCACTTTATTTGCCCCTCCATTAGATATCACTTTCAAACATGGCTGCTTCCTTGTATAAACTAACTGTACCTACATTGTTTGGGATTAAAAGTGTGTACTAAGGACATGTCTGTATTCCAGCCAGAGGAATTAAAGGTGTGGGTGTAATTTTTTCAGCCTGATCATACAGATCTAGGTCTCTGAATGTGTTCCCTTGTCAGAGAAGCCATGTTGCTGGATTAAAATTCCTCTACAACAGGCCCACAATAATATCTTCCCTACTTAGCACATAAGGACATAAACAACTTGTGAAATAGCACATTCTTACTGAATGATTACTGTGCAAAGATTGTATATGTTCAAAGAAGTAGTTCCTTTGGTATGTTTGAAAGTTTATTTTGCAAGAGGCTCTTTATGATTTGAATTTTGCCTGTCTCATTAGCCTCAAATCTGAAGTCTTTGTTAGCTGTTGTTTCAGCCCAGGAAAAGTACTTATCATTTATTGTTCTGGTTATATCCTCCCCAACCTCCATCCTACCAACCCTGTGTGTATGTGTGCGTATATATATATATTTAATTTTATTATTTATATATTTTAGTTTATTTTCCATATATGACTTGTGACCACTCCCTCCATCTTTTTTTCCTTTTTTTTAAAAAAAGATTTATTTATTTTATGTTTGTGAGAACACTGTAGCTGTACAGATGGTTGTGAGCCTTCATGTGGTTGTTGGGAATTGAAATTTAGGACCTCTGCTCAATCTGGCCAAAAGATTTATTTATTATTATACATAGGTATACTGTAACTGTCTTCTGACACACCAGAAGAGGGGTCATTACAGGTGGTTGTGATATGGTTGCTGGGATTTGAACTCAGGACCTTCAGAAGAGCAGTCAGTGCTTTTACCCACTGAACCATCTCACCAGCCCCTCATCTTTTTTTTTTAATTGAAAATTCATACAGTGCATTCTGATCAGTTTCTCTTTCCCCATTTCATCCCAGATCCTCCCCACCCCATCCAATTCTGTACCTCTTTCTCTCTCTTAGAAAACAGGCAAATAAAAAAAGCAACAATAATACTTAAAAAAAAAAGCAATGAAAAAGCACAAGAACCACACATAAACATATATAGATAAATCAAACCCTGCAAAACCATCAAACCAGTAACCATAATATACAAACAAAAGACTAATAAGACAAAAAATGTCCAAACAAACCATTATGAGGCCAAAAATATACAAAAACACCATTGAGTTGGTTTTTTGTTGGCCATCTACTGCTGGGCATGTGGTACTCTGAGTTTGGATTATATATATACAATCAGATTCCATAGGAGAAAACTGATTTTCCCTTTGCAAGCAATCATCAGTTGTTGATAGCTTCTTGATTAGGGCTAGGAGATTCTGTCCAATTTACCATCTCAATACTGGGACCCAGGCTGGCTTAAACTTGTACAGACCTTGTGCATGCTGTCATGATCTCTGTGTGTTCATATTTGCATTAGTTCTTTTGTGTCTGGACAACAATGTTTCTTTCCTTGGGAGTCAACCATCCCCTGAAGTTTTTCAATCTTAATGATTCCTTATCTATATAGCTCCCTGAGCCCAGAGTCCAGGTCTGGTATGACTACTCACATTCCTATATTTTTAATCATCTCATTTCTCTGTTTGGAATACTGTGGTGGTTTGAGTAGAAATGGCCCCCATAGACTCATGTGTTTGAGTGCTTGGGCCATAGGAAGTGGCACTATTAGGAGCTGTGGCCTTGTTGGAGTAGGTAAGGCCTTGTTGGAAGAAGTGTGTCACTATGGGAGTGGGCTTTGAGGTCTCCTATGTTGAAGCTACACTCATTGTGGTACAGTCTCCTACTGCTTTTGGATCAAGATGTAGGACTCTCAGCTCCTTCTCTAGCACTATGTCTATCTGCACTGCTATGCTTCTCATCATGATGATATTGGACTAAACCTCTAAAACTGTAAGCCAGCCTCCAATTAAATGTTTTCTTTTAGAGAGTAGACATAGTCATGGCCATAGCCATAGCCCTGGAAACCCTAACTAAGACCTTTCCACCCTTTCTTCAACTTCCAGCCTCTGTGATACCTTGTGATATCTTTACTTATTCAGCCATTTATCCAATACTTACCACAATGGATACTTACTGAGTACATGTGTAAGATTTCATGATAAGTATTACACAAGGAGGGTAACTATAGATAACATTTACGGCATGTTTAAGGGTGCATTTTGTAATCCTAAAGCTCTACTCAAGAGGCTTAGGCAGAATGATTGTGAGCTTGAGGCCAACTTCAGATACATAGTGAGTTGCCTGCCATCCTGGGTTATGTAGCAAAATCTTATCTCTTGCTTTCTATATGTGTATGTGTGTATGTCTATGCATATGTGTGTGTGTGTGCGTGCGTGTGTGTGTGTGTGTGTGTGTATATATATATATATATATATATATATATATATATGAGGCAATGCTCTAACTCCTTTATCTGAATTAGTTTATTTCATTTCATCCTTAAAATAAGATTTGTTTGCTTTTTGGTTTTTGTTTTTTTAAAAGGTGGGTGTCTTACTATGTAGTCCTGGCTGACCTAGAACTTGCTATGTAGACCAGACTGGCCTGGAACTTGGAAAGATCTGTCTGTCTTTGCCCCCTGAGAGCTGGAGTTAAAGGGATGGGACACTATGATGGACTAAAATAAAATTTTAACCTTTATATTTAAGTTACATAATTTCTAAGTACAAGACATATTTGGATACAAAGGAAATATTAAAGTAGTTACCATTTATTAAATCCTTGTAGGAACCAGACACATCTATAGCTGCTTTATGTACATTTTCTCTCATCCTTTACATAGCTCTTAAAAGTCTAGGTATTATTTTATATTTAAGGAAATACAGCTTAAAGAAGAAAAAATGTGCCCAAATTCACACACATTTGTGAAAGATTGAGTTAGAATTTACTTGATTGATTAGCTGTACTAGAAATTAAATTTGTGACCTCTGGCATGTTAGACAAGTGTTTTACCTCTGAACTATGTGCCTATTTATTTATTTATTTATTTGATTTATTTATATTGATTGATTGATTGATTGATTGATTGACAGGGTCTTGTTATGTAGCCTTGGTTCACAGGATTTTCTGGTTTAGCCTCCTGAAAGCTAGGATTGTAGGCATGTGCCACTACACCCAATGTTGGAATCAAAGCTAGTTTTAGTTTTACCTTTTAGGTTTTTGTTGATATAAGGCTAGGAGGATAGAGATAGGCAAACTTGGTAAGCTAAAGAACTGTGCAAGATAGGCCAGCTACTGCCTTTCAAAGAAGAGATAGTGAAAGTGATATCCATGTATTTAAAAATATGAGGGCCATCTTTACAATTACCTGTATGTCCCTTCCTTTCTAGAACAGACTAAGAAATCTTCTTCTATTAGCATGGACATATAAGGGCTTCTGGATTAATACTGTTGCAGTTGATGGCACGTGGCAGTTCCGAATGCTTCAACCATGTGCTTAATTGGAAATTCATTCATGGCAGCTGTACCATGTAGCCAGATGGGATTTAAAATCAGCATGTTCATATTATTTAAAAAAAAAACCCCAAAAGACAAAAACCCTAATTTAAAAATGTCAATTTGCAACCTGGTGTTGGTTGCCATGTTAGAATTTTGCCCAATAAAGAATGGATATGTTTCATTAAATACCTGTTAAATTGTTTACACTTGTTGTACACTGAACAGATGTGCTCATCTGGATAGATTGCTTTTCTAAAACTGTGTTCTGTGGAAGGAAGAAAAGTGAGCTGTTTTAGTTAGGAATTTGGAATGGCTGTTGAACAAAGGAGTACAGTTAAATTTTTAGTTTATGGTATTGACTTTACCAGTTGATTTTGTAGTTGTGTTTTCTAATTAAATGGTGGTATTATAGCTTTGGGAAGCATAGACTAACAGAGAAAGACTCATCTAAAATAGGCTGTGTTGAAAACTGTATCAGATGGGCCCTGTCTCATAAACTTTTTTTAAAAGCAACTTCCTGATTGAACTGCCTACTTATTGTCTCACTTCTCCCAGGTATATCTTCTTTATTGCTTTTCTCTGAGCTTTCTTAAATACAAATTTTACCCTTCATCCCTGCTTTAAATTTGCTTTAAATTTTCTGATTTCCTTTGGTAGAGAATTCAGTGCTCTTAACAGCTGAACCATCTCCCCAGCTCCAAAGTTCCCATTCTTTCTTCATTTCTCAATCTTTTTGTTTGTTTTTTGGGACAGGGTCTCATGTGGCCAAGGCCTGCCTCACCTTCCAAATGTTGGGACTACAGGTATAAGTCACCATTCTCAACTCTGAGTTGTGATTTTGTTCAAATATCTTAAAAATTCCTTTCAGAATCATTTATAATTTTAATTATATGCCAAACCTAAAACAAGAAATAAGCCACCTTCTTAATTCAAATTTCAGTAAATAGTAGCATTTTGTCTTGGGAGAGTGACTGAGTAATGTTTTGATTACCTCTAGTTTCAGCTACTACAATTTTCCTCTTAAGTTGGAATGTTGGTTCATTATTACCCTGATTTTACCTGTGAAAGCTACTAGTTTTTGGAAATAAGTCTTAGGTGGTGTGTGAACAAGCTCTGTGTTACCTAGTGTCATTCCTAAACAACCTTTACTAGGGACTTACTGTGGGATGATGCTGGGGTAGCTCCTGCCAGACCAACTTCTGTACTGTACCTTAGTAAATACATACAGATTAGACAGAGCTCTGTAGAATTTCTGCAGTGATCAAAATATCTATATTTGTGTTGTCTGATTGACAGTTACCTGCTGTGCTCTTTAGTACATGAAATATGGAAATGAGATCCAGGAACTTAAAGTTAATTTTACTTTGGTTCAATTAATTTAGATAGGGACACATGGCTAGTGGCTGCTAACCTCTGCATATCTGGAGGTTCAGATCAGTGGGAAATAAGACATACAATTAGGAAAGTACAGTTAACTGTAATACAAGGACTTGGGGCTTAGTTATGCTTGTAACATACTTCTCTCGTATGTCAGTTTGATCCCTGACATGAAAATAAAAATGTGACAGGAGTTGTAATAGAAAACATACTTTGGATTTTCTCTATGATTAGTCAGATATATCAGGGGTAAAAGAAGAAACAATTATAGTCACTTCTCAAAGTTGAGAGCTTTAATAAAAATGATAGTTTTACAAATCTTTTTTTTTGCACTTTTTTTTTCAAATCTTTTTTTTTAAAGATTTATTTATTATATGTAAGTACACTGTCATGTCTTCAGACACACCAGAAGAGGCATCAAATCCCATTACAGATGGTTGTGAGCCACCATGTGGTTGCTGGGATTTGAACTCAGAACCTCTGGAAGATCAGTCAGTGCTCTTAACTGCTGAGCCATCTCTCCAGTCCCTAGTTTTACAAATCTTAAAAGATGAATGAATATAATTGGCTGTTATTTGTGCTTTGGGGGTAGAGGTTCAAGACAGGCTTTCTCTATGCAGCCTTGGCTGTCTTTCAACTAGTTCTGAAGACAAGGATGGCCTTGAACTCACAGAAATCCACTTGCCTTTGTTTCTCAAGTGCTGCAATTATAGGTGTATGTCACTATGCCTGATGTCATATGTGCATTTTATAGTTTTATTTCTTAGCTGGGCATGGTGATGGCATGCCTGTAACTCTAGAACTTACGAGAGGAAGGCAGGATGATCAGGAATTCATGGATACTACTTTTAGTTAATAATGATTTTGAGGCCAGTGGGAACACAAGATCCTGTCTAAAAACAGACAGCCCCCTCCCCAGAAAAGCACAAAAACCAGGTTGGAGAGGTAGCTTAGTGGTTAAGAGCATACACTGCAGAGGACCTGAGTTGGATTCCAGCACCTACATCAGGTGGCTCTTGACCTGACTGCTTATGATGCAAGGGAGATCCAGTGTTTCTGGCCTTGGCAGACACCCACATATGTGTTTATGCTTACACACAGGTATCGACATCGTTAAAAATAATAAAAGTAAATCTTAAGCCAGGCGTGGTGGCACACGCCTTTAATCCCAGCACTTGGGAGGCAGAGGCAGGTGGATTTCTGAGTTCGAGGCCAGCCTGGTCTACAAAGTGAGTTCCAGGTCAGCCAGGACTACACAGAGAAACCCTGTCTCGAAAAACCAAAAAAAAAAAAAAGTAAATCTTACCACAAAAACAAATGAAGAGTGGTATTTCTTCTTGATGTATTTGTAGGTTACTCTTTTTTGGGAGTAGGGTATCAGGGTATAATAAAAAACTCATTTCTCAATCTTCATTGTTTATAATATAACCTTATTTTTGATTCAGAAAGAAACAGGAATTTGTAAATTTTCTGGCAATTATTATTAGGATATTAAAACTGATGGAAAACTTAGCTGGATTTTTTTTTGGGGGGTGCTGGGCATGGTGGTACGAACACTTAATCCCAGCACTCAGGAGTCAGAGACAGGTGGATCTCTGTGAATTTGAGGTCAGCCTGTTCTACATAGTGAGTTCCAGGACAAATAGAGAGAGCTATATAGTGAAACCTTTTCTCAAAAAAATTCTTTTTGATGACCATTAATGGGTATTATTAATGAATACTTTAATTAAAACATTTTGTGTTTGTGTGTGTGTGTGTGTGTGTGTGTGTGCAGGAGAGTATGCACATGGAGATCATAGAGGACAGCTTTTAGGAGTTGATTCTTTCCTTCCACCATCGCATGTCTCCACACCCAATAAATAAATGGAGTACAAATTTTTTTTGAATGTTTTCTGTATGTGTGCTGACAATTTATTGAGGCATATGTGATTGGAGCTTGCATGAATGGACATACAACATCAAGGCTTATTTTTGTAATAAAAAACAATTCGAAATAAATATGTATTAAAAAAGCTATGTCAAACACCAATGAATAATTGACATTTACAAATTTTAAGAAAATCATTTAGGTTAATAATTTTTATTTCCCCCACAAAATAAATAGCTTTCTTAAAGCAGGAGGAAAAGAGTCAGATGGAAACAAAGTCATGCCAATGGCACAATCATGATGTTACTCTCAGAGGAACTCTTTACCAAGATTAAGACAGAAAAGCATCTGAGGAGAATTATGCTACTGAATCGTCTGGAACCTGGGAGAGAATTTAGCAAAAGATAACAAGTGGCAAAGTGGAGAAAAGCCTTCAATGGAAAGTCCACTCCCCTTGAGAAAAATGAATGAACACCCACAAACTAACATTTTCAGGGGTTCAATATTTTCATATCAGTCTAACCTCTACCCCTAAATCCAACCAAACACCATAAAAACAGCAAAAAAACCCCAATAAAAACAAACAAACAAAAACAAACAAAAAAAACCATAAAAGCGACAGGCTATACTCCCTGGTTAGCCTTTGATGCCTTTACAGCCAATGACAGGACTGTCTGTGGTGTGTACGGGACCAACAGGAAAGGAGAACTGTGCCTCTTCTCTCTGTGCAGCACCTGCACCTCCACACTGTCCTGTGGGTGGGCCTCAGTGCTTATGCATGCTCTTCTTTCCCATTACGGTGAAGGTAGCAGCTGTCAGTTTCTCGTACACAAGGAACATGAGGGCTGCTGTGAGCACTGTCTGCAGCAGCTTGGCTTCCAGGCCATTGTAGAGTCCCATCATTCCAAAACGCTTGACTCGCTGGTGAAGAGAGAGAACATTCCGAAGACTCCCCAGGGTCCTGTTTTCTGGGTTCAGTCTATGACCTCCAAACCTCAGAATTGACTGTACCGTCTGCATGGGATAGGTGACTGTGGTGGCAATCGCTTTGGCTATTGTGCCAATGATGAACACATCCAGAGAAGAGAGCTTCATCCGCTTCTTTAGAAGCTGCCGTTTTAAGCCTTTATAGAACATGAATTGGATGGCAGGGTTGAAGACTAACAGCAAGGAGGGGAAGGTGCCATTCCACAGAGCTAAGATCCCTTCATCTTGAATAATCTGATGGAATGCATCAATAATGCCTTTGTAGTTAGTTGGTATAATGTCCTCATTCTGAAATTTTGCCCTCTGCAGCTTTAGTCTGGTGTTTACCACCTAGAGCGGAGCAGTCAGCAGCACATTCACCACTCCTGCTACAAACCCAACCACGATATCTTTTCCTGTAGAAGAACGCTGACCTTTGAACCACACTGCTTTGAGGCTATTAAAAGTGTAAAAATAGACAAAATTGGAGCAGCAGAGACTGGAAATAACTGGAAACCATCCTCGGTATGGTGCCAGGAGGCCTTCTTCCTTAATTATCTCCAGGAGCACTGCATGTGTCGTTTTTGACTTTCTTTTCTCATGGACCTGAAGCCAAAGTCTAGCCGTGTCCAAGGGGAAGAACGCTGTCATGGCAGTCACACTTCCCACGACTCTGGCCACGGTGTGTACCAGACTTTTGTAGGACAGCACAGAGGCCATCCATGGTGCTACACTTTTCACTCAGGCGCCTCAGAGTGTGGGTTCGTGAAAGGACCGTCTCAAGCCCCACCTCTCAGGAGTCTTTGTAGTACAAATTTTTTTTTTTTAAAGATTTATTTTATTTATTATATGTAAGTACACTTTTCCAGAAGAGGGTGCCAGATCTCGTAACGGATGGTTGTGAGCCACCATGTGGATGCTGGGATTTGAACTTATCACCTTTGGAAGAGCAGTCGGGTGCTCTTACCTGCTGAGCCATCTCACCAGCCCCTGTAGTACAAATTTTTAAAAACTTAGTTTAAACAAACAAAACACAAAGTGCATGCTGGTGTCAGATTCTGTGTCTTATACATTTGTATGTTATAGTTTCAGCTTAAGAGCCCATAATCAGATGGTTGTCTTTTAGGGAGCAAGCTTTTAACTCACTCCTTCCTTCCTTCCTTCCTTCCTTCCTTCCTTCCTTCCTTCCTTCCTTCCTTCCTTCCTTCCTTCTAGATCAGAGTCATTTAACTCATTCTTTGGCGATGAAGACCCTGGTCAATAGTGCTGACCATTCATTTGAATAATCCCTAGTCTCTGATGGCCTGGACTTCTTTCTTTTGTAGCCAGTGCTTGTTTGTCACCTTCTGTCACCAGCTAGAGAGCTCTTGCTTGCTCTGTAGCTTCCTGCCAAGTTAGAACACCATTGCCTTTCCTACTTGTACACACTGTGTTAATTATGGCTTTTAATGAATGTTCACCCAAATATGAATGTGTTTGAGAGAATAGAGGAGAGGCCCTAAAACTGTTAATAAAGAATGTGGTTTTAGGGTGTGGTGGCGCACGCCTTTAATCCCAGCACTTGGGAGGCAGAGGCAGGCGGATTTCTGAGTTCGAGGCCAGCCTGGTCTACAAAGTGAGTTCCAGGACAGCCAGGGCTATACAGAGAAACCCTGTCTTGAAAAAAAACCAAAAAAAAAAAAAAAAAAAAAAAAAAAAGAAGGTGGTTTTATGTAGCAGCCATTTGTAGGTGTGAGACAGGATGTTTGTTTCTGTGAAAAAGTGGGGAGTCCTTTGCTCAGAGTAAACATGAAAACTCCTTAGGAATTCAAAATAACTACTAGCAAAGAGACTATAGCAGTTGCATCTGGCAGTAGTGGAGGCAATATTGAAAGCAAACTGATGGAAGCAGGAGTCTTGATAGGGCTGGCAGGTGTGTATATGTGGTGTGTGTGTGTGTGTGTGTGTGTGTGTGTGTGTGTGTGTGTGTGTCTGTCTGTCTGTCTGTCTGTCTGTCTTCCTGTGTAATAATCAAGAACTTTCTTTAGTTTGCTTTATTTCTTTATTTTTAAGTGAATTGACTTGGGCTGAGTTTCAAAGGCAGATAAGGTAGCAATAGCTTAATTTACACATGTAAGTTTCTTTTATAAAAATAGTCTTCATATTTCAACAGTCTTGGTAATCTGCTACATCAATTTTACAGTGTTCCCTCTTCAAATGTGACTATCTCTAGTTCCAAGCTTAGGTTAACAAGACTGGCCCAGGTAGTTACCCTGGCCAATTTCTGTTTTATGATGTGGTAAAGAACTTGAATTTTGAAGTGCCAGCAACTGAGATTGAATTCAATTTCTGTTACTAGCTATATGATCTTGAACTAGACACTTGACCTTTCTAGGCTTAGACTTCTCATTTGTAAAATATTACAGGATTATGATCATAGTTGGGTAGGATAAGGTACTTGCTCATGGAAAGCACTCAGTAAATGTTAACTGCTATCATTGTACCGCTTGTCATATTACTGTGGATGGCCAGTTCATTCATTTATTTATAAATTCTCAAACGACAAGGTTTACCATCTTAATTATTTTTTATTTTATGTGTAAGTGTTTTGTCTGTATGTGTGTCTGCACCGTGCACATGCAGTGCCTGTGGAAGCTAGAAGATCCCCAGGAACTGGAGTCGAAGATGATTGTTGCGCACCATATGAACTGAACCCTGGTCTTCTGCAAGAGCAATAAGTGCTCTTAACTGCTGAACCATTTCTACAGTCCCTTAAATATTATTTTTTTAATTAATAGCAATCAATTTGACTTTAATAAAATTCTGTTAATTTTTAACACAATGAATAGTTGCCACATCCAGCATAGCTTCAGGAATGAACCCAATTGGGGTGGCAAGAGAATGAAGAGTAGACAAATATACCAACAGAAAGCTGGCATCAGGTAGGTGGTGTGGATTCTGCAGGAGAAATTACAACCCTTCTAGAAGCTCAGCAATTTATTATATATAGTTGAATAGGGAGGCAGGATTATTGCACACAGCTAAACAAGGATGTGTGTTATTACATACACAGAGATAAGGGAGAGATAGAGATAGGGAGGCGGGGTGTCTGGTATACAGCTCAATAAAGGAGGCTAATCTCATTGAAGCAGCCTCTATAAGGGAGCGGTCTTCAGGCTATAAATACTTTAGGAGAGAGCTATGCTGGACATTTCCTGCATATGATATCAACATTTACACTCAATGTAAAAGTAACCTTTTTTTTCCCAATTTTTATTAGATATTTTCTTCATTTACATTTCAAATGCTATCCCGAAAGTCCCCTATACCCTCCCCCACCCCCTGCCCTGCTCCCCTACCCACCTACTCCCACATCTTGGCCCTGGCATGCCCCTGTACTGGGGCATATAATGTTTGCATGACCAAGGGGCCTCACTTCCCAATGATGGCCAACTAGGCCATCTTCTGCAACAAAAAGTAACCTTTCTTTTCCTGAAGTAATTGTTGTCTCCGAGGCTTACTTGTTTAGTGTGTTAACCTAGGCCTAGTCCTTCAAGGTTCTAGCCTCCATTCCATCTTATTTAGGCCTAGAATGTTTTCAGCCTCTGAGACTTACTGGTGAATAAGCTTATCCTTTCTAGTTCTTTCTGATCTCTGGCTGACTGATTCAACTCAGCTGTTCTGGCTCAAACTTCTCTCCAAGCTGACTGACTCAATTTGGCTTCTCTCAGCCTCTGACCTCATATTAACTTTGGCAATCTATTCTAATCTTCTGGCTTCTCATTCTCTCTTTGGAATCTCTCTCTGTATCACTGTCTCAGTTAAAAAGTGCTCTTCTTTCTTCCTCTCTTCTCTTTTCTTTTTTTCTCTCTCTGAACTGTTCTCTTAAGTAGCTTCCATTTCCTCTCTCTTCTTGTGAGAGTTAGGCATACCCTATCTCTGACTCATTCTGCCAAGTCTTTCTTGGATTCATCACTTTTTCTGCCTCTCAATTAGATATCACTTTCAAACATGGGTGCTCCCTTCTACAAACTAACTTTACCTTCATTGTTTGGAATCAAAAGGTGTGAACTTAGGGAGTGTCTGTATTCCAGCCAGAGGGATTAAAGGTGTGTGCTAAGGACTGAGCCACACCACAACTAGAAGCAGCTTCTTCTTCTTCTTTTTTTTTTTTTTTCATTAAATAACACAATCTTGGGGTTCACAGTCTGATCAAATATCCCTCAACAGTTCCCCCTTTTTGTCTAAAAATTGTACACAGTTTAATTTCTTTCTTTCTTTTTTTTTTTTTTTCGTTTTTCGAGACAGGGTTTCTCTGTATAGCCCTGGCTGTCCTGGAACTCACTTTGTAGACCAGGCTGGCCTCGAACTCAGAAATCCACCTGCCTCTGCCTCCCAAGTGCTGGGATTAAAGACGTGCGCCACCACGCCCGGCCACAGTTTAATTTCTTACAACAGAAACCGATATCAGCCCATAAATAGTCCAAACGTCCTTATGACGTCTGTTGATGCAAAGATTCTTTAATTGCATCATTTTTCCTTCAACAGCAGCATCAAAGTTTTCAGTCTGCCAGTGTGACGAATGATCTGCCTTTCTTCAGCTGATTTGTTGACCTGTCTCCATGCAGGGTCATCAGCTTTCTTCAGCTGATTTGTTGACCTGTCTCCATGCAGGGTCATCAGCTTTCTTCAGCTGATTGGTTGACCTGTCTCCATGGAGGGTCATCAGCTTTCTTCAGCTGATTGGTTGACCTGTCTCCATGCAGGGTCATCAGCTATCTTCAGCTGATTGGTTGACCTGTCTCCATGCAGGGTCATCAGCTTTCTGTGACTATTCCTTCCTAGAGTTGTGCTTTTCATCTGGAAGCTTCTTGGATCGGATCTTTATCAGTGTTGATGGAACCCATAGTCCTTCATAGCAAAACCTCTTCCCTAACTTAACACATTCTCCAACTTCCATTCTGATGTTAAAATATCTTAAAAAGTATACAGGTCAATTTAATTCTGTAGCTTTTTTCTTTCTGCAATCTGCTGTCTTTCAGCTAATCACATGACTGAGCCATTCAACAATAGTGTTTTTCTAGTTGATAATCTTGGGGTTCACAGTGTGATCAAATATCAAGCCAGAGGAAGGTATTGACATTTTTCCATGTTTCCATGAAGCTTTAGGTCCTTGGCATGGCTGTGTCCATGGCCACAGCACACATTCACTCANTTCTTTCTGCAATCTGCTGTCTTTCAGCTAATCACATGACTGAGCCATTCAACAATAGTGTTTTTCTAGTTGATAATCTTGGGGTTCACAGTGTGATCAAATATCAAGCCAGAGGAAGGTATTGACATTTTTCCATGTTTCCATGAAGCTTTAGGTCCTTGGCATGGCTGTGTCCATGGCCACAGCACACATTCACTCATGACTTCACTCATTCAGGGCTTCCTCCCACCACAGTCAAGTTACAGGGTAGTTCCATTACCCTATGGAATTTCCTTACTGCCTGTGTGTGTGTGGCCATCCAGAGTTGATATTGGATATTTCTCTCTGTCTCTTTACCTTATTTTTTGAGGCAGAGTCTTCCACTGAACCTGGAGTTCCCTAATTGGGCTAGACTGACTAACTAGTGACCCAGCATCCTACTGTCACTGCTTTCCAAGGCTGCAATGAAATGTGTGTACTGGTGTGTTCCATCATGCCTGGCTTTTTTTTCTTTTTAAAATGTGGGTGCTGGGAATCTGAACTCAAGTCCTCTTTAAATTACATTGTTAGTGTGTATATATATATGTGTGTATGTGCACCCATGCCCATGGGTTCATATGTGTGTGAAGGTTAGAGAACAACTTAGAGGAAGAGTTAGTTTTTCCTCCCATTATGTGGATCTCACAGATTGAATTCAGGTCATCTGGCTTGGCTGTAATATCTTTACTCACCGAGCCATCTCACCAACCCAGCTTGCTTTCTAAAAAAAAGCTTTTTTTGGATTGGAGCGATGGCTTAGAGGTTAAGAACAGTGGCTGCTCTTCCAAAAGACCTGGGCTTGAGTCCTAGCACTCACAATATACCTTACAACTGTCTGAAAAACTTTAGTACCAGAGTCTCTGACATCTTTTCCCGACCTCTGTATTCACACGGTACACAGAATTACTTGTAGGTTGAACACCCATACACATAAAAATAAAGATTAAAATAATAAAAAAATGCTTTTCACTGATTATACACAAAAATAAAATAGGTATTTTAAATTTTATTTTGAGATTTTATGTGTGTGAAGTGTTTTGTCTGCATGCATATCTTTGTACCATGTGATTGCTTGGTACCTAGAGAAGCTGGAAGAGGTCAGTGGATCCCTTAGAACTGGAGTTAGAGACAATTGTGAGCTACTATGTGGGTGCTGAGAATTGAACTCGAATCCTCTGGAAGAACAGCCAAGTGCTACTAACCCCTGAGTCCTCTCTCCAGACCCAGTAAACCTTTTTGGAAGATTTGTTTTGCTGGGTGTGGTGGCGCACGCGCTACCTCTCCAGCCCAGCTTTTATTACATTCTCAGGGACCACAGAGATAACTCATTACTTAAAACTACTTGTTCTAGCCGGGCGTGGTGGCGCACACCTTTAATCCCAGCACTTGGGAGGCAGAGGCAGAGGCAGGTGGATTTCTGAGTTTGAGGCCAGCCTGGTCTACAGAGTGAGTTCCAGGACAGCCAAGGCTACACAGAGAAACCCTGTCTCAAAAACAAAACAAAACAAAACAAAACAAAATAAAACAAAAAAACAAAAAAAGGAAGATTTGTTTTATGTATATGAGTATTTTGCCTCTGTGTGTATATTTATGTACGTGTACGTATAACAAGTGTATGACTGTTACTGACAGGTCAGAAGAGCAGTCAGATCCAATGGAACTTAATTACAGGTAGTTATTAGCCATCATCATGTAGGTGGTGGAAACCAAACCTGGGTCTTCTGCAAGAACAAGTAGGTTTTGTTTTTTTTTTTTTAAGATTTATTTATTTATTATACGTAAGTACACTGTAGCTGTCTTCAGACACACCAGAAGAGGGCATCAATCTCATTAGGGGTGGTTGTGAGCCACCATGTGGTTGCTGGGATTTGAACTCAGGACCTTTGGAAGAGCAGTCAGTGCTCTTAACCGCTGAGCCATCTCACCAGCCCCCAACAAGTAGTTTTTTTGTTTGTTTGTTTGGTCTTTTTGAGACAGGGTTTCTCTGTATAGCCCTGGCTGTCCTGGAACTCACTTTGTAGACCAGGCTGGCCTCAAACTCAGAAATCCACCTGCCTCTGCCTCTACCTCCCGAGTGCTGGGATTAAAGGCATGCGCCACCATGCCCGGCTAGAACAAGTAGTTTTAAGTAATGAGTTATCTCTGTGGTCCCTGAGAATGTAATAAAAGCTGGGCTGGAGAGGTGGCTTCTCAGTTAAAAGCACTGGCATACTATACAACCTACTCCTTTAAAGGATACAGTTTAGTGCCTTTTAGTATATTTTCAGAGTCCTATAGCCATTACTACAATCAATTTTGAATAATGTTATTTTTTAATTGTACCTTTTAATTGTCACTTCCTATTTCTCCCATTTCTAGCAGCTGTAGTCAGCCACTCTTCTATTTTCTGCAGTAGCTTTGCCTGATCTCAACATTTCCTATAAGCAAAATCATGTAATAGGTGGCTTTTTATAGGAAGGTTTTTAGTGTCATTTAGTGTCAGTGTTTTCAAGGTTTATCTGTGTCATTGCACGTTTTAATTGCTGAGTGGTTCCTTATATGTTTATTTATTTATTTTTTGACAAACTCTAGATGTTTTGGCAGCAGCTCTGATTATCCTACAATGTCAGTTATTTGTTGTCTTGTTTGTTTGTTTGTTTGTTTGTTTTTTACAAGACAGGGTTTCTCTGTGTAGCCCTGGCTGTCCTGGAACTCACTCTGTAGACCAGGCTGGCCTCGAACTCAGAGATCCGCCTGCCACGCCCGGCTGTTTGTTGTCTTGATTTTAACCACATTATCAGTATCTTTCATTGTGGCTTGGTTTGAATGTCCCTGATAGCTAATGGTATTACATATTTTGATGAGTTTATTGCCCATCTTGTTACTATTTTTGTGCATTTGTTTATGCTTTGCTGAGTAATTTTTTTTTTAAAGTAGAATGATATTCTCCATCCCTAGGTGTTTAACTAATTTGTTAGCTTATTTTAAGAGATACCCAGGAAAAAAGAATATGGCTTCATTTTTCATTCTTTCCTCTATTAGTTAACTTCTATCCTATGCTCAGTGGGAATATGTAAAAAAAAAAAAAAAAAGGATGTTTAAAAACTATAGTGTGTTTTGGGGAATATCAGAATGAAGGTATAATTGAAGACAGTTAATGGATGAAATTGATTGCTGGTGTTGATTAGAGAGTACTTGCCATTTAATCTTGGCACTGGGAATACAGCAGTGCAGAGAGTGAAGTACTTGATTTAAATTGACTTGTAGGGACTGGAGAGATGGCTAGGACATTGAGAACAGTGGCTGCTCTTCCAGAAGACCTAAGTTCAGTTCCCAGAATGCATTGGTGGTTAACAACCATCTCTAACTCCAGTTCCAGGGATCCATTGTCTCTTGTGCTTCCCTCCCGCTGGCCACTAAGCACACATACAGTACACAGACATACATGCAGACAAAACACCTATCCGTGTAAAATAAAAATAAAGGAAACCTTTTTTAAAAATGAATTGTAGTGGGGACTGGTGAGATGGCTCAGCGGGTAAGAGCACCCGACTGCTCTTCCGAAGGTGATAAGTTCAAATCCCAGCAACCACATGGTGGCTCACAACCATCCGTAACGAGATCTGGCTCCCTCTTCTGGAGTGTCTGAAGACAGCTACAGTGTACTCACACATAATAAATAAAATAAATCTTTAAAAAAAATGAGTTGTAGTGAGTAAAAATCAACGTGTGGAGAAATAGAGTGATTGAAAGGGAGGAAGCCATCAGCTAAATGGCTTTTACTGGCTTCAGATTTTTGCTGTGCCAACTTGCTTTCCTAGCTGATGGATGACTTGACTTTACTAGCTTAATGGATGACTTTGAATTTCTGATTCTTCTATCTCAACTTCTTAAATATTGGGGATACAGGTGCTGCTGAGGATAGAACCCAGGGCTTCATGGATGCTAAGCAAACACTCTAGTGATAAAGTGCATCACCAGCTCCTTGTGTAGCGATCTTAATGAGATAAAGTCTTAGGAATAGTTTAAGGGAAGAATGCTTTAGATAACGAACTGTAGGTGCTGAGTTTGTAAGGTAAGATGTGCCTAGTAAATCAAAGAACAAGAAGGAAGAATGTCTTTGCTGTTCATATGTAGAGATCCAGACTTGCACTTTTTGTTTGTTCTTGAGACAGGATTTGCAATGTAGCTACAGCTTTTCTGGTACTTACTGTGTAGCCCAGTCTGAACTTAAATTTAAAGCAGTTCTCTTGCCTCAGTTTCTTGAATACTGGGATTATGAATGTGGCTTTGCACATTTTTTCCTTGATTTATGCCTGGGCCATTTCAGAGTGGTTTCTAAACAAGATGCTAATGCTAAAATTAAGATTTACTGGATTATGGACTAAGAAGAAAGATGGTAAATATAAATAAGCAAGAAGAGTTGTAAGGGGTAAGAAGAGCTAAGAGGAAGAAAGTTAGGTACAGGGTGTTGTAGATCATGGCTGTGATCTTGTAGTTTACTCTGAGTGGAAGGCATTGTAAAGCTTTTGAAAAGAATGGAATAACATGTTCTCAATTGAACTTAAAGGGGTCATTTGTTTTCTGTAAAGAGGGATGGGATGGATAGATAGATGGATGACTAGATGGGTGTTAAGGACAGGAGGTTGAGAGAGGATACTCTCAAAACAAAGAGCAACAATAAAGACTTGAGTTTATTACTGCTGAGAAGTGATTAGAATCAGTATATTTGGAAAGCAGAGCTGACAGAATATCCTGATAGATTAGATGAACAAATATGAAATCAGAGTTGCCTATTTATAAACGGGAAATTTTGGAAGAAGTAGGTTTGCATGGAGGGAGTTAGCCATAGGGTTTTAAGCATCCTGCCATGTACTTGATGCTGTCTTCCCATGTACAGTGGTGATCCTCCCGTAAGGTTATTTAAACTAATGATATTGTCTTGGTTTCTGTAAATACACTCTGTTTGCATAATGATGAAATCACCTAATACTACTTTTTTGAGTGTGTACTTATTAAGTGATGATATTGTATTACATTTTAAGATAGCTATGAGATGTTCAAAAGATGTCAAGTATGCAGCTGGACATAGAAGTATGAAATTCAGAAGAGACAAGGCTGTAGATACAGACTTGAAGTTAGCTGGCTTCATATTACAGTAGTAAAATACCTGGGGCAGTTAACTTACAAAGAAGAAATGGTTATTGGTTTATGTTCCCTAGGCTTCCTATTCTAAACCTGGCACTTCCAAACTCTGGCTTTTCATCTAAGTAGGAATGGCACAATATGAGGAGAGCATGTGGCAGAGTAAGCCATTTATGTATTGAACTAGAAAACAGTGAGAATATGCAACCAGGGCTCTACAATCTTCTTTGGGGACACACCTCCAAATTACTGGGAGCCCCCGTTAGCTTCCATCTCCTAAAGGTACCACCACTTCTCCAGTTGAGCTGTGGTTGAGACCAAGCTTTTGACATATAGACCTTTTGGGATATACTCTTTTTTGTTGTTGTTGTTTTTCAAGACAGGGTTTCTCTGTATAGCCCTGGCTGTCCTGGAACTCACTCTGTAGACCAGGCTGGCCTCGAACTTAGAAATCTGCCTGCCTTTGCCTCCTGAGTGCTGGGATTAAAGGCGTGCACTACCATACCCAGCTGGGGTATTCTCTCTCTCTCTCTCTCTCTCTCTCTTTTTTTTTTTTTAAAGATTTATTTTATTTATTATATGTAATATACACTGTAGCTGTCTTCAGACACTCCAGAAGAGGGCGCCAGATCTCGTTACGGATGGTTGTGAGCCACCATGTGGATGCTGGGATTTGAACTTATCACCTTCGGAAGAGCAGTCGGGTGCTCTTACCCGCTGAGCCATCTCACCAGCCCGGGGTANCCCGGGGTATTCTCTCTTAAATCATAGTTATTAGTAGAGGTAAAGCCATGGATATGATCACTCAGGATATGTTTGTAGATGAAACCAACACAATAATTTGGCCCTGAATACACTGGCACTGAAAGTTGAGATCAAAGATTGTGGCCAGTGAGCTAGAAGGCTGAAAGAAAGAGATATAAGGGGCAGGTGGGGGTGTAGGCAATACCAGGGGTTTTAGTTTGGTTACTAAAGTCCTAGACTTTAATTATGGTTTAATTCTGGGTAATTGGAATTGGGTAATAAACTTGACCTTCTTAGGTCTTAGGGGTAGTATTGAAGTGAAGGGTTTGATTTGGTCATTTCTAATTTTTCCCCATTATTATAAAAGACATTCATAGTTTGCACAAAGCACTTTCATAGAATTACATACTGATTTAACCATGACAAGTTGATGTCACCTATCTTCTTTTTAAAAAAGATTTATTTTTAATGATGTGTATGCAACCCACACGTATTAGTGCAGGTGCCCATGGAGGCCAGAGTCGTTAGATCTCCTGGAACTGAAATTACAGGTGGTTGTGAACTGCATGATGTGGGTGCTGGGAACCATGTGGTAACGTGGATTCTCTGGAAAAGCAATGTGCACTCTCAACTGCTGAGCCACCTCTCCAGCCCCATCACTTTGCCATTTATATTCTTATGTACATTTTTCAGATGAGGGGATTTAAAAAGTTTCAAGACTTCCAAAGTCATATGATCATTGTTAATTGGAGATTTGAATTCAGGACTGCCTGATTATAAAGTTTCTTTTTCTAATATGTAACAATTACATCATTCCACTAATATTCTAGAGTCCTGTGATTCAAAGCACATGGAATTCACTCATTTACTGTATGAACATTTGATGAGAACCTGTCTGTCAGGTTAGAAGTCTAGATATACAGCTGTTGACCAAGACAGTCTTAGCCCTCACATTTTAGTGGAGGTGACTGACAGTAAACAAACTAAATAAAACAAAACGATATGTTAATACCATAATAGAAAAGGCAAAATTGAGGAAATAATATTTTTGGGGAGGATAATCAAGAAGCGATTGTTCTGGTAGAGACCTGATTGACCTGAAGTAGGAAGCCATGAGTAGATGTGGTAAGAGGGGCTGGAGATGCTCAGGGACAGAATGCCTTTCTTCTATGTGTAATACCCTGGTTCTATCCCTAGGATGCTGGGGGAACAAAAAGCAAAAAACTTCCACAAGCAACAAAATATTGAGGTGTGGTCTTTTGCTGTGTATTAGAATGCTAACTGTGGGCCCCAAGATCTGGTTGCCCCAGAGAGTGTGCACATAGACCCAAGTGACCACTATGTGACCTTGCCCCCAAGTTATTTCTGATTGGTAAATAAAGATGCTGGTAGCCAATAGCCAGGCAGAAAAGACATAGGCGGGGTTTTAGGGTTCCCAGACCTGGGGTGGGGGTGTGGTGAGAGAGAACCATGAGAGGGAGAAGAAGGTGAGGAGGAAGAAAAAGGTTGCCATGGGTTAGGAGTCAAGAAAACATGGCTCTGAAGGCTGACCA
Source organism: Mus minutoides (assembly GCA_902729485.2). Classification (NCBI taxonomy): domain Eukaryota; kingdom Metazoa; phylum Chordata; class Mammalia; order Rodentia; family Muridae; genus Mus; species Mus minutoides. The sequence continues at coordinate 164,567 of LR749908.1, forward strand.
ATTGGAATTAAGAGCAGCCCAGATAAAACATAGTAAGTAGTAACTCAGGGTTATTGATAGGACATAGATTTTAGCAGCATAGAGGGTAGATATCTGCCCAGCTCTAGTCCTGATTAAGGCTTATGGTAAATATAAAGGTTGTATGTGTCTTTTATCCAGGAACTGAATGGTCAAAGTGGGTTAGAAACTCCGGATTGGGATTAAATAAATTCTACTACAACAACAACAACATCCCAACCAAACCAAACCAAAAGGATCTGGAAGTCTGACTCAGTGATAGATTGATTACATGCTATAATGTGTGAGGGCCTTGATTGATTCTCAATGCTGGAGAGGGTGGGAAGAAGCCTAGAAGATGCAGTAGAAGGGAGTTGAGAGCAGAGAAAGTACAAAGAACAACGGTTTCAAGATAGGAACTAGCCAGGTTTTGAGGACCGACCAGCAAGACCATTGATGAGACAGGAGACAAACAAACAAATACACAGCTTTGGAATCACCTAATCTTAGAAGGTTTGGTTCTAACTTCTGTCAATTGATCTAATGTGTGATCTGGACGGATTACCTACTTTTTTGATCTTTAATTTATCTATAAATGAAGGCAATAAAGTGAAAGTTATTTTGAGAATAAAATAAGAAATATATAAAACACAATGTGATCTGGTATATAACTTTATTAATTAAATCCATATTTATGCCATACTACCATTATTGACAATATTCATTCTACTGTTATCAATTGTCTTCAGTTTGATTTTCTTTATTTTAAATTTTGTTTTAGTTAGCAAATTCAAAAAATACATATTTTTATTGTTTTTAATTATATATCTCTGTGTCTGGGTTTGTGCATGTGAGTCTGGTGTTCAAGGAAGCCAGAAGTGTCAGATCCCCCCTGGAGCTAAACCTGAGTCTTCTGCAAGAGCAGTAGGTGTTTTTAACCACCACCTCATTGCTCCAGCCCTTAATGAGCCAATCTTATGTCCTTGTTTTGTGCCAGGACTGAACTAGCCACTTTCCCTGAGCTTTTCTTTAAAGTGTTGTAATCAAGAAGTGTTGCACTAAAAAGAAAACAATTTAGAAGGTGGTGACTAGGTATAAAAATGAGAGCTTGGGATCCTGGTAACTGCAGCTCTGGATGTCATTTATTATGGAAAGGAACTGGATGAGCACTTCTGTCATCTTTGTTCATCATTGGATATTAGCGCTACTCAGACACTTCCCAGCCAGACTTCCTGCTGTTCCAAAGCTGCTTGCCACAGGAAAATCAGATAGGAGCCAAGTCCTCTAGCCTTATCAGACCATCTGCTCTCATCACTGCAGATGCTGCCCTTAGCAATTGCAACCCAACGCAACTGGAATGATTTATTCATCCGTAGGTAACATTTGTGCACCAGCCTTCTAGCAAAGTGGGGTATCAGCTTTATACATAATGAAGCATCCAGCGCAGGTGGTAAGCGGTTCTGTAAAGGATGCTTCTGGCTTAGAAATAGCTGATGGACAGGTGGAGATAAGTTGTTAGTCCCGAGATACAGCTAGAAGAAGCAAATGAACCTTGGCAATAAGAACTCCATATCCAGTAGAGTCTTGATTTCTCAAGTGCTTAAGATCACTAATACAACTGACTTTTTTATAATTGGTACTGAAGGTCAAACTTAGAGCCTTATACATAATAAGAAAGCACTGTGTTACTGACCTATATCCCTAATTTGAGGGAGCCATGCTTCTGTCTCTCTTTCCCTTCTCTGAACCTCCCCTGAGAGAGAGAGAGAGAGGAGAGAGAGAGAGAGAGATACCAACTCTGAACTTACTGTAATCCTTTGCCTAGGGCTTCCTTGTGCTGTAATGAACCCCCCCCCCCCTTTTTAATCTTATTTTAATTGTTTTTGAATAGTAGAAGCTTGTTATATAGTCTAGGCTGGCCTCAAAATTATCTTTCTGCCTAAGCTTAACAAGTACTGGGATTACAGTGTGTGCCATTGTAGGGCTTGGATCCAAAGATTGTTTAGATTTAATATACCAGTGTGTGTATTTTAGGAAAGAAAAGCAAGACCCAAAGAAGGACAGGGACTTAGTTTGAATTTATATAGTAATTTGAAATGTACAGCCAAAGTAGAACTTTTGTATTCCTATTCTAAGCTCAGTACTTACCATGCCATATTTTGTTGTCATTGTTAAATTTTAAAGCATTCTCCAAATATGAGGTAGCATTTTATCATTATTTTCTGCTTAGCTGATAGCTTGCTCTGTTACCACAAACAAATCACTTATGCCCTTTAGCCAAATGGCAGAGCAAGTTGTTTATTTTTTAAGATTTAATTTTATTTTTAATTGTATGTGTCTTAGTCAGGGTTTCTATTCCTGCATAAACATCATGACCAAGAAGCAAGTTGGGGAGGAAAGGGTTTATTCAGCTTACACTTCCATACAGTTGTTCATCACCAAAGGAAGTCAGGACTGGAACTCAAACAAGTCAGGAAGCAGGAGCTGATGCAGAAGCCATGGAGGGATGTTCTTTACTGGCTTGCCTCCCTGGCTTGCTCAGCCTGCTCTCTTATAAAACCCAAGACTACTAGCCCAGAGATGGTCCCACCCACAAGGGGCCTTACCCCACAGTTGGATCTCATGGAGGTACTTCCCCAACTGAAGCTCCTTTCTCTGTGATAACCCCAGCCTGTGTCATGTTGACACAAAACCAGCCAGTACAGTATAAGTGTGTCTGGTGCACGTGGAGGCCAGAAGAGAGTGTTGGATCCTCTGGAGCTGGAGTTACAGATGACTGTGAACTCAGGTCCTCTACAGGACGCACAGTGAAAGCAGCACCCTTAACTGCCCAGCCATCCCTCCAGCCGTGAATTGCTCTTAGCTGTGAAATGGGGATATTTAATACTCATTATAAATTATACTGAGTAGTAATTGAAATGAAATACGTAAAAGCTGCTTAGGTAAGTTTTAATAATCAGAAGGTACTACCCAAATGCTGATTCAGCTCAGTTCAGTGACAATGATTAAACATCTGCTTTGTACCAGTTCAGTTTCTACACTCTTTTATGTTATCTTTTTTACCATGTCACTTTCTTGTTGTAGCTGCTGCTTTTTTTTTTAGATTTATTTATTATTATACATAAGTAGCTGACTTCAGACACACCAGAAGAGGGCATCAGATCTCATTACGGGTGGTTGTGAGCCACCATGTGGTTGCTGGGATTTGAACTCAGGACTTCAGAAGAGCAGTCAGTGCTCTTACCTGCTGAGCCATCTCACCAGCCCCTGTAACTGTTCTTATACTGGGGGTCTTAACTAGTGTGGTAGTAATTTTCATCCATGACAAAAATCATTCTATAGTCATATCTCTGCTGTTACCAAAAACCAAACCAAACCAACATCAAGAATAACAACAACAAAAAAATAAAAACAAAAAGCAAATAGAAAAACCCTAAAACCAAAAACCCAAACAAAACAAAACTTCTTTCAGAAAAATCTAGACTATTAGTATGAACTTGTCATATCCAAGAATAAATGCAGTTTGGGGCTACTCTGAATCTTTTTTTTTTTTTTTTTTTTAAAGATGTATTTTATTTATTATATGTAAGTACACTGTAGCTGTCTTCAGACATTCCAGAAGAGGGCGCCAGATCTCATAATGGATGGTTGTGAGCCACCATGTGGATGCTGGGATTTGAACTTATCACCTTCGGAAGAGCAGTCGGGTGCTCTTACCCACTGAGCCATCTCACCAGCCCCTCTTTTTTTTTTTTTTTTTTAAATTTTTATTGGTTCTTTGTAAATTTCACATCCTGCACCTCAGTCCCACTCCCCCCCTCCTCCCCAAAAGAAAACTAAAAAATCAAACCAAAACGAACCATCTTTCCGTAGAAGCTGTGCTGTGTCACAAGTATACCCTTTTGCTCAACCATCTTGCAAAAGTGTTCACTGGAATGAGTCATTGGTCTGGTTCGAGGCCTCTGGCTTCTGCTGCATTATCAATACTGGATCATCACTAGGAGTCCTCTTGGATATCCTGATGCTCCTGTGTCATGGAGAGCCTGTAGCTTTGGTTCTGTAGAACTCACTCCTTCACTTGCTCCAGTAGTTCTTAGATAGGGTAGACATTGGGATGGGCCAACTCAGAGCCCTGGATTTGGGCCTGGTTGGAAGCTGAGTTAGTCAGCTGTTGGCTTGTCCACCAGCTCTCCTGTACCCTCACCACCAGGGCCAGCTCTCCTGCCCTCATGCCCTCTGAGGGCTGGCACCTTTCCAGTTGCAGCGCTTGTGGGAGCTGGGCTGGCATCTTGAGTGGGTAGCACAGTAAAGCTGTCCCTGGTGGTGGTGGAGGCAGTGAGCCAGCCCAGGAGTGTGAGCGTAGGAGAGCTGGCTAGTCTGATTCTTGGCCCTGCCCCTCCTAATAGGTGCTTTGGGAGTTTCTGTTTAGAGGGCAAATCTATGACTGCAGTCTCTTCACCTCAGAGAGGCTTGGATTGGTTTTCTTTTGAGCATTTGCTCTTAGGGAATTGCTTCCCATTCACCATAGGGTTTAGGCTCCTTAATAAGCCATCTGCTTTTTTGAACCATTTTCTGCCAGCAAGGGCAGGCAGATAGTTCAGAGGAAAAATGAAAATTTTCTGTAGTTCTCTATGGTTTTATAGTAATGGAAAGGCTGCAGGAACATATTGCTCCTGCTTGTTGAAATTCACTTGTGATTTGTGCCCTTAGAAGGCAGTTTACCAGGTCCTCTGCTGGGCTGAATGAAGAGATACAGTTTTGGAGTTGGAGTCTATTGATATGCATTTTGACTATTTCAATTCTGGCTAGAATTGGCTGTAGCTCTGAAGAGCTTTTAGGAGTTGATGTTGCTGCTCGTTTTTTGTTTTGTTTTGTTTTGTTTTTTAATGCCTGCATCTATCAATCATCCAAATGTTTTTTTTTTCTTTTCCTTTCTTCTCTCCCCTCTCCCATCTCTTTTCTTTCTCTTTCTTTCTTTCTTTCTTTCTTTCTTTCTTTCTTTCTTTCTTTCTTTCTTCCTTTCTTTCTGAAAGAGTCTCACATTGTCCACCAGGATGACAAGGAACTCACTTGTGTAGCTCAGGCTGTCTTGAACTGTAGTAATCTTCCTGTGTCAGTCTCTCTGGTGTTGGGAATCATAGGTGTGAGCCACTTCATTCATCCTGTTCTTCATTTTCCTGGTTCCTGATCTGATCAGTAAGTGATTGTATATACTTCAGCCAGTTGTGGTTAAGTGGAAATTGAGTAATGGGTGGTGGTGGGTCATAGTGGAATAGTGTTGAATCTCCAGATGTGTGGCTTCAGATTTTAACAGTGCCTTATACTAGCTCTATGACTTTGAATCTTTGTTTGTGTTCAAATATGTATATACTTTTATGTAGGGAAATTTGGAGACAGGATCTTGCTTTGTACCCCAGGCTGACCTTGAACTTGCAATCCTCCTGATTCAGTCTCCCAAGTATTGATATCATAAGTGTATGCCACCACACCTGGGTTGAGCCATAGTTTCATCTCTGAAAACGAGGCTGTGAATGTTACCATGCCTAAGGTTGTAGTGAGAATCAAATGAGAGTAAATAAGAGAGTAAGCACTAAGTCAGTTCTCAGTAAATGTTTTTTCTATCTCATTGAGAAGCCTCTGAGTAGAAATCAGACGTTTATGCAAGTGACTGTGCTTGTTTTATTTAATTCTTAAAAAGTAGCTGAAATTTACCACATCTATTAGGAATTGGGAGGTTGAGGAGTTATTGGATGCATGTCTTCATTGAACCAAGATTGAGATTCTGATATGGCAATATAACACAGTGTTTGCTTCTTAAAGGAAGCCAAAGGAGAGAAAAAGAAGGAACCTGGAAATAGAGGCTCCAAGATGTTGTTTCTTTAGGGGACTCAGAGGCTTAGTCTGTAGTTATTATTATGGTGGGGAATATGGTAGCAAGCTTGGTGTTGGAGTAATAGTTGAGCTCTACCCTGATCTGTAGGAGGGGAGACAGAGAGAAACATAGAGACAGACAGACAGAGACAGACAGGGCCTGGTGTGAACTTTTTTTTTTTTTTTTCGAGACAGGGTTTCTCTGTATAGCCCTGGCTGTCCTGGAACTCACTTTGTAGACCAGGCTGGCCTCAAACTCAGAAATCCGCCTGCCTCTGCCTCCCTAGTGCTGGGATTAAAGGCGTGCGCCAACACGCCCGGCTGGTGTGAACTTCTAAAAACTCGAAACCCACCCCCAGTGGTACTTCCTCCAAGGCCAGCACCTCCAAATCCTCCTAGTTCTTTCAAATAGTGCTACTTCCTGGTCATTGGGTATTAAATATGTAAACAATTCTTATTCAAACCACCACATTCCACTTTCTGACCCCCAAAGATATATCATAATGCAAAAATGCATTCAGTCCAACTTCAAAAGTCCCCATAGTCTTTCATAGTATTAATACTGTTTAAAAGTCCAAAGTTTCTTCTGAGACTCATGGAAGTGTCTAACTATACTCCCCACCCCCGTAAAATCAAAATGAAAATGTAGATTACATACTTTCAATATATAATGGCACAGGAGGAAGGGCAACATAGTAAGGAAATAATTGGCCCAAAATAAGACCTAAAACTAGCAAGGCAAATTCTGCCTTTCTGTGTCTAATTTCAAAGGGCACTTCAAATCTCCAACTCCTTTAAGCTTTGTTGTCTGTAACACACTTCTCTCTCTTGGGCTGGTTCCACACCCTGACATCTCCAACATGGGGTCTCTTAATACAATTCAGGCTTCACCTTCACAGCTTCATCTAATGGCCTCTCTGGGCTTCCATACAGGGATGCTCTGACATATGTGTGGCTTTAGTGGCTTTACTTAGTCAAGAAGGGAGATTCTACAACCTCTTTCTTGTATTCTTGAGTCTATAGTCATAACCATGTAGCTAAAGCTGCCAAGTTTTCCTACTTGATGGGGCTGGAAGACGGCCCCTCCTTCAGTAACATGTGCATCGGCTTTTGTGGTTTTTGTTTTCCTTTCCTGCTTAAGCTTTCCTTTGATGCCCCCCACTCTCACACACACATACGTTGTAAGCTTAGCTGTGAGGGTCTTATCCTGAAGTCACTTCTCTTTATCTCCATTTAGCATCCAGCTTTTCTTTAGACTTTTCATCTCCTTGTGCACTAAACTTGGCTCCAACAAAACATTTCCCGGTGCTCCTTTTTTTCCTCAAACTATATATTTTGTATTTTTTTTGGTCTGGCTTGTTTGTTTTCATTATACCTCAGCATTAGAGTGGCTACTAATAACCATAAGACACAGCTAATACTAGGCTGTATTTAAGTCTCTTCTGCCAATGCCATTAATCAGAAACTCTTCAAGTTATGTTAGCCTCACACAGATTTTTAGGACAAGGATAAAAAACAGCCACAATTTTTGCCAAAATATCACAAGAGTGGTCTCTATGACACTTACTAATAATATTTTTTCCCTCTGAAACTTCCTGAGCAGTCCCTCACACTTCAAGTTATCTTCAACACTGTCTCCCATGTACCTACTAGGATGACTCCATCTAAAGCATCCAACCACTTTTCTAGTCCAAAGTCCCAGTGTCTCACATATCCTTCAACAAAATGCATGGCCAAGCCTGTCATAGCAATACACCAGTCCTTGGTACCATCTCCTGTCTTAGTCACTGTTCTATTGCTGTGAAGAGACATTATTACCATGCAAGTCTTATAAAAGAAAGGTCTTGCTTACAGTTTCAGAGGTTAGCCCACTATCATTGTGTTTGGGAACATGGTAGCAGGTGTGGCAGACATGGTGCTAGAGAAGTAGTTGAGAACTACATCCTGATCTATAGGCAGAAAGACAGAGACGGGGAGACTGTGTCTGGTGTGGGTTTTTAAAACCTTGGAGCCCACCCTGAGTGATACACTTCCTTCAACAGTCCTATACTTTCTAATCCTTCTAATCCTTTCAAGTAATCCTAATAGCACTTCCTAGTCACTAAGCGTTCAAATATAAATAATAAGCGTCTGAGGGATCTCAATATGGACTAAAAATGCTGTCCTTGTTCTTTAGCTGATAATATAGTCTTGTGCTAGAGATAGACATTTAAATTATGAAAATAAACTGGAAAATGAGCTTACACTCATCTATATCTAGTACTTTTTTATATATGTAATAGGTAGTTTTATATTATTTATATTCAGGCTAGTCCTGTAAAATGTGTATGTGTGTGCTGGTGTATGTTCTTGCATGTACATGTAAGTGTTCCCATGTGGTGTGGGCATAAATGTGCATCCAGGTTCATGTGCATGTTTTGCATGTGTCTGTAAATGCCAGAGATTGATGTTGGGTGTCTTCCTCTGTTACTCTTCACCTTATATGTTGAGACAGAGTACCTCCCTTGTGCCCCAGAGCTTGCCAGTTTGGCGTATCTACCTAGCTATCTACCTAGCCAGCCGGCTTGCTCCACGGAACCTTCTATCCCTTCCTCCTTAGCTTTGGAATTACAGGAGGGTTGCCATACCTACCTGGTGTTTACATGGACACTAGGGATCTTTGATTCTCACACTTGCACAGCAAGTATTTTATGCATTGAGCCATCTTCCCAGCTTAAAATGGATTCTTAACCACACTATTATACATGAAGAAACTTAAGCTCAGAGATGCTAAATGTCTTGTTCAAAGTTACATGTGATAAGATAAGAAGGTGATTTGAGATGTGGACCTGAATCTCAAACAGCAAAACTTTATTCTGATGTTTACAAAGCAAGCTCTGATTTTGGTTAAAAGACCTTTAAATTTATTACATATTCTAAATATTCATCTGCCCTGGATCTTAATCTTTATTGCCTTAGTGGGGGGGGGGGGATGAAAACAATTCCTGGTATTGTGCCACAGGCCTATAATCCCTGCTTTCAGGAGATGGAGGCAGGAGAATCATCAATTCAGAGGATTATAGGTATATTCCACAGTACCAGGAATTGGCCCAGAAAAGGAGAGCTACCATTCAGGAGATTGGTGACATAGACAATGAACAAAAAAAAAAAAAAAAAAAAAAACAGCTAGGGCTCCATCTTAGGCCTTCTCTGTCTCTAGGTTTTTGTGTTCTGCTTTTGTTTCTGAGATAAGGTCTCATGGTGTAGTTCCCATAGGCCTGAAAACCACTGTATAGCCCGGGGTGGGGGTGGGGGGGTAGATTTACTTAACTTAGAAGAGTCTTCTACTTACAATGAGTGGCTCTTAGTTACTTTTCCTGTTGTGACAAAATATTTAGCAAGCAGCTTAAGGGAGGAAAAATTATTTACTCATTTATTGTATTTATTTTATCCATTGTGGCAAGGAAAGCATGGTGGTGGTAGTAGCCCTGGTGCCCCATGGCAACAGGATTGTGAGGCACATGGCCCTAACAGGATGCAGAGCATTCAGTCTGGAACTGGAGGTGGAGATTACCTCGGAAGACCTGTTCTTTGTGACATACTTCCTCTAGGCAAGTCCTTCCTTTTGAAAGTTCTGCAGGCTTCAAAATAATACCACACGCTAGGACTGAATGTTCAGAACTTTAGTTTGTGAGGGAAGGTAGCATAAATGTGGGTGTTCTTAGCTGTTTCCAGGTATTTGTGCACAGATGATAAGATTTTTCACAGATTTCCTTCCTACATACTTACTAAATACTCATAGTCAGCCTGCTCCTGAGGTCTGATCATAGCTCTCTCCTCTTAGATTTGTCTGTGATTAACAGTTCAGCTTCCTCACTTATTCCTGTATCTACAATAATAATAATGTTGGACTGGATTATTCAGGGTTCTTCTGTTTCTGTATACGGGACCTAGGTAAGCCTTTTTGGATACTTGTATACATCTTGATTATAATATACTAAGACAGTTATCAGTAACTGCACATACAGCGTTTTGTTGTTACTTGGAACAAAGTTATGAAATGTGTATCCATTTAGTGAGAACTTGATCTGTAGGAAAATGTTCGTGGCCCTGGCAGTTAATGTGGTATTTCCTGAGTGAGATTAGTGCCCGAGTGGGAAGGTGTAGGGGATAATATTAATGCTATTAATTATTGCAATGTGCCATGGAAGGGGACCATTAAAGAATAGCTAGTCCAGCTGCTTCTAACTCAGGGAATGGTGGCCTGGGAGACCGTGATGAGTTTTTCAGCAAGGTAGCATTATGGAGTTGTGGTAGAGTACCCGTGTTTGTTAGCACAGCAAAACAAATATGCAGAGTTGTTGGCTGGCTGGCTGGCTAGTTGGTTGGGCTTTCCTTTCTTTCTTTCTTTCTTTCTTTCTTTCTTTCTTTCTTTCTTTCTTTCTTTCTTTCTTTCTTTCTCAATAGTGTCTTACTATATATCTCTGTTCAACCTGGAACTTGCTAAGTAAACCAGGTTGGCCTCAAATTCACAGAGATCTATCTGTGTCTGGTTCCTGAGGACTGGGGTTAAAGGCATGTGCCACTACATCTGATATACAGGGGAAATGTTTTTAAAAGTATTTCCCATCTCTGACTTATTTAAGGATAAGTGAAGATATGGAATGTCCTGGTTAGTTTTATATTGGCTTGACACAAGTTAGAGTCATCAAAGAGAGCCTTAATTGAAAAACTGCCTCTAGAAGATTGGGCTGTTAGAGAAAGGACTGGGAGAGGAAGAAGGGGAAACTGCAGTTGGGATGTAACGTTTAAAAAAAAAAAAAAAAAAAGATAGGGTTGTAGGCAGGCCTATGGGGCATTTTCTTAATTTTTGATGTGGGAGGGCCCAGCCCATTGCAGGTGGGATCACCTTTAGGCAGGTGGTCCTGTGTTCTATAAAAAAGCAGGCTGAGTCAGCCATCAAAAGCAAGGCAGTAAGCTGCACCCCTCCATGGTCTCTGCATCAGCTTCTGCCTCCAGGTTCCCGCTGTTTGAGTTCCTGTCCTGACTTCCTTTGATGATGAACAGAGATATGGAACTCTAAGGCAAATAAACACTGTCCTCTCCAACTTGATTCTGGTCATGGTGTTTCATCAGAGCAATAATAACCTAAATTAAGACATGGAAGTTTTGTTTTTTCTTTTTCCTTGTTCTATAGATCCAGCGTACTAACATGATCACAATAGTTTCTGTACATTGAAGCTAACTTTTGATCATAGTTGCCCCAGAGTGCTCTTCTTGCAGAGCGTTTCTCCTCAGAGGCCTGGTTGGAAGCAGTGGCCTTCATGTATGATGTATAATTTATTTATCCTTCCTGGTGTTTGAGGCTTGTTGGCTTTGGTAAGTATCTGTGTTCTGCCTTGGGGTAGAGCTACTTAGCGAGTGGAGAGTTGTGAGAGTGGAGACATGTGAAAGTCACAGATAGGCTAATGGCCTGTACATTGAATTAATTCAGTTAACCCATTAACCCAGCTTGTATATATCAAACTTAAGTGATCTCAGTGTTAGGAAGGGAAGCTTTTGTGAAAAGAAGCTCTTGGTTTTTTAATACAGGGAGGACTTGCTATAAAACAGAATCCCATAACGGAGAAAAAAAATGGACTCTGACAAGCCTGGGTTTTACTCTAAGATCAGTCAAAATTTTTTAAAAATTCAGTTTTTAAAAATGTGTATGGGAGACTTTATATGCCCCAGTACAGGGGAACGCCAGGGCCATTACGTGGGAGGGGGTGGGTAGGGGAGCAGGGCGGGGATGCGGGAGGGTAAGGGGAAATTTCTGGATAACATTTGAAATGTAAATGAAGAAAATATCTAATAAAGAGAAAAAAATGTGTATGGGTGTTTTGCCTGCATATATTTCTGTGAACCACATGTGTGCCTGGCACCAAACAGAAAATACATCAGACCCCTGTGACTGGAGTTACAGCTAGCATGTGGGTGCTGGGAATTGAACCCTGATGCTCTGGAAGAAAAGCCAGTGCTCTTAACTACTGAACCATCTCTCCTGTACCTCAGTCAGTTATCATTATAGCAGTGTAATCTTAGACATTTCTCTTAATCTGAACCTCAGTTCTCCTGACTATACAATGTGTTGGTAAGGAAAACTACCTAATAAGGGTACTTAAAGAGGTACTCTAAAAATTGTGATTCTGCCAGTTGTGGTAGCTCATGTCTTTCTTTAATCCTAGTGTAGCAAGGCAGAAGCAGGCGGATCATTGAGTTTCAGGTCAGCCTGGTTTTCAGAATGAGATCCTGTCTCAAAACAAACAAAGAAGTTGTGATTACTGCCAAGCATGATAATGAGCTATCATCTTTTATAGAAGAAGAAACTGAGGCATGGGGTTAATGTTTTATTACTGCAGTGAAATATCTGAGAAAGGATGACTTTATAAAGATAAGAAAATTAGAAGGTTAGCAGAAGAGCTACAATGTGAACCTGAACTTTCTGACTCCAGACTCATTGCTCTTCCTTCAGTATTAGAATATTCTGCCTCAGCAAAACATAAACTGCCAAAAAAAAAAGAGAGAGAGAGAGAGAACTTAAGCTGTTTCTCTTCCCCCACCCCACAATTTTTTTTTAAAAAAGGATTTATTTATTTATTATATATACAATGTTCTTCCTGCAGCCAGAAGAGAGCACCAGATCTCAATATGGATGGTTGTGAGCTGAGAATTAAACTCTGAGCCATCTCTCCAGCCCGAGTTTTTTTTTTTTAAGTTTTATTTTATGTGTATTAATATTCTGCCTACATGTATGCAAGTGTACCACATGCAAGCTTGGTTCCCCATGAAGTCAGAAGAGGGAGTTGGGTCCTCTTCACATTGGAATTATGGGTGGTTGTAAGCATTTGTGGACATTGGGAACCAAACCTGTGTCCTCTGAAAGAGTAGCAAGGGCTTTTAACTGCTGAGCCATCTCTCTAACTTTTTTTTCTCCCTTTTAAGGCTGAATAATATTTCTCTCTGTGAAGGTACATGTACACCTACCTCATGTTTCAAAACCTTTAAAGATTGTTTTTAGTTATGTGTGTGTGTGTGTGTGTGTGTGTGTGTGTGTGTGTGTGTGTGTGCATGTGCATGAGTATGTGCTTGTGTGTGTCAGTGCCCATGAAAGCCATAGGCTTCCAGATCCCCCCTGGAGCTGAATTATAAATGGTTTTGAACTCCCAGTGTGGGTACTTATAACCAAACTGGGATTCTCTGCAATGCCAGTGTATGCTTTTATCCTCAGAGCCATCTACACAGACTTCTTAAATTTTATTACTATTCATTAATGTATATATGTGAGTATGGGCTTATGCATGCCATACCACACATGTGAAAAATCAGAGGCAGCTTTCAGGAGTTGATAGGTTCTTTCTACCATGGGTTCATGGGTCACCAGGCTTATGTGAAAAGCTGAGCTATCTTTGTATTTCTTTTTAAATATTTCATTTTTTTATATGGATATGTTTTTTTAGAGGGTCTTTCTGTGTAGCTAAGCTGATGTAGACTCAGTATATATCCCAGGCTATCCCTAAAATGACAGTTCTATCTTAGCCTTCCAAGTCCTGGGATTACAGGAGTGCACTGCCATGCCTGGCCTACACTACATTTTCTTTATCTTTCTACCCGTGGACATTTAGATTGTTACTACCTCTTGGCTACCATGAATGTTGCTACAATGAATACAGGTGTACAACTATCTCTTCAAGCTTGGTACAGTGACACATATCTTTAATCTCAGTATGTAGGTGTGGGGAATTGTAGGCTGGTCTCCAGTCGAGCTGAGGTCTGAACCCCGAAGTCATAATACACCTTCATGACACGGTAGGCCTTCCCTCATCCTCCTGGAACTCTGGCTCCTGCCCAAGTTACCACCCCCCGCCCAAAGCCCCCACCAAGAGAAGCAAGGTCAGTAGTCATGTAGGCAATGGCCCAAGCTTCTGACCTTCAGGCTAAGCTCCTCCCCAGTTACCTAGCAACAGTAAAGACCATAAAAAGGACTGTTCAGCCCCTGCTTGCTCTCTTACTGCTTACTTTCTTACTTGTCTCCCTCTTATCCCTCACTCTCACCCTCTCTCCCCTCTCTTTGTCTTCTTTCCTCTCTTCTCTCTCTTTGTCTTCTCCTCTCTTCTCTCCCCTCCTCTCCTCTCTCCCTCTTACTCTCTTTCTCTCTAGCCTTTCCCTCCTCTTCCCCCCCTTCTCTCTTTCTCCCTGCATTTCTATAATAAAGCTCTTAAACCATAGAGAGTCTCTGCTCATCAAGATCCGCACGCACTCTGGTCAGTGTTGGGAACCTCTTCCCTCATCCCTCTCTCCTATAACCCTGGGGCTTTAGCAAGGTAGCTCCAGGGTCCCCAGGTAGGGCTGCCCCTGGCCAACCCCTGAAGAGTGGGTCAGAGGAATGCCCACCCAGGGATGAGTTGAAGGTAGTTAGCAGTCCTCCCATGCCTGACTGACCAGAGAATAGAGAAAACTCTGGCGGGGTGTGGGTCTTTTCCCTTCCCCGTCTTCCCCAGGACCCTCTTTTTTTGTTCCCACATGTAGGAAGCAGGAAACAAACAGATCTTTGTAAGTTTGAAGCCAGCCTTGTCTACAACTCAAATATATGCCAGAAGCTGTCTCATAAACAAAGAAACTACCTCTGGAAGATTCAGTTTTCAATTATTTTGGAAAATACCCCAATGTAGGATTACTGGCTTAAATAGTAATTATACTTAATTTTTTTTCCTTTCCTCCCTCCCTGCATTTGTCCCTCCCTTCCTCCTTCCCTCCCTTCCTTCTTACAGGACATTATTGTGTAATATATGCTGGCTTTAGTTTCTCAATATTTTCATGAGAAAATATTGGCATTGTCATGAGAGACAACAGATTTGACTTAGAGTAAGGCAGTGAAGGGGACATTGACAAGAGTGGCTGAAGTCCAGGGGCTCCGTTGGAAATGATTGTAGACAAAGTGGATGGAGAGACAAGGGAGCAGGTAGTGCAGGCAGGATATAGACTCACACAGGATCAAAGTCTGTGAGACCGGGTGTGTGGCATTAGGGAGGAGAGGGAAACAGCAGATAATATTCCTATTAGAGAGAGGGGACGTTTTTCCTGACCTGATTTGATCATTCACATTTTATTTATATTGATCTTGCTGATTAATTACCAGTGGATCATTTGTTTGGATAATAATGTTAGCAAATGCTAAAAACATTCCTACTTTGAAATAGGAAATGTTTGTGGATGTATTATCATACATGACACCCAGGAAGATGCAGATGTTTTATCTTTAAAGAAAATATACTTTTTAGACATCATTCTTTATTCAGATATTAATACCACATTGTCTTTTTTATTCAGGGCCATTTTGCTTCCTAATGAACATGTAATTTATTTTCATAGTGGAGTTCCATCTAAATGATCTGTTTACATTTGCAGTTGCCAACTCACTCTGGAATTCTCAAGGACACTAGGAAGGACAAAATCCTGTAGTGAGCTTTTGATTTTATTTTGAAAGGATGAATAATGGTCACCCTTAAAATTTGTGATCATCTTTAGCAGAAAATAGAAGTCTAACAAATAGGCATTAGAAAACATCATCATCAGCCGGGCGTGGTGGCACACGCCTTTAATCCCAGCACTCGGGAGGCAGAGGCAGGCAGATTTCTGAGTTCAAGACCAGCTTGGTCTACAAAGTGAGTTCCAGGACAGCCAGGGTAACACAGAGAAAGCCTGTCTTGAAGAAACCAAAAACAAACAAACAAACAAACAAACAAACAAAAACAAAAAAACCATCATCAGCAACAACAGCAGCAACAACAGCAAATACAGTATTTGGCTAGGTGTGTTGGCATGCTTCTTGTA
The DNA here is from genome assembly GCA_902729485.2 of Mus minutoides. Taxonomy (NCBI): domain Eukaryota; kingdom Metazoa; phylum Chordata; class Mammalia; order Rodentia; family Muridae; genus Mus; species Mus minutoides. Next base: position 180,287 of record LR749908.1, read on the forward strand.
ATTCTAGAAGGTTGAGTTTGAGGTCATTCTAGGTTACATAGCAAGGCCTCAACGAATAAAATAAAATAAAATGTGTGAAATTGTAACTTGTGTATATTTTATTTTGAAACTTCACAAACATAAACCAAGCAAAACCTCTAGTTTTGAGTAGTTTAGTGCCACTCAACTTCTATCAGCTTTATTCATATTATATTATTTAAAAATTAGCCAATGTTGCCCCAACACCTATACTTGTGGTAGGTAAAAAAGATTTTGTTAGGTCAAGGATAATGGTATGTGTATAGACCAACATGGCCTGAACCTCCATGGCCATACGTGTGAAGGTTCAGAAGATGGTAGCCTTTGAAGAATAGAATCTTTTGTGAAGTAGTAGAATTCCTCCAGCAGAAACCTCCTCCCTTTTTTACCTTTCAAGGGCAAAATAAGAGATCTTTACTGTTTGTCTTGTTCATGAGGTCTGGTTTTACTCTAAAATATTAGCAGACCATCCGAGAGAAAGACTGAACGGTTTGCTGGTGAGATGGACCAGCAGGTGAAGTGCTTACTGCAAATGTCTAGTGGTCCAAGTTTAATGTAAAGGTGAAAGGAGAGAACCAGCTCCACAAATGCCCCAGATCTCTAGATGTATACTCTGGCATGTGTACTTCTCACACGCCTCCATCACTTAATTTTTATATTGGAAGAAAGTAATTATACCATCTTTAGTTTTATAACTACATTTTATATTTTTTAAAGGGAATTAAAACTTTAAAATATGCTTATTCTGGACCAAGGAGATGGCTCATTGGATAAAATGCTTGTTAATGCAAGCATGAGTCTTGGTATCCATGTTATAAAGCTTGGCCATCATGGCAGCCACCTATAATCCCAGCACTGAGAAAGCAGAGATAGGTGATCCTGGGACAAGGTGACTAACTAAACTAGCTGGAATTGGCAAACTTCAGGTTTAGTGAGAGACCACGACTCAGTAAATAAAGTGGAGAGTGATCTAAGAAAGCACCCATTGTCAATGTTGGGCCTCCACTTGCACGCACATAGATATGTGCCCTATACAAGAGTTCACAGGCAGGCACATTATGTATGCATAAACATGTCTATTGCAGACTGCCTAAGCTAGCCAGGTAGCCAGATGTTAGCACAGTCCTACCATCATCACTAGGGAGGCCAAGGAAGGAAAATGCTGAATTTTTGAGGCTTAGGCTTTATAGTGAGATCTGATCATAAATAAGCAAATATTGAGATTCTATTATAAAAAAAAATAAGTATTATAAGCTGGGTGTGGTGGCTTGGAATCTTAGTTACTTAGGAGGCAGAGACAGTAGAACCATGAATTTGAGGCCAGGCAGGACAACATGAAGAGACCCTGCCTAACAGAATATGTAACAGGATCTAAAATGAATAGATTAGCATGAAGGGCAAACAGAGATGACATAGTAAATGAAGCCAGGTCAATTTAATCCCAGTTCTGTTTATTAGGTAAGGATTAGAAACAAATTCAACTCTGAGTTTCCTAGTGACATAGAGCAAGACGTGGTTCAAGGTTCAGATGTGTTCATCATTCATATTCTGTTCATTCAATTGATAGTTTGTGCATATGTCTGAGATGCAAAACAGCATAATGTTATGCATTTGACTACCTAGCTTTACCGTGTGGCACCTTAAACAAATCAACTCTTTTTCATTGTGGCTTTAAGATAATCTGCAAAAAGATCATTGTTAACTCTGTATTGGCCTTATAAACTCAAAATGTTGAACTTTGGAAGCTCTTCTCGATTCTTCTGCCAAGGAAAATGACATCTTTGAGTTTCAAGGACTATGCTATATTACAGAAACTTTATTATGGTAAAATTATAGTAAATCTTTTACACACATTTCCCCAATAAAGGATGAACTCTCTTAAACAAGAGAATTAACACATAGTAAATCTGAAGTGCTTCTGTGCCATGTAATCTTTTTTGGGGGAGGAGTTATTTATTTACTTTATATGTGACTCTGTACACTATAACGTATGTGCGAAGGTCAGAAAACAACTTTCAGAAATTGGTTTTCTCCTTATACCATATGGGCTCCTGGGATCAAATTCAGCTTCTCAGGTTTGGCAGCAGTGCTTTTACAAACTGCTGAGGCTGTTTTGTTTCAATGAATAATTAATTCTGTGTTTAGAGAGGCTCTCTATAAAACTTGTTCATTCTTTTTAAAAACCTATAACCTTGAGAAGACATTCTGCATCATTTGCAAAAGCATTTGCTAGATAAACAATTAGTTGTCTGTGGTGTGTCTTCCTCACCCATGGGCAGAGGGAGAGGGAGCTACATATGCCCAAGCATGTGTGTGGGGTCTGGAGGGTTTCAGATCTACCCATCTATCACTCTCCCCTTCATTTGTGTGAGACAGGGTTTCTCGCTGAACTTGGAATGAGCCTGGTGATCCTTTTGCTTCTGTACTTGCCCATGACTGTAGTGTTGAGTTTATGGATGCCTGTGTGGCCATGCCCAGCTTGTAGGATCAGACTTGGGTCCTCATGCTTGCATCTTTCCTTCTTTCCAGCCCCTTGTCCTGTTTTGATGAGCTAAAAAGCCATTTTTCTTAGTTATTCTAATGGGCTAATAAATGCTGTGGTAGTTGGAATTTGACATTTTGCAGATGAGCATCTCCTTTATAGGCAGGCACAAGTCAGTTGTTGAACTTTAGCATGAAAAGATATTTCTGTTAACTCTAAAAGCCGCTCCCATATTGAGATCCCTTTGTCAGATTTGTAGAAGTCACAATTCTCTATTTCATCTTTAAAGTGTTTTCTAATGAAATACAGTGTACAGAATTTTAAAAGACAGAAATCTAATATGTAGTCTGATTTCATTTGATAAAACAATAGAAACAGGTAGCCACTATAAAATCTGGGCTTCTTTGTAAATCATACTGATAGAATTAAGGAAAAATCTACTGGAACTGTATTTTCTTCAATTTAGTAAGAGAATGGTTAATGTTTAAAATGGAATTGAAGCCATGTGTGATGTCACACACCTATAACTCTAGCACTTGGGAGGGAGGCAGAGGGAGGCAGATCTGAGTTTAAGGCCAACCTGGTTTACATATTGAGTTCTAGGACTATATAGTGATACCCTGCCTTTTTTTGTTTGTTTTTTGTTTTTCAAAACAGGGTTTCTCTCTGTATCCCTGGCTGTCCTGGAACTCACTCCGTAGACCAGGCTGGCCTCAAACTCAGAAATCCGCCTGCCTCTGCCTCCCAAGTGCTGAGGTTAAAGGCGTGCGCCACCACTGCCTGGCACTAAAGCCCAGCTTTATCCAGAGGAAAGTCTTCAGCGCTTGTGTTCTCTCTCACATAATACTCATCAGTGCTTGTTCAGCCCAAGATGAGCATTGTACCGTAGAGTTTTGTACCCTACTGTTTCACGAACAGTGAGAAATTTCTGTTCAGTATAAATGGTTCAGTTGTGGGTAATCTGTTATAGAGGCAAAATATTAATAAAGATAGGTGTCATCAGGAAGAGTGAAACCAGCTGAGAGGACAGAATTACTGGAGACGCTATTATAGATGTGGTAGTTGAAGATGACATTCCTGATAAGGTGACATTTGAGCAGAGAACTCAGTATAAAAACGAGGAAGCATTCCATCTGTATGTCCTGGGTATTTGAGGAAGGTGATGGTTTGAATTTTGATGTACAAAGGCCAGACCTGCCATGACACACACAGGACAAACTTCTTGTGGAGAGAAATGACACACACATCTACTCACCACAAATGAGGAACTCATGACAGACCAAATTAGCGATTATACCAGAATTGAAGTTGGAAAATCACTGAGTTTATTTTTTCACAGTATTTACCCCAGGATGGGACTAGATTCAGGGCTTTGCATGTGTTAGATGAATACTGGCATGAGTTACATTTCATCTCCTTTTTATTATTTAAACCCTGCCCCACCCCACCCCCACCCTGACGGGATTTCTCTGTGTAGCCCTGGATGTCCTAGAATTTAACCAATACTACTTATAGGAGTATAGGTGAGGGGATACTGAAAGTGAGAGTCAAAGACAGTTTTATCACTAAAAAGCCCAGCCCACACCAATGACAACTCAGGAAAGCTGTGTCCCTGGAATTCTTTGCACAACTTGCAGGAAATTCTTAAGAGATACCTTTCTGTGGCTCACAACCATCCGTAATGAGATCTGGCACCCTCTTCTGGAGTGTCTGAAGACAGCTACAGTGTACTTACATATAATAAATAAAATAAATCTTAAAAAAAAAAAAAAAGAGATACCTTTCTGCAGCCTGGTTAGTCATTCTCGTCCTCCTCTTCTTCTTTAACTCTTGAGAAGAGCTCTTGTGAATTTTACAAGTTTCAGCTTTCCCAGACAGGCAAAGTTTGTTTACCTCCTTGGTCCCATGAACCTTTCTGTTCTTCCCTTTTAGTTTGGAAGATATTATTGAATAACACATACCCAGTGTATATGGTGCCCAGGGGCTTCCCACATGCTAGGCATTCTACCAACTGAGTTATATTCTCACCCTGCTATCTTTCTTTGTTTAGTACAGCCAGGCTGTTTGATATGACCTCTCAGTGTGATTTTGATGTGCATGTTTCCGTGTTTATGTGCCATTTGTAAATCTTCTTAGTAGAGCTAGATTTCCCACTCACTTGAACTCAGGTTCAACTCAGGTTGTCTTAGGCTAGAGAGAGATCTGAGTAGTTAGAGCACTATGGTGCTCTTGCACAAGACTCAGGTATGTTCCATCCCCAGCACCCACACTGATGGTTCACAACACCCCTAACTCCAGTTCCAGGAGATCTGATGTCTTCTGACTTCTGCAGGTACCAGACATGCAGGTGGTGCGCATATACACATTCAGCTAAAACAGTACTACACATAAAATAAATATATTTAAAAATTAGGTTGTTTTTATACCATTGAGCTGTATAAATTGTTTACACATTCTAAATGCATATCCTGTATTAGACCTGTAATTTAAAAACCAGATGTGTTGATGCACAGCTGTTATTCTAAAATTTGGGCTGTAGAGGCAGGAGGATCAGAAATTCAAATCATCTACACAGGCTCTTTGGGTCTAGCCAAGCTGGGATACATGAGGCCCTATTTCAAAGAAAAAAGGCAAGTATATAATTTGAAAATATTCTTTCATTTTATAACTTGTCTTTTTGCTTTTCCTGATGGTGCTCTTGTTTTGTTTGTGGTACAGAGATTAGCCTTGAGTATCAAGCAAGGCAGGCAAGTATTCTCCACTGAGCTATATATTCCAGCCCTCTTTTGTATTTTCTGAGACAGAGTCTTTCATTAAGTTTCCAGAGCTGGCCTTGAACTTGCTCTATAGTCCAGACTGGTTTGTGATCCTACCGCCTCAGCCTCCCAAGTACCTGAGAGTATAGTCCTGCACTAGTAGACTTAGCTTTTATGTTGTTTGCAATACAGAGTCATATTACATATGTAGCTCAATCTAGCCTGGAACTCTAGATCTTCTTCTGTAAATTTTTTGAGTTACTGGGATTCAGGGCTTTGCCACCACACTGGCTGTTCCTCTTTAATAATAATAATGATGATAATGATGATGATGATGACTGGCTGGTAGTTCCTATTTAATAATGATGATGATGATAATAATAAATTGTTTATTTAAATCCAATTTATTTTCTTTGGCTTGTTTGTTTGTTTTGTGCTTTCAGTAACTTATATGGGAAGTTATTGCCAATCCAAAATTATGAAGGTGACTCCTCCATCTTCTTCCCTATGCTTCTAAGGGATTTATAATTTTAGCTTTTAAGTCTTTAGTTCTTTTGGGTGTTGTTCTAAACTCTCCCTTCTGTTTGCTTTATGGTCTTGCATGGTTCATTTGCCCCTTTCAGTCTCATTTTTCATTTGTAAAGTGGAGATTGCTCATTTAGCTTAATGTAGTTACTTCAAACACTTGAATTCTTTTACCTGTTGTTTATAAAATGATACAGATGATATAGGGGGAAATACTTAGACGTATAACGAACCTTTCAAGTATGGCTGAATGCTACTTTTGTAAAATATATACATGCAAATACATTTTTTGAATAAAATACTGTTCTGAACAGATGGCAATATGTAACTATTAAATAAAACTAAAACTTCTGAGGCTAGAGAGATGACTCCATGGTTAAGAGCTCTTCCCAGAAGTCCTGAGTTCAATTCCCAACATCCTCATAGTGGCTCAAAGACATCTGTACTGGTATCTGATATCTCTTCTGGCATGCAAGTGTATATGCAGATAGAGCACTCACATACATAAAATAAAGTGCTTTATCTGCATGTCTGAGGAGCTTAATAGCCAATACCGAAATAAGATCCCTCGTTGTTTAGTCCCTCCTTCCCTCCAACAGTGCGGGGTTTGGAGAGGGATATGGGACACACAAACTCAAATCTAAAGCTTTGTGTGCTAGGCAAATAAGTGTTCTACCTTTTAGTACATCCCTGGCTGATATAGTAGGGCTGGATAGATGGCTTAGCAGTTATGAGCACTTACTGTTTTTTTCAGAGGACCTGGGTTTAGTTCCCAGTACCCACATCGGGCAGCTAGCCACTTTAGTTCCAGTTCCAGGGGATCCTATGCCTTCCGACTGATTTCTATGAGTACCTACACTTACATGATCCATATAAATTCATTCAGGCACACATACCACATGTAATAAATAAATAAATAAATAAATAAATATTTAAAATATTTCTATCAGTATGAAATATTTTATTGGATAGCACTACTTTAGACTGTCGTTTAAAGATGAAGATTCAAAAAATGTATAATAGCTCCACTAATTTTTATGATTATTATGTTTTCTCCCAGTAGTTCCTTTTAATCTCACCTAAAATAATAATAATGATGATGTCACTTAGTTAGCTATTTAACAAAGAACTGTATATATAATACCAAATCTATAAATAAAATTCTTAAAATAACAAAAGTAGATTAGTTATTTTTAGGAGCTAGGACAAAGTCAGGGGACTGGCCAAAAAGATATAGTTGGAAGTGATGGAAATCTTTGTATGTTGATTATAGGACTGCAGTTATTTGTATAATTATTTTAAAAGAATTATTTGTTTATTTTATGTATATGAATACACTGTAGCTGTCTTCAGACACACCAGAAGAGGGCATCCAATCTCATTACAGAGAGTTGTGAGCCACCATGTGGCTGCTGGGAATTGAACTCAGGACCTCTGAAAGAGCAGTCAGTGCTCTTAACTGCTGAGCCATCTCACCAGCCCGAGTTATTTGTATAATTAAGTGGGATTTTTTTAGAGCTCAGAATTATATTCCTTAAAAGAGTGAATTTTACTATGTGTAAATTCTACCTCAATGAACTCATTGTTTTTTGGAAAAAAACTCTTTTATATAGTATTATTTTCCATTTTGAGATTGGAGGAAACAGAAAGTGGTTAGGACGCTTGCCTGCAGCTCTCAGTTATTGTGTGGTAATTGCAGAACTTGAACCTGAATCTGCCTGACACTAGAACTTATGCATTTAGCTGATGTCTATGTGACATCATGACCAGTATACAGATTCTCTTACGAAAGGATAATCCCTTGGAAGCTGGGAACTCTGCTCTCAACAGTTCCCCAGAAGTGACTATCATAGTCTTGTTTTAATTGTTTGTTTGTTTACTTTTGAGACAGAATCTTACTGTGTAGCCCGGCCTAGCCTTGAACTCACAGCAGTTCTCCCTTAGCTTCCCCAGTGTTGGGATTATAGTTTCGCATCACCATACCTGGTTTATTCCAGATATTAGACCCTGGCCGATCTCTTTACTGTCATTTACTGGTTGGGATTGAATTGATGTTTTTATGTCCATGTCATGGTCTCCGTGTCTGTCTGGGGCTCTCAATTTGGAGCAGCGGGAGACCTGTTCATAGCTGATGAGTTTCTTTGACTATAAAAATGTTTCACATTTTGTCCAGTCAGCAGCACAGGGTGTGCTCTCAGTAGGAGAGTGTGCAGATGTTTATAGGGCCAGTTGTGCTGCCCAGCACATGTTTTAGTCTGTTTCATGCTGCTATAACAGTGCCACAGATTGGGTGATTTATAACAAAAAAGAATTTATGTGCTCACAGGTCTGGAGTCGGGAAGTTCAGTAATGAGGTGCAGGTGTTTGGCAAGGCCTTCTTGCTGTGCCAATCTGTGGTAGAAGAACAGAAGGACAAAACAAGAGGGTAGAGAGAAAGCACGAGAGACCTCCTTTATCCTTTTATAAGCACCACTTTCCCAGTATAACAGCATTAATCAGTTCATGAGAGTAGATCCCTCATGGTGTCTTAACACTCCACCTCTTACTGTTACAGCGGCCATTGAGTTTCCTACACATGCTTTTAAGTGGATACTACTTTCAAGTCATGAAAGTATCTTAACAGTTTTACTTAACACTGACTTATTAGGCAGAGAGCTGGTTAAGAAGAAGAAGTTAGGGAAAGTATTCACGCAGTACCGGTGTTACCTGCACAGGAGCATGGCCATTGCTTGTATCTGCATATCACTTCACAGTTAGGAAGTTTAACATGAACATCAGAGTTTAATTCTCAGCCTGGTTGTGAAATGCTTTTTTTCCCCTAAATTGAGCTGAGAATACAAATACCTTATTTGATATATTCACAAGTTGTAGTTTCAATTTGTAGATGAGTGTAATGACCCCATTAATCCTAGCTTTGTTTGCCAGGGCTTTGCATTGGGCAGATTTATAGAAGTTCTAGCTTCTGAAATGAGCAGTAGCATTTCCTGTTTGCCTGCTCTGAGAGTCCCAGCGTCCTGTCCTTGGAAACCTATCAATTCTCCACCTTTCATTCCAGAACCCAGAACAGACTTAATTAATCACAGAGCCATTGTCAAGCCAGATGTTCACTGCCTGCCTTCAGCATTGAACTTGTTCCCTATCCTGAGGTGCAACAAAAGTTAATGACCTAAAAAATTGCCCATCTATCATGTAAACCTAGTTAGGAGAGAATTGTTTGATTTTATGGAGTGTAAGTAATATATCTGGAGACACGTATTCAAACATGTGTCAGCTTATGTGTAAGGTATGGCTCTCTAAACAAGATGGGACAAATTGTCTGGTTAATAGAGCTTAATGACAGGTTTTCCATTAATCAGAATGGGGAATGTCCTTCATTAAGATAATTAACAGAGCACTTGTATAGGTGAGAGTTATTGCACACAAATTTCCAAGTTTATTTCTTTCCCTTGAATAAATTTGGTAAGAAGTCTTGGCTATGTTTCTCTTTTTGCTTAAGATATTCAATGACATCAAATTCCATCTTCGGGGCGCATCAAGATGATTCAGTAGTTAGAGATACATGATGCTAAATCTGACAACCTTTTCTATCCCTGGGACCCACATAATGGAAGAAGGGACACAATTTCTGCAAGTTGTCTCCCAATCTCCACATGGCTCCACATGGCACTGTACATGTGTGCATGCTTGAGCACACAAATAAATTTAATAAAAATCCCTCCCCTTTTCTTTACAGCTGTAGTAGCTTTTATCTTATCTTCTTCAGGCCTAAGGGGTGGGCAAGGCACTTGCTGTTTCTTCCCTCCAGCAGGCTCGGTGCTCATCACTGGACATCCAGGCTCTCTTGGTAAACTGTAGCAGTGTATCATTTTCCAACTCGTGAGTTAGCATCATTAGAAATAGAAAGGACCTCAGAGGTCAAGTAATCCGTTAACATTATGACATTAAAGTCCGAAGAGACAAAGTGACTTGGCCAGGGCCACATTAATGTCTCTGTTGAATACTAGTACCTAATATTAAATGGAGCCTAAAATGGCTGTGTTGACGTTAGACAAGTTATCACTTCTCTGCTCTTTCATTCTTCATCTGTCAAATGGGGAAAGAATATACTCTGTTTAGTCCTTTTGTTCCTATACTAAAATGCTTCCCTTTGAGCATAACTGAAGACTTTAGAAGAGATTAGAAGAGAAGATATCACAGGGAATGAGTAATTAATAATCAATGCTGTTGTCTTTGTCTTTTCTGTAGGATCCTCAGTCTTCCACAATGAACCCTGTTTATAGCCCCGTGCAACCTGGGGCTCCTTATGGCAACCCTAAGAACATGGCCTACACTGGTGAGTGGTATAAGAATGGATTATTATTGCTTTTCAATTGTTCTTTGGTATATTTTTAAATTTAGTTAGTGAATTTTAATTGTTTTTTACTCCCATTACCCATTCTAACCCCCTCTTTCATGAGTGGATCTAATTTGCTGATTGACTTTACTATTTACTACAGGGTTCCAAAGCCCTAGCAAAGGTTGAGAAGCTGTAAAAGATATATCTAAGGTCCAGTAGTGATGGAAGTGGAGGCGACAGACGTTCTTTCTCACTGTATAGCTCTGCCTATCCTGGAGCTCACTATGAAGACCAGGTTGGCCTGGAACTCACAGAGATCTCTTCCTGAATGCTGAGATTAACTGTGTGTGTGCCAACATGCCTACCAGTAGAAGTGACTTTCTTGGATAAAGAATTGGTTATTGAATTATTATCATGTGGGATGAAGAGAAGTTAATACTTACTGCGTACTTGTCATGGTCCTGGCCTGTGGCAGGCACCTTAAGTATCTCATTTCACATACATTTATTTATTTATTTATTTATTTATTTATTTATTTATTTATTTTAAGATGGACTTTACTCTGTGTGTGTGTGTGTGTGTGTGTGTGTGTGTGTGTATGTGTATGTGTTTCCAATGTACCATGCTTACCATGGTACATGCCTAGAAGAGGATAACTTCCTGTAGTTGGTTCCCTCCTTCTACCATGCAGGTTCTGAGGAATAAAGCTCAGGTAATCAAGCTTTGTGTCAGGTTTGGAAGCTATGGCTCACTGGTAGGATCAGACCTAATGTGAGAAAGTGCTGGGTTCAGTCCACCATCACACACAAAAAGATTATATAGCCAGTTTTTGACCATAGAAAAGAAGTATTGAAGAGGAAAAATAGTTGAAAATTTTGGTAGTAGGATTGGATTTAGAAGAATGGGAGAGCTTTGTTCTACATTGAGCCACTTGGGCAGAATGGAAGCTGTGAACTATGTCAGTTCTGTTTAAATTCTTCCTTAAGTGAGTGAAGGTATCTCAAAGAGCAGAGAGCCTGTTGTCTGAAGTTGGCTCCCTCCCCTCCCCTCCCCTCCCCTCCATTTCCCTTTTCTTTCTCCTCCTTCTCCTTCCCTACTTATTCCTCCTCCTCCTCCCCCCCTCCTCTTTTTGAAACAGGGTCTCTCTGCATATCCCTGGCTGTCAAAATTGTTGTCAAACTCAGAGATGTGCCTGCTTCTGTGTCCTGAGTGCTATAATTAAAAGTGTGCTCTACCACATCCAGCAGGGTTTTGTTGTTGTTTGTATTTTTTAAAGATAAGATCTCATGGTATAGCTCTCTGGCTATTCTGAAACTCTCTGTGTAGAGAGACAGAGATGGTCTTGAACTCAGAGATTCTCCCTGCTTCTAATGAAAGGTCTGCAGCCCCATTCCCAGTTAAGTCAGTGTTCCTAACTGCTTAGCTATCTCCATTGGTTTTGTTGTGGTAAGGATTAAATCCAGAGCCTTGCACATACTAGACAAATATTTACTTGAGCTATACATTCAGCCTCAGCTGTTTATGTTTTTAAGGCAATAAAACAGGTCTCAATAATATACATCCAAATAATACTCAGAATTATATTGGAAGTTCAGTTTGATAGGGTTGTAGCAGTAATCTCTAACTTTCAGCCTCACCTGTTGTGTTTATTACAACTCTCTTGCTCTTATTAATCTTCATAGTAAAATATTTAGTTTGAGCTCTATTGTATGTTTATTTTAATAAAATTATTTCCAATAGCCAAGACACATGGGACAGACCTAGTTCTAGCTCAGGTCGCTTGTTGCTTTTTCCCTCCCAGTTCAGGGTGTTCCCAAGGAAAGTAAGTTCTTTGCCAGAGGCAACTAAGCTGTTTTGGCATGCTGCCTTTCTGGCTAGCTTCATTCTTAGGAATAGCTAAGCTTGAGAAGGAAGGAAACAGTTACACTTGTTGATTTGCATTAAAAAGATCAGGCAACATAGTATTTTGGAAAAGGTGACAAACTTTGACTTTGCTGGGCTCATGGTAGAATTTGAATTGAATGAACAGCCAAGTTAAAAATTAAGCTCTGTCAGTGAATATCTGGATGACTTTAGTTAATTGCTTAACTTCCCTAAACTGAATTTGTTTTGTAAACATTATCGATATTTAATAGGATGATTGTAAGAATTAAATTATATAATTTATACTTTACAGGGAGAGAAGAACTTGTTGTGTGTCTACTGATCAGTGAATATTATTATCCTGAAATTTTAATTTCTCTGCTGGAGAGTTTAGAACCTTGCAGGTAGCTTAAATAACACACAAGCCATATACAGTCAGCCATATACATTTTATCTAGACTAAACTTTCAAAATCATAGTCTTTTCTTTTTAGAGTAATTTTCCTGTGTTTTGTTTTTGTTGTTGTTGTTGTTGTTGGTGGTGGTGGTGGTGGTGTTTTTGAGACAGGGTCTCACTGTGTAGTCCCGGCTGTTCTGGAACTCTGTAAACCAGGCTGGCCTCCCAAGCACTGGGATCAAAGGCGTGAGCTAACCCTGTCTGTCTTCATTTTTCTGTTATATCATTGTACTTTTTGTTTTTACTTTTATTATGCTGAGACTGGGTGCCATGTAGTTCCATCTGCCCTTTAACTGACTATGTAGCCAAGGTTAACTTTGAATTCTGAATTCTACTTCTGCCTCCCAAGTACTGGGATTACAGATATGTCTCTCCATGCCAGAGTGGGTCCCAGCTCTGTGAAGGGAAATTTGGGTTTCAACCCTCTTGAGGGCCCATACATATCTGAAAGGACCAGAGTCCCACAGGGCCCACCAAAACCAAGTTCTCAGCACAAAGGAAATTAATTTTCCTTAGAAGACAAAGATAAGATATAGGAGATGAGGGAGAAGGGAGAAAAGGGACAAGGGAGTGGGGGCAGGGGAGGGATGTTTACCCCAGAGAGACAAAGGACTGCCTTTGGATAAAGAGGAGACAGACGTGGGCCATGGTCAAATGGCAGTTTATAAGGGAAAAGGGGAAACCCCATGTTAGGAGAAGATGTTTAATTTTAGTTGGTCAGGTTAATTAGGGAAGCAAGGGGGGGCGGCTTTTGATTGCTGCACTTCAATACTTTGATAGCTGGACGTTTATAGACAGTCTCAGAAGGAATAAATGGCCAAATAAGTGAATAGACTTGGAGACTAGCTTTAGGAATGTATTCTGATGGTTTTTTAGCAAGGAGAAGGTAAAGGACAGAGCCTGGCTTTCCTGAGTTTGCCATACTAGAGCCCTTCAGGATCCTTATTTACTAACCTTAGTGCCTATAAAAAGCAGTTTCTTTTATTGTTTGTTTATTTGTTTAGGTTTTTCAAGACAGGGTTTCTCTGTATAGTCTTGGCTATCTTGAAGCTCTTTTTATAGGGCAGGCTGGCCTTGGACTCAGAGATCCACTGTCAGGCTGTGTGTTTTCCTTGCTGCTGGGATGCAGGAGCACTACCAGCACTCAGAGAAGCAGAATGCAATCTGTGATAGAGATCCCAGGTGTTTCCCTGGGTGAGAAACAGCGGGGGCTGAGACAGATGCTGTGGTTCTCAACCTCCTGTGTACCCAGATTCTGCTGGGGACCAAGGGAGTTGAGAACAGGGGTCTAAGAGTCCACACTTCCTCTATACCCCAGACAGGAAGGGTATGGCTGAGCCCAGGACAGGATGGAATCCAGTTTGTCTCATAGTGAGTGTCCAATGGAGGGATTGGAAGAGAGGCCTTCTCCAGGAGGTTTAGGTATTCTTTACAACAAAGGTCTTATTAATTAGGGTTTTACTGCTGTGAACAGATACCATGACCAAGGCAAGTCTTATAAAAACAACATTTAATTGGGACTGGCTTACAGGTTCAGAGGTTCAGTTCATTATCATCAAGGTGGGAACATGGCAGTATTCAGGCAGGCATGACGCAGGCAGACCTGAGAGTTCTACATCTTCATCCAAAGGCTGCTAGTGGAAGACTGACTTCCAGGCAACTAGGGTAAGGATCTTAAGCCCACACCCACAGTGACACGCCTACTCCAACCAGGTCATACCAATTCCAACAAGGCCACACCTCCAAATGATGCCACTCCCTGGTCCAAGAATATACAAACCATCACACACCCCCACACACACTCCCCACATTCCCCACCCCTACCCCACAGCAATCCTTGATGAAGGAGAGGGTCCTTGCTTTACTTTTTATCTCCAAACTGCTTTATTTTTATGGCAGATGTACATGCATACATCTTATTCAGGGTGAATCAGGGATTAAATACCTTTTGCAGGAAGGGATGCCCAGGAAGGGAAGTTAGATACCCCATAAGCAGGAGAACTCTAGGTTTTTATGCTGCATGACTGGTTGTCATGGTCCTCTCAGTGGGGTGTCATGGTTAAGTGTTCCAGGACCAGTAGACCCTGGACAGGAACTGGTTTCAATGCCTGCCATTCTCAATTATGAGAATTCCCAGGGTTTTTGAACTGCTTAAACCTTACCAGGTCTTCTGTCCACTTGCCCCACAATCCACTTGCCTCTGCCTGTTGAGTGCTGAGATTAAAGGTGTGTGCCATTACCACCTGGCAAAAATCAGTTTCTTTGATGGCCAGGACCCACACCTTACCAGAGCAGCCTGATATCAGCTCGTTATTTAGACTTCCTGTTTGTTTTTCTTCCCTTCTTCATTTTTTATCCCCAAGGATTTAATTTTCTTTCTAAAACTTTTCCTTTGTCTAAGAATAAGATGCTTGTCATGCTGTATCCAGCTTCTGTAGTTTGTACAGGAAACAGATTTTCAAGTTATCTTTCCTTGTATATGGCTGGAAATGGAGGATTGAAGTGAGACAAGTTGTAATGTAATATAATACATTAAATATTTATTACTGATGATAGTAATGACAATGCCAAAGTTTTTAATTGCTGTTTGGCAAGTACATGCAAGGTAATACATAAATTTTTACTTTTAATGTTAAGTTTCATAATACTCTTCTTTGCAGATAAAGAAATTGTGTTAGTTTAACTTTGGCCGTGTGATTTGTCTGGTAGTTATAGTGAACCCTCAAATGTAAGGTCCCCGCAGGGAGACCCACACTCGAGTCTAGGGATAGCGCGCACACCCAAGGAAACACGAGAGACTGTCTTGCTGCAAGCACAAGAGGCAGTTTATTACTGGCGCTCCAGGCCGACATGTATCTCACGCAGGAGATAGGGGCGCCGACCCTTAGGCTCGAGAGTTTGAGGGTTATATAGAAAAAGAAGCTGGGGGTGTGGAGGGTTGGGGCTCAGGATGGGGAACTTGAGGATAGGGTGGGGGCAAGGGAACAGGTCACTCAGGAGGCTTTTCTATCTCAGGGTAGATCTTAGGGACGGGCGCCAGTGGAGCAGTGCACTCACCATCTTTTCCAGGCTGTGGTTTTGGCTTTTCTTTTGCAGCACTCTCTCGAACAGCTAGAATCTTGGAGCCGGAAAGACGGGGTGGGAGGAATGGTCGGACCCACTGGGGTGGGAATCATGCCAAATCCTCCCATACCGTGATGTATGGCTGCTGGTCTGGATGTGATCCTGCTCCTTCCTGAAAAACAATGGCCTTCACAGCCCTAATGGTGGGTAAATCGAAAGTTCCCTCGGGTGGCCATCCTACTCCAAAGAGAGGCCAATCTGCAGAAAGTCTGCCAGGGTTTTTTCTTAACTATCACTGACAAATTCTGTCCCCTCACCCTAACATCAGTCCAGTGGTCCACAGTCAGAGACAAGGGGGTCGTCACAGTCTGTCCCAATACAAAAATTAGAAAAAACAAAACAAGGACAAGAGACACCAACACTCCCAAGCACACTCGTCAGCATTTGGACTTAAATAGCCAGCCAAATGTATGTGACCTCCGACTGAGTGGGATTCCACTTTCACTCCCTTCCCTTTAGAAGGAGCACTCTGTCTCCCTCATTCTGAAAGATAACTGTCAGGCTCTCTTGACTTTCTTCCACCCTTGGGACGTCTCCCAAGGTTGCAGCCTGCGGCCCTAGGATATCTCCTTCTGCAGCCACTGGGTCCTTATGGCCCACAGTGGCAGCTGCCAGAATACTGAAACCAGACACAACCTCAGTGGCACCGCTGCACTTGGACAACATACAGGGCTCACACAGACGTACCTCCAAGGGGTCTTTGGGGTTCTTGGGTGTCACGTGATCCCGGATGAGCCCCCAAATGTAAGGTCCCCACAGGGAGACCCACACTCAAGTCTCAGGATAGCACTCACACCCAAGGAAACACGAGAGACCGTCTTGCTGCAAGCACAAAGGCAGTTTATTACCGGAGCTCCAGGTCGACATGTATCTCACGCAGGAGATAGGGGCGCCAACCCTTAGGCTTGAGAGTTTGAAGGTTATATAGGATCTCTGGCTGCCACCTCCCTGTGAGGTCAGATGCATGGGAGGGAGCTGTGGCGCAGGGGAGCCTTGGGGAGGGAGAAGGGGCTGCGTAATGGGCCAGTGCACTTAGACAAAGAAAGTGCAGGAAGGCTGCGGTGATGCTGCTGCAGCGAAATGCACTTTCTCATTGCCTTCTCTCTAGTGCTCCAGAGTTAGTCCACTCTAGGAAAGATGTTTTAAAAATATAAGAAACTGGGAATGGAGGAAATTGGCACGGTTACACACAATTGAACAGTTTAAACTTCAACAAGCAGTTCATGTGGGTACATCAACTCTAAGGGGAAGGGTGCTAATCAGCAGAGCAGCTAGTTAAACTCAAACCATATCCGAAGGACAAGGGAGTGCGGGAGGTGCCAGACCAGACCAGACCAGACGGTCCATTACTCAACTGGGCTTGTCCAGTGACATCCTTGCATACCTCTCTTATCTGTATGGTCAGTCAGTTTCTGGAGTGACTCAACAGATGTCCTAATATTCAGCTAGCCTTAGGCCCATTACTTTTTGGAGCTCTTTTATTCTTTCAATAGCTTCTAAAGGGTACAGAAAGACTTGAAGTCAAATTTTATGAGTTTATAGTATGTGTAATAAGCAAGTTGGTCTGTCTTACAGATGTGCTAATTTTATAGAGCTAAAGATAAGTGATAAAGATAAAGATGTGATAAAACATCATGATCAAGAACAACTTGGGGAGAAAGGGGTTTAAACTCTCAGGCCACAATCTATCACTGAGGGAAGTCAGGGCAGGAATTTAAGGCAGGAACCAAAGCAGAAGCCATGGAGGGCTGCTGCTTATTGGCTTGTTTCCTATGGCTTCTTCAGCCTGCTTTCTTATACAACACAGGATGCTCCAGTTGGGGGAAGGAGGTTAGCATTGCCCACAATGGGCTGAGCCCTCACTAATTAAGAAAAATGTCCCACAAGCTCACCTACAGGCCAATCTAGGGAGGTATTTTTTTTTTCCAGTTGTATTTTCCTCTTCTCTGTAATAATAATTTTAGGGGGGTTCTTAACACCCGTGTTGCTCCCAAATAATTGCAGGGAATTTCTTCACTTGCTCTAACCCATTTTAGCTCCTGAATAAATGACACAGAGACTTGGTATTTTTATTAAGCTGCTGGCACTATGCTTAGCTATTCTAACATGACTGAGATGCTACTACCCAGCAGAATGCCCTGTTACTTCCCATCTGGTCTTTTCCTAGCTCCATTTAGTCCATGTGTGTCCTCACGACTGCTGTCTGATCTCAACCTCATGGTGAATCCTCCTGGTCCATCTACATGGTCTCTCTACCTCTTCTTATCTGTCCCCCTCTGTCTTCAGGACCCTTTGATTGGGATCAGAAGTCCTGCCCTATTCTCTTCTATTGCCCAGCTAGTGGCTGAATCAGCACTGTATTAAACAAACAGAGGTGATAGGAAATCATTTTTACTTAACATTGAGACCAGAGATGCTTGACTGTGCCATTGTCTGGACTACAACCGGATGTCTGGGCATAGAAATCAGCATCTGAATACACTGTGCACAAAATCAACACTTCTTAGATAACTCTAATAAAATTAAAACCCAATCAGCACACATATGCTAAGATCTTTTTTATCTTTACTTAATAAGAAACCTTTTCTCTGAGACTCTAGAAATGGCTAGTGACCTGTAGTTTAGTGATGGGGATGGAAGTTCATGGGAACAAAAGAGGAATAAGTCAGAGGCAGGTGGATCTCTGTGAGTACAGCCTGCTCTACATGGTGGGCTCCAGAACAACCAGGGCTACAGAGAGACATCCTGTCTCAAAACAGGCAAACAAAAAGGTAGAGGAAGGCAAGCCCATTGTGGTGTTACCTATTTTAGAGGAGGTGAATTATGAGAGAGGGAAATAAAATTATCTCTGAAGCTTAAGATTGGAAATACTGTACAACTCAGGGATACATTGTATTCTGGTGAACAGCTGTCTTCTAATCAATTGACAACATTTTCCTTTCCCTCTTTCTGAAGAGGGCTTTGCTTTGTTCCTAACAATGAGCTCAGCATTTTACAGAGAAATTCTTGGAGTAAATGTTCACCACATAGTTGAATATCTTAAGAAAGTGACTGGAGAGTATAACATGCCATATACTTTGAGTTGTTTACCTATAGATTGTGTTATGGTTTAAATATTTGTGTTCCTCCAAAAATGTGTATGTTGAAGGCCTAACTTCCAATAGAATGTTAGTAATAGATGATGGAGCCTTTGGATGTTAAATTAGGTCATAATTTTGGGATCTTCGTGATGGAATTAACATTCATGTGAGAAGAAATACCAGAGTTCACTCAAATACGTGAGGGTACAGCAAGAAGATAGCCATATAAGCCAGAAAGAACCCGGCACTCATTGTGGCATCCTGACCTGGCAATGACACAGAGACTTGCTAACCTCCAGATCTGAGAAGTAAATGTATGTTTTGAAGTTCAGTTAACTTACAGCATTATTTAATTTGGCAGCCCAAGCTGCCTACAACAGATAGCACAGCAAACTTGCACACCTTTTTCCTAGGTTCACGTCAGCATGGGTAGTGATAGGACTTTTTTCCCTAGAAGCTTAAGAAAAAGGTTTGTTGGTACAATTTTATAATGTAGTTAAAATTTATATATACTTCTCTTTCTTTTCCTTAAAAAAAGTTGTATTTTTATTTTTTTATGAGCATGAATGTTTTGCCTCCATGTATGTATATATACTGCATGTGTGCCTGCTGCCCTCGGAGTCTCTCTTCTGGCATTAGGTACCCTAGATCTGGGGTTACAGAAGGTTGTGAGTTGCCATATGAGTGCTGGGAACTGAACCCTGGTCTCCTGCAGGAGCAGTGTTCTTAAGCATGGAGCCATCTCCTGAGCCCTTTTTCTTCTTAAAATATTCTGATGGTATAAGCATCCAAGTGTCACCCAGAGGTCTGGTATGTGTTCTGAGCAGAAAAGGGATCTAGAGTGTCAACATGAGATGAAAATAGAGAGATGAAGCTCTGAGCGAAGGACTTGCTTTTACTTTTTCAAAGGATTTATTTTTATTTATCTGTATATTTATGTGTTTCTTTGTATGCATGCTACATGTCTGCAGGTGTTGAAGTAAGATCAGAGGACACTGGATCCCCTGGAGCTGGAGTTAAAAGTAGTTATGAGACACTTAACATGGCTCCTGGGAACCAAACTCCTGCATTCTGTAAGAATAGCAAGCACTCTTGACTGCTCTATTAACATCTCTTCAGACCTATTTTTTAATTTACTTAATTTTGTGCTTGCCAGTGCTTGCATGCCACAGTATATGCCTGGAGGTCAGAGGACAATGTCAGGTGTCAGCAGCCCTTGCCTTTCACTTTCTTTGAAGCAGGTTCTCTCTGCTGCCACTGCACTATGTCTGAAAGATTTGCTGACTTGTAAGCTCCAAGGATTCTCCTATGTCTGTATCCCATCTTACGCTGAGTGTTAGGATTACAGAGACACAGTACTGTGCCAGCTTTTATATGGTATCTTAGTTATTTCCTGTTGCTGTGACAAAACATTATGACTAAGGTAACTTATTAAAAAATTGTTTAATTTGGGGCTCACAGTTTTAGAAGGTTAGAGTTCAACACTAAGGAGCATGGTGGCAGGCAGGCTCGGTGCTGGAACAGTGGCGGAGAGCTCACATCTTAAGACACAACCATGAGGCAAAGAGAACTAACTAGGAATGGCTTGGGCTTTTGAAACCCCAAAGCTTACCCCCAGTGGTAATATGTCCTCACCTCCTAATAAGTCCAGTCCTTCAATAAAACCATACCTCCTAATCCTTCCCAAACAGTTCTATCAACTAAGGACCAAGTATTCAATACATGAGCCTGTGGGAACATTCTCATTCCGACCACCACACATGGGCAGTAGGGAGCCAGACTCAGGTTGTTATACTTGCACAGCAAACTCTTTACCCACTGAGCCATCTTTCCAGGTGCCAAAGAATTTTTATTCAAACTAGTATGTTTATGGCTTTCTATTCAGGTTACGTATGCTGTAATGGAACATAGACATATTTAGGGGGTTTGTGGCAGAGGAGAATTTTTTAAGAAAAAGAAAAACTTCACATAAATGATTTAAAACAAAGACCATTGGTTACAGGGACAGTTACAGAGGATGGTGTGGCTTGTTGGTGACATAGGTCTTGCTAGGTTAAGTCCTTGTGCATCTGGCTATTTGCACAAATAATGCAGTCTAGAAGTACTTTTTGCAATAAATCCTGCAATAGGCATATATGCAGGAATTTCTTATGATATACCCCACTATAGACATAGGTTCATACAGACTCCTTCCTCATGACCTTCATTTTGATAGGTTTGATATAACAACTCTGTTTGATATTTGTAACTTCCAGAATCTAATTTGGAATTTCAGCCTACTACTGATAGGCTGTGGTACATTGGTGGAGTTATTTTAACCTTTCTGATTTTTAGTTTTCTCAACTATAAAATGAGATAATGACCTAAACCAGTGGTTGGTTCGTGGGTCTAGTACAGTCCCTAGCCAGTGGTTATTGTAAAGCACAGCAATGAATATGCCTTTTGGAGAAAAGAGATTGGAATGTAGAGATGGAGATTTAGAACTATGCATAGCCCAGTAGATAGAAGGCTTTCCTGGCATGCACATAGCTTAGCATTTGATCTCCAGTACTGTAAGAGAAAAACCAAACCAAATCCAGTATGTGATGACATCTGATAAGTTATTACACTTTTGTGCCTCAATATATATTCTACAAGAAAAACACAATAAAGGTTTCAAAGTTGTGGTGGCTTGAATATGCTTGGCCTAGGGAATGGCACTATTAGGAGGTATGGCCTTGTTGGAATAAGTGTGGCCTTGTTGGAGGAAGTGTGTCACTGTGGGGGTGGGCTTTCAGACCCTCCTCCTTGCTGCCTGGAAGACAGTAGTCTTCTCCTGTTTCTTCAGAACAAGATGTAGAACTCTCAGCTCCTCCAGTGCCATTTCTGCCTACACACTGCCATGCTTCCTGCCGTGATGATAATGAACTGAACCTCAGAACCTGTAAGCCAGCCCTTATTAAAGTTTGTCCTTTATGAAAGTTGCCTTGGTCATGATGTTTGTTTACAGCAATGAAAACCCTAAGACAGAATTTTTCTTCACAAGGGGGCAAAGAGTAGTTAATGTAACTGTGCCTGCTATTAACTTGCTCTGTGGGTCCCAATCCCATTTAGAAAATAATTGCAAGATTTAAGAATGTGTGAAGCCTTTACCTTACTATTATATGAATGAGAAGATGGAGAATTTAGTGATCTGTAGAAATGATCTGTGTTGGAGCTGGGCATCGTGCTCTGGGCTGTGTAGTCACTGTCTTGCTACCACAAGGTAATAACTAACGTTTCATCTTCCTTTCCCCATATTCTTTCCTGGGTACTTCCCACTCTTATGCTGACTGGAACCAGTTACAGTGCCCTGTGAATTTTCTGGTTTCAGACTGTATCAAACAATATGTCCAAATGTTACAAACACTTTAGCTGAGTGTGGTAGCATATACCTATAATCTCTATATCCTGGAGGTAGAGGCAGCAGGATTGAGAGTTCAAGGCCAGCTCTAGCTATAAGTCCATGACTTCCTCCCCACCTCCAAAATAAAACTGAAAACAAAACAAAACAAAAAAACAAAAACCAGCATCCAAAGAAAACAAAACAAAATCCACAATCTGACATTCCTAACTCCCCATTCCTCTCCTCCTTTTTTTCACTAACAGGGCAGCCAGGACTACATAGTGATCCTGTCTCAAACAAGCAAAAAAGGTGTATCAGTTTATCAGCTAGAAAACCTTGATAATATTAATAAAGCTGTCAGCCTACAGAGACAGTAAATGATCTCATATGACTAAAAAAATAGTCTTTTCAGTGGCCAGATCCCTGCTCAGTTCTCTGCCTATCTGTCTTTCTGTGTCTTTCTGTCCCTCTGATTACCTGGAAGAGCTTTAAGAGTATCTGATAGCTGTACTTCATGTGTGTGTGATGTGAGTGTGTGTCAGTGTTGGC
Organism: Mus minutoides; assembly: GCA_902729485.2. Classification (NCBI taxonomy): domain Eukaryota; kingdom Metazoa; phylum Chordata; class Mammalia; order Rodentia; family Muridae; genus Mus; species Mus minutoides. The sequence goes on from LR749908.1 coordinate 202,839, forward strand.
TGTTCTCCTTACCTGCTCACTATCTTATTTTTTTGAGACAGGCTCTCTGATTTTGAGACAGGCTCACTGATTTTTCAGCCAGACTGGCTGGTCAGCAAATTCCAGGAGTCAGTCCTCCTGTCTCCACCTCCCCAGAGGTGGGATAACAACATATAGTCATACTTGGATTTTTATGTGGGTTCCAAACTCAGGTACTTACGCTTAGCTAGCACTTTACCTTTAGTCATTTCCCCTGTCTGGTGCTCTGTTCTTTACATAGAACTTCCCCCCAAGGTTTTCTCATTTAATTTGAAAACAGCTTTAGAGCGATAGCTCTTACTTTCTAAGAGAAACAACTGGGAGATCAGCTTCAAGGTCATACTATATAGCAGGACCTAAACTAACCACAGATTTTTTTTTTTTTAATTACAAAGTAAATGCTTTTACTGCTATGGAATATGTGGCTATTTTGGATACCACAGTGATTGGCATCTCAGATGAGCCAGGAAATCAAATTCAAATCTCTGAAGTTGCTAACACACTCCTTTGATGTTGAAGCTAGTTTCCTCTGTTCAGAAAAGACCCCTCAGGTCACTTACCTTTTTCAACTTCATTGAAGAAGAACCTGATGGAATGAACTGTTTTTACTGGAGTTACGGGTACTTTCCTTATTGCTAAACCTAATGAACTGGTTTTAGACTTCATCTTAATTTGATGCTTCTGTGCCAGTTGATACCCTTAATGCCTCCTTCCTTTTAAGTCTTTCCTTTTTTCTTTCTTTTTATTCGGGGGAAGAAGGGGTAAGATATTTTCCTGTATCTGAGGCTTCAAGGGATGGCTTTGAATTTCATCCTGATTCTCTTGCTTCTACTTTCCTAGTACTGGGATTATAGGCATATGTTCTGATTTATGCATTGCTGAGGTCAAACCCAGGACAAGCACTCTGCCACCTGAGCTATTTCCCTAACAACTCCTCCTCCTCCTCCTTCCTCCCCACCTCCCTCCCTTATTTTTTTAAAAAAGCATAAAGCATTTCTTTTTAACATATATTTGTTGTGGTAGGACACACTTCAGAGCATTCATGTGTGTAAGAGGACAGCTTGCAGGAACTGGCTTCCTCCTTCCCTGGATTGAACTCAGGTCATCAGGCTTGGTGACAAGTCTTCAGGCATGGTGACAAGTGTCTTTACCCATTGAGCCATCTCACTTGTTTCTTCCTTCCTCCCTCCTCCTTAAAGCAATCTTCCTTTGCTTTTCTTTAATCTACTACAAAATTTCTGTTTACTTTTGTTTGTTTTTCTTCTACTTCTTCTGCTGTTTCTGAGTTGTAGTTTCCTTTCAGGGTTCTCTGTTCACCTATTGAAAGTTGGTGTTGCCTGAAGGCACAGTTGCTATCTAAATACTGACCTATAGTGTGGTAGACACTGCCTTTGAGCTTCAGATTGATTTATTCTAGCTGTCTTTCCAGCATCTCCATGACTGTCACATACATTGCTCAGACTTACTTTAAACTTGAGCACATTACTTTATTTTCCCCTAGAAGTTCTTTTATTCTAGCAGTGTATGGTTTGTACCACCCTAACCTTCTCAGATCAGAAAATATTGACCTTGATAGACTTTTCTCTCTCCTGCATGCAACCAGGAGCAGGAGCAGGATTCAGGAAGAAGCAGTTAGCGCCCTCTAGTGTTATAGTCTGCATGCAGACTTTAAGCTCTTAGGTGTTGGAGCTGCTAGTCTTGTATCTCCCAGCCTAGATTCTGTGACCATTGGCCCTGAGGAGTTGATAGCTCTCTGTAACTCTTCTCATTACCATAGTCTTCATTTTCTTTTTATTATTATTATTTTTTAATTAAGACAGGGTCTCACAGTGTAGCTCTGGCTGGTATTGAGCTCTGTATAGACTTAATTGGCCCATCTGCCTGGCTTTGTCTCTTGAGACCTGGGATTAATGGAATGTACCACCATGGTTGGCCTTTTTAGTCTTCTTTCTGCTCTCTCTTGTTTGTGCCCCCCACACCCCCATCTCTCCTTTCTTCCCCACTTCTGATGTGCATATACTCACCACATTCTCTGTGGCACATATGAGCCAACACACACACACACACATGAATACAATAAGATTGGAGAGATGTCTCAGCAGTAAGTGCACTATCTGTGTTTACAGAGGATCTGGGTTCATATTCCAGCACCCATATGGCAACTCATAACCACACAACTCTATTTCCATATGATCCTACATCTTCTTCAGGCCCCTGGAGCACCAGGCACCTAGGCAGTAAACATACATATAGGTAGGCAAAATATTCATATACTTAAATTTAAAAAACCTTTTTAAAAATAAATAAAGCACAATAAAAAGCAATAGCATTTGGATTTCATTATCATTAGTTTGCATTAATCATTGCTACAATTAGTTATTATAGTAATAACTACCATTAGTTATTATCATTAAGGTGACAAGGAATTTTATAAACATTGTCTCCATTTGCAATTTTTCAGGAAAGTGCTGTAATCATTTTGCATGTATTTATTTAGTTGCTTACTCATGTTATTTAGTTGCTTACTCATGTTATTTAGCAACATTTTTCAGGTTCTTGTAGCTTATAAGAGTCACCTTACGTAAAATATAAAGAAACCTGTAGAGGGTACTAGGTCCTTGTTCACAGATAAGCAATAGGGAAACCAGGAATATTAGACACATAGGGTTGTCTCTTCAGTGGAAGAAATGGATGCCTGTTTTCTGCCCAGAAAGCTGGGAGTGGCTGCTGGTGCTCTGGGCTATCAGGGGAGCCTACTTCAACCTCAGTCCCAGACTGTTATGTCTATCCCAGACTCTGTCTCCCTAGGCTCCCTATCTTGAGCATCGTTTCTCAGTCAATAGAAGCCTTCCTTAGGAGAGATGTCACATATACTTTGTAGCTTGGTGACCTCTGTGATAAACACCAGATCCTCCCCCAGGCCCTTAAGCTATAGAACTCATTCATAGGGAAGAGATGGAATGTACTTTACAAAATAGTTTTGAGGTAGTTATGCTTTAAGCTTTATTGTGATGATTGTTACCAGGAAACTTCTTTCTAAAACTTGCACTGTACTTATAATATGGCTAAAATAAATTGCCAGTGTCAGACTCTAGAGCAGTGGTTCTCAACTTTTCTAGTGCTATGACCCTTCAATACAGTTCTTCATGTTGTGGTAAACCCCTAGTATAAAATTATTTTTTGGTACCTCATAATTGTAATTTTGCTACTGTTATGAATGGTAATGTCTGATATGCAGGATGTCTGATATGCGACCCCTTTGGAGTCTCAACCTGTAGGAGCAGACTTCTACCTGCTGTAGAAGTTTGATCCAACACTGGCTACTGAGTTATGTTAAACCAGTTGTCCTTGCCTCCTGCGAATTTTACTCTACCAACCCTGGTGTTTGCAGAGACCTCCCCCACAAAAAACTTTTTCCTTTGAGAATCAGTTTTGCTATGTAGCCTAAATCCTAAAATTATAGGCATGTACCACCATGCCTAGCATAAGTATACTTAAAAAAATGTCATTATGGGAAAACATACACATTGCAACATTTTGAGAGACAGTCAGTCTTTATGCTTACATGTGTGTATACAGAGGCTAGAGGAAATCCTTAGGTTTCATATTTCAGGAGTTACAACCTTGTTTTTTGAGGTAGTCTCTCATCTAGTAGGAACTTGCCAAGTAGGCCACTCTGGCTGGCCACCAACCCCCAAGAATCTGCCTGTCTCTATTCTCCCAGCACTGGGATTACAAACTTATACCATCAAACTCAGCCTTTTTTAAAGATGAGTTTTAGTGACCAAACTCAAGCACTTTATTGACTAAGCTGTCTCCTGAGTCCATCTTAGCTATCTTCAAGTTATGAATCAGTGACATTAAGTACACTCACAATGTTGTATGACCACCTTTACTATTTCCAAAAGGTTTTTTGGGGGTTTTTTGTTTTTTTTTTTTTCATCCTAAATGATTCTGTATCTCCTAGGAAATCCTTCCCTTCACCCAGCCTCTGGTAACCCCAGGCTACTTTCTGTTTCTGTGAATTGCCTATTTTAGTTCATTTACATTAGTTCAATCATATTTGTTTTGTCCATTTATCTGTCTCTCTAGATGCTCTGGAATCTGCTCTAGCCAGTAGAAGTCATTTTGGCTGGTCTCTTGGTGGTGAAAACTTGCAGTTAGGATACATAATTATTATATAAAGTGGACAAAGTCTTTATTGGCATATGTGTACGTGCTGGCTAGTTTTATGTTAAGTTCACACAAACTAGAATACTTTTAAAAAGAGGAAACCTCTACTGAGAAAATGTCCCCAGCCGACTGGCCTGTGGGCAAGCCTGTGGTGTGTTTTCTTGATTGATTGTTGATGTGGAAGGGCCCAGCTCACTCTGGGCAGTGCCACCTCTGGACTGGTGGCCCTGGTCCTGAGTGCTATAAGAAAGCAGGCTGAACAAGCCAGTAAGCACTACCCACTGTGGCTTCTGCATCAGCCTGCCCTGACTACCCTGGGTGGTTGACCTATAAACTGTAAAGTGATAAGTTGTTGTATTATCCAAGTTTCAATTGTAAGTCAAACAAACAAACAAGAACCTTAACCCTGTCACAGAACCAGCAATTACTCAGGTCCTCATGTGTTTACCTTCCAAGACCTCAAAGCATATCTATTTTTAAAGTGAAAACTGCCAAAAACTATTTCCTAGTGTCTCAAGCATTAGTTACTATTGCTTTTGAGTTTGTATGTTTTGCTTTTGCTACAAAAAATGTTGGGAGTTATAATGAAGTAAGAATCATAATTATTGAAACAGTTCTTAGCAATAGAGAAACTTTCCCAACATCTAGACATGCCCAATTGTAGGTATCCAAGCTCTGTGATTAATTTGTGCTTCACAGCAGTGATTTTCTGTCATCCCAAGCCTAAGAACAAATTCTTGAGACTCAATGAAAATTCTGCTTATCACAGCACTATAGATGGCCCTGACACACAGAGCTGCAACTTAGTACATGTTTGATAGTTTCTCTTTCCCAATTCTGTAAGCTTGTCTAGGATTTTTTTCCATCATAGTATCATAATTCTTTTGAGTTAAAAAAGATTTGAAAAGCTGACATATGTCCAACAAGATAGGTAACTACCCTTTCTCAGGTAGTGAGCAGGCTGCCCCAAACCCTGGGCATTGACGGAAGCAGCAGTTTCCTACAGGATAGCTAACAGTTCTATTATTTTTTTTCTTGTACATCTTTGGGAAACTAAATGATTAACCCCTAAAATTAATTTTAAAGGATTCTTATTGCATTAAGTCAAAATTGTGATTATTTGAAAATTGCTCAGCTGGTAAGGAAGGTACTTGAAGTATCTGAATTGGAGTTTTGCTGTTACTGATCCCAGCAGGAGAAGAGGCAGAAAAATCAGTAGTCCTTGGTCCTGTTTAAGTTACAAAACTATACTTCATGTCACCTCCAACAGCCTCTATCTGCTAAAGAGAAGTCTTGTAAGTTTGTCGTGAGAAAACAGTTGATCTACAATCTTTGTGGCAGGAGACTTAAAACCCTTGGGGTATTATGATACAGGTACAGGTAGACAGAGAGCACAGACCTTCCCTTCTTGAACCCTAAGCTGGGAGAACTGATTGAAACTCATACAAGAAGTCTGAGTACAGTAGACATATGCTGGGGTGAGGTGGTGGGTGGGGTACTCACTACTCCTGAGTAGTTCTTCAGTAGTTTAGGCCACTCAGAACCCAAAGTCCCAGAGACTTGGAGCATTGAGCAAGCAGGCTGAACGACCCATTTTATAATCATTTTATAATCATTTGTTTCACTTGGGTTTTCATTTCCTACCAAGTCTACTGCCCTGTCTTTTTATAAAACATTAGGTAAGTCAGACTAGGTTTGAACTCAGCTCCATCATTTGGTCATTGTGTCTGTTAAATACCAGAAGATGTTCCTAGGAAACCTGACTAGTGGTATCTAAATAAGTAAAAAGTAGAGGGCTTGTCTAGCCTGTACAAGGCCTTGGGTAGTTCCATTCCCAGCACACATATCCCTGCAAAAGTCTAGAGGTGACGTTAGTGCAGGCAGCATTGACTTATTAGATAGGCCAATGATTTCAAAACCAATATTCTCATGACTCTCAGCTTTTTCCTCTGGATCTGAGATAACTACAATAACTCTTGTCTGTTTTGTGTAATTAAGTTTTGTGGGGTTTGTTGTTGGTGGTGGCTTGTTTGTTTGTTTGTTTGTTTTAAAGAGTTGCAGTTAAAGAGATGGTTCAGTGGTTAAGTGAATAGATACTCTTCCAGAGGACCTAAGTTCAGTTCTCATCACCCAGCACCAACCTGGCAGCTCACAACTGTTTGTAGCTCCAATTCCAGGGCGTTCAAATCTAGCCTTCACAGGCACCAGGCCACAAGCAGTGTGCTTAACATACATGCAAACAAAACATCCATACACATTCAAAGAATAATAGTAAAAAAAAAATCTTTTTAAAGAATATAGAGGGATATAAATGATGCTCCCTTTCACTAATAAAGCAAAGACTGCCAGAATTTCCCCAGGAGAATGTTTTTTGTGTGTGTGTCATTGGTCAGAACTAAGCTACATGACTTTCCTGGGCTTTAGAAGAGCTGAGAAGGGAGTATTTTAGCCTCAGAGCAAGGACAGACAAAGCAGAATTAGTTGAGAGTGAGTTATGAATTAGCCAGTCCACAGTAGCAACCACAATGCTTAGGCAAGTAAATTAGTTTCTGTCTCACTCTCTGATTTTGTCTTTAAGACAGGATCTTGCGCTATAGCTCAAGCTAGCCTTAAACTTGTGTAGCCCAAATTGTAATTTTGCTTTTCTAGCTGTTTTCCTCATCCATGCAATAAAAATAATGGTAGAACCTATCTCATGATGCCATGATGATGATTAAATGATAGTTATGTAAAGAGTTTAGTATAAATACTCAATATGTTATCAGTAACATTACTTGATTTTTATTCTTAGAATTGTTATATCAACTCTGCAAAGTAGCTAACCTATTTGATAAAAAAAAAGAGGTATGTATGAATTGGGATATGACTTAGTGCTAGAACAAAGCCCCAGGGTCTAGCCACAAAACCAAACACCAAATATCAAGTAGCTGAAGCTTAGAGCATGAGGATAATTTTGCTGAATTCTCACTTTCAAGTGACCAAGTTAGGATTAGACCTTGTCTCTAGATCTACAAAGAGTGCTTAAGTAACTCGCCTGGAATCCATGAGTTATTCAATGTGAGGTGTTTTCTTCTACACAGCGATTGTTTTTGTGTAATACTCTTGAATTTCCTTTGCAGTTTCAGCTGATTAAGTCATAATAAACAAAGCAATAAAATTCAGAAGATTAGATTGATCTAATTACTCAGCTGTTAAGATGAAGCCATGAATTAATTGTACTTCGGTGCACCTTTGATTCTATCCAGCTGGGTGTACAGTACTATTTGCATCGTACAAAAGCAATTCAGCTGATGCCCTGTACAAGGCTCTGCATTTATTTTTTTCCCTGCATTTATTTTAAATGCATGAAAGAGTGTTAAAAACACGTATAATGATAACAGTACTCTGTCTCTGTCTCTGTCTCTGTCTCTGTCTCTCTAGCTTAAAAGCTTTAAAAAAAGTCACCATGCTTACTTGCTTTTGTCCTGGTTGGTTCTAGGCTTAAATACATGGAACCATGTGAGGATGATGGAAAAACAGTTAAGTCACACAACTGACTTTTTAAAGAAAGGTTTATTTTTATTGTCTTTATTTATTATAGTCTGTGTGATTACATGCCATATGTGTAGAGCAAGAAAAGAGTGTCAGATCCTTTGAATCTGGAGTTCTAGGCTAGATGTGGGTACTAGGAATTGAATTTAGGTCCTCTGCCCAGAGCAGTAAGTGCTTTTAACTACTGAGCCATCTTACCAGCCCACAATTGATTTTTTTACTATAGTCTTAAAGTCCATGAGCATCGCAACAGGGAATTTTTAACAAAAAGAAACAAACAAAAAAGAACCCAAAATAAATTAAAGTACCTACTACATAGGCAGGAAGATCTCTGTGAATTTGAGGCCAGCCTGGTCTACAGAGTGAGCCCCAGGGTGTCCAGGATGACAGAGAGACCCTGTCTTAAACAAACAAAAAAGTACCTACAACTCCACAAAATATTTGTGTGTAATTTGAATACAGCCTTTAGAATTTTGAATATTCTTCCAGTTTTCTAGCCTATCATACAGGACATGTGTTCCTAAGATTTAAGGGAAAGACTAGTTTGTGATCTAATGCATGGTGAATGGTGTAGCGCCTGCTCTTAGAGCTCTGTTCTTCCAGTGGACTGTGATGCCTCCTTTGAGAAAGCCAGGGCAGGGGCTCTAAAAACCCAGTGGTTCACCTTCACTCACTAGCAAAGAGAAGAGAAGTGGAACTTAAATACGAAGAAGAAAAGATGTAAAAATTAGAACTGGCATCAATGAAATAGATGCCAGAAAATAGAATAGAAAAAAAATATAGATTTTTAAAAAGATTTATTTATTTACTATATTTATTTACACTGTAGCTGTCTTCAGACACACCAGAATAGGGCATCAGATCTCATTATGGATGGTTGTGAGCCACCATATGGTTGCTGGGATTTGAACTCAGGACCTTCGGAAGAACAGTCAGTGCTCTTAACCACTGAGCCATTTCTCCAGCCCAAAAATGAGTCTTTTAAGAAGGTTAGTAGAATTGGGGACTGGCAAGATGATGGCTCATGGTTAAAATCACTGGCTGCTCTTTCAGATGACTGAGTTCAATTCCTAGCACTCACATGGTGACTTACAACTGTCTGTAACTCCAGTACCAGGGGATCTAGCACCCTCACACAAACATACATACAGACAAAACACCAATGCACATAAAATAGAAATAAAGAAATCATTTTTAAAAAAAGATTAGGAGATTTGGTGTGGGAGATATCTCAATGGTTAAGAGCACTGACTCTTCCTGCAGAGGAGCTGAGGTCAAGCACCCACAACCATCTGTAGTTCTAGGCAATCTGAGCTAACATCCTCTTCTGGGTTTCTCAGGCAGTGTATGGACATGGTGCAACACTTACAGGCAAAATATTCATGCACATAAAATAAAATAAAATAAAATAAAATATTTTTTTAAAGAATCAGGACATGGAGATATACATCTGTAATCCCAACGTTTGGAGTCTGTGGCAGGGTGGTGGTGAATTAAGGTTAGCTTTAGGTACATAGTAAGATCCTGTCTCCAAAAAACACAGGGGATATTACTACCAGCTGTATAGAAATAAGCCGTATGAGAGTTTGCTATGAGACAATTGTATGTTGGCATCTGAGACACCTCAGTGAAATGGACAAATTTCTAGGAGAGCAAGCTATCAACACTGACTCATGACAAAATTAAAAACAAATAAAAGAACAAAACAGTTCCCCACACCACCCTGAAAAACTGAATAGGCTTTTGACCAAGAAATATCCTCAAAGGTAAACTGAAGACCAGATTGAGGTCTAACAAGTTTTTGGACAAGAGCAAGAGTTCTCTGAGAACACAGCGAACTCTTCCAAAATGTAGGCCAGAAAAGGAACCCGTTCTAATTCATTCTAAGGCCAGTATTGCCTTGATGCCCAAACCAGACAGGTATATTACAAGAGTAGGAAATAGTATCCCATTGGAATATCCCACATGTAAAATTCCTCAACAAAACATTCTATTTGAAATGCTTAATGTGTTCCATCTGTTTGTATTCAACTAGATTCTAGTGTGTCTGAATATCTTTTCCTTTTCTCCTCCCTAGTCAACTAATCTTTCTCTCTCTGAATTGCTTGATTAGATCCTATTAGATGATTTTGATTTCTTGTTGAGTGATCTGAGCTTTTATTCTGCATATCAGTCCGGTGTGGTATGTATTAAAATGTCTTCTGTTTCTGTACTTTTCAATTTTCTTTTGTCATACAGACTTTCAGATTTTTGATAATTTAGATTTCTCACGTATTTCATAATTTTCCCTTTTGTCTTATCTAAGAAGTACTATTTTCCTACACCTTTTGTTTTGTACATGATTTTTAGTTTGAGGGGTCTCGCTGTGTAGTTCAGGTTATCCTCCAGCTCACAGCTGTCCTCCTCCAGCCTTTTGGGTGTGGGGAGAGGCATATACCACTAGGCTAAGGATTTTATTTGTTTTGTTTTGTCTTCCGAAACAGGGCTTGCTCTGTAGCTCAGGAGGCTTGACTCTCAGTATGTAACTCAGGCTGGTCTTGAACTTGTGATCCACCTACTGCAACCTCTGGATTGCTGAGATTATAGGTGTGCTTGTTTTATTTCTGAAATTGAGAAGTAAGATGTATAGGGAAGGGGAGATATAACTTATTTGGGGGGGGCTATGTTTTTGCTACATCTCTTTAAATAGAATAATGAAGTAAAATAGTCAACATGGGAGTGAAAAGAAATTTATGGACTAATTCATCAGTTTGTAAAATTGACATTGTTCTTTATCTGTTTAGAAAATAAATGCACTGTAGCTTTGGTACTCTTATAAATATGCAGGATATTTGATATCTGACTTCTGTGAAAGGTTTGTTCAACCCACAAAGGGGTCACAACCCAAAGGTTGAGAACTGCTGCTTTTAAGCTTGCTAGAGCCTGTGTGAGGCTGGGTGGACGGACGGGCCTTGAATCCCACATACTGGCTGCCTGTGATTCAGGTCTGGTGAATGGGGCCAAAGCCAGCACTACAGGCCTTTGCCTGTTAGGTTTGGCCTATATTCTCACCTGTCTACCCTCTCAGTAGCCTGGCCTCTCAGCTAATAAGAACAACCTTGGATTCAGCTATTTTTCTGGAACTGACAGATCAGAGTCGATTCAGTTTACCATTTTCATGTGTTAATATAGGAAAAAAAAATCCTGCAATGCCTGATTTGGGATGTTTTCCATCTTCTTCTGTAGTTTCTCAGCACAGTACACTAAAAATTTTACTATCAGGATTAGACTTTACAGACTGTCTCTTAATGTCTCTGAGTTCCTCTCATCTTTAGTCCATTGTTTGAGTTGTTCCTTTTGTCTGCAGCAGTAACTTCCTATCAAGTCCTTCATTCTCTGATCTTCCTGTGCTGTTTGTCATTTATTTAACTGTAGTGCACTTTTCCATCCTGCATAGAGTGGATATCTTGGTCTAGGGAGATGGCAGTTAAGAACATGGGCTGCTTTTCCGGAGGATCCAGTTTCAACTCCTAACACTCACATGGCAGTTCACAATCATCTAATAGTAATATTTTTATTTTAACAATATAGTAATAGTAATAATAATAATTGGAGTTCCAAAGACTCCAGTCCCTCTTCTGGCTTTCTCAGGCACCTGGCATGCACACTATACACAAACATGTAGGCAAAGTGACTCTTATTCCATGTACCTACCAACCTCTTCCCATTCACTTTCAAGCTAAAAGATTTCTTCACTATTTCTCCCAATAGCTTAAACTGTTACCAATTCTCCCAAACTTGTTTTCATTTCCTCATCATTTTGATGATGTGTTTCGCCTATAGATTATTTTAGATGGACCATATTATTTCCCCATTAGACTTGGATTCTCCAGAAAGGAAGTGCCTAGTACCATGGTTGGTACAGAGTAAGCATTTGCTAGATGCCACTTACTGGTGGTGATGACTGTGGTTGCATTTGTTTACTTGAAAATACCTGACAAAAGCAATTTAGGGAGGAAGGGCTTATTTTTAGACTATCAGTTCCAGAGTTCAGTCCATCATGGTGGGGCCAATTTGGGCAACAGGAGCATGAGTTTGCTGGTTACAAGTATTCAGTCAGGAAGCAGAGTGAGATGGATACTGATTATCACATTGCTTTCTCCCTTTTATTCACCTAACACTCGGGATAGGACCCCCTCTTCACTTAAACCTTTCTGGAAATATCCTCCTAGACACACTCAGATTTATTTCCAAGGTGATTCTAAATCTAGTCATTGACAGTAGACATAAGCCTTAACAGTGATGAGGAAATGTAGAGCAAATCTCATTACATCTTCATTGACCATCATCATCAGAGTCTTGGCAGGTCAGTGCAATTAACTTGTTTTTCAAATCACAATGGAATACAGTAGCAGAAAAGTGAATCAGCCAGGAAGAAAGTTTTAATTGTTAAGGAAAGGGGATTTGAAATCTAATTAGAGGTGAGTAGCCAGGAGGAGGCTAGGTTGAGAGAACTGCATTTTATAGATTTGTACTGGAATGCACATCTCTGGGAGGCTATTTGAGAGAAGAGGGAACAGATGTGCTGTGAGGGTAGAATTGGAGGGAGGGGGTGCTCAGGGTANGTTAAGCCCCAGGCTGGGCGGTGGTTAAGCAGCAGGGGCATGCGCTTTTGGGTTGTTTACTAGCTCTGTACAGGGAGTGGTAACAGGATGTCTTCGGGTTGTTTACTAGCTCTAACAGGATGTAGGCACCATCTTAGAATGGTGCCTGAGCCGACTCGGGCGCGGCCCTCTACACAGGCGCGGCCCTCTACACAGGATGGTCAAGGCTAGAGAGAAACTGTGTCTCTGTAAAAAAGCAAAAGAAAGAGAGGGGGAAGAAGGAGGGAGGGAGGGAGAAGGGGAGGGAGAGGGAGGGAGGGAGGGAGAGAGAGAGAGAGAGAGAGAGAGAGAGAGAGAGAGAGAGAGAGAGAGAGAGAGAATGCCAGAAGAAGCTCTGTTACATTTCTATTCTGATGGCAAATTGGACTCTTCTCCAAATACCTCTTCCAACTCTGCAATTTAGTGCTTACTTGATACATTTCAATAATAGAAGCATGACTTGTGAAGTCTACAAGTGGGAAACAAATTAGCCTTTAAAACAAAACAAAGAAGGCTGGAGAGATTCAGCGGTTAAGAGCACTGACTGCTCTTCCAAAGGTCCTGAGTTCAAATCCCACAACCACATGGTGGCTCACAACCATCCGTAATGAGAAATGACACCCTCTTCTGGTGCTACAGTGCTTACATAGAAAAATAAATAAATCTTTTTTTTTAAACCTTCTACCACCATCACCACTACTACCAAACCCTAGAAGCATCTTTGAACAAATTGACCCACCAGCCAGGTGTACTACTTTCAGTGTTTGGGAGGCAGAAACCACTCTGGTCTACATAGAGAGCTCCTGACTGCCCGGGTCTCATAAAGAGTCCCTGTCTCACACACACACCTCCCCCAGGAAATGTATACAAGAATTGGCAAGTGAGTAGCAGTCAAATCTAGAGGTTTACACGTTTGCTATAGGAACTGTCTTAGTTAGAGTTACTGTTGCTATGATGAAACACACAACACAAAGTAAAGGGTTTAATTGGCTCACACTTCCATATTGTTGCTCATCATCAAAGAAAATCAGGACAGGAACTCAAACAGAGCAGGAACCTGGAGGCAGGAGCTGTAGTCAGCACACACAGTTTGGAGCAGAAGAACGTCATAATCTTATTTATGTTTGAAACAAGGCCACTCAGATGGTTGTATTGAAAGGCAGCAAGGTTGGAGAGTCAGAGTCCAGCTGAGAGCAGATGGCACACGATTGTGAACATGGGGCTCAGACCAAGGCAATAGTGTGGAGTGGTAAGTGCGTGTTCTGAGAAGTTCTCACATATTTTACAATAATATATCCAGGAAGACAACCAAGCTCAGCTCACATTAGCAGTGTCGAAGTGCCTACCTGCCTATTCCCTGCAGCCTTTAGAGGCTCATTGGTATTCTAACGGTAGAAAGCTGGTTTCAAAAGTCAAAGATTAACTCCCTAAATCCCTAAAAGCTTCTTTGGGATCTGTAAATATTGGAGCTTAAATAATGTATCTTTGTTAATATGCTGTTACAGAAATCCTTTGAATTCCAAAGAAAAACCAACACTCTACCCTGATCTGTTTCAGAACCGAAGTAGCCAGCTTGTCACTTAATTAGCAATCTAGAGATGTGCCACTTCTCAAGAAGAAAGTCAGGGAAGCTAATCCGGGAAGCTAAGTGCTCCAGTCTCAAGACTGAAATCTGTTTTCAGCTTCCTGTAAGAGACTGTGTGCCACAGACAACCATGTTCCTACTTTGTCATTTCAGATGAGTTGCTTGAGAGGAAAATTGCAGGCTCATCCTTTAATGTTTTTTTATTTTATTTCATATATTTGTTTATTTTGTGACAGAGTCTCACTATGTAGCTCTGGCTGTCCTAAAACTCACTTTGTAGACCAGGCTGGCCTAGAATTTTAGAGATTAACCTGACTCATCCTTCTCCTGAGTGCTGGGATTAAAGACACGCACAACCACATCCAGCTAAATCCTTCAGTGTTGCTCACTAAATTATTATTTAATTTATTTCCTTTGAAGCAGGGTACCCCAGGCTGGCCAAGAACTCTTTGTAGCTCAGGCTGGCCTAAACTTGATGATGTTCATGCCTCAGCCTTCTGAGGGCAACATAAGCAGAAGTGGCAAGAAGTAGTAAAATACTAGATTCTTTTTTTAAAAAAATGTGTGCGTTCTCCCACTGTGTGTGTGTGTGTGTGTGTGTGTGTGTGTGTGTGTGTGTGTGCGCGCGCGTGTGGCATATGCAACTATGTGTGTAAGTCCTTAATCCTCCTCTCTACCCTTACTATCCTGGTAGTTTTACGTGTCAACTTGACATACCCTAGAGTCATAGGAGAGAAGGGAATCTCAATTGGAAAAATGTCTCCCTAAGATCCAGCTATAGGGCATCTTCTTAACTAGTTATTGATGGGGAGCGCCCAGTGCATTGTGGATGGTGCCATCCCTATACTGGTCCTGGGATGTATAAGAAAGCAGGCTGAGCAAACAGATGGAGCAAGCCAGTACTCAGCACCCTCCATCGCCTCCTCCGCATCAGCATGTGCCATCTGCTCTCAGCTGGACTCTGTCTCTCACCCTTGCTGCCTTTCAATACAACCATCAGAGTGGCCCTGTTTCAAACATAAATAAGATTATAACATTCTTCTGCTCAAAACTATGTGTGCTGACTGCTTCACTCAGTCTGAACCCATAAGTCCTCACAGGAGCCTGCAAGGCTCTATGTGAACTGTAGAGCACATTCTCTTTCTGATTCTCCTTGCGGCTACTGTGTCCTGTTTATTCACTCCAGGCACATTGGCCTCTTCATCATTCTCCAGACATATTTTCTCCGGTCCTCTACAATAGTTAATTTTGTTGTCTTGATAGGAAATAGAATCTATCTAGGAGACAAACTCTGTGAGGGTGTTTTTAGGCTGGGTTATTTGAGGTAAGAAGACCTACCCCGACTGTGGATGTCATCCCAGGATCTTGGTCTGTGTAAAAGGAAAAATCAAGCTGTCCACCAGCAACATCTCCCTGCATGCATGAGTGACCAGTTGTCTCACTCACCTACTGGCATGATTTCCCCAGGGAAGGACTGCACACTCAGGGTGAGCCAGGATAAGCCCTTCCCTAAGCTGTGTCTCTGGGATATTTTGTTACAGCAAAGAGGAAAGTAACTATGTACTTCTCAATGTAGGGCCTCTGCACTGAATGGGTTTTTTTTTTCTTCAATTGTTTTGTTTTGTTTGATGGTCTTCTCTAAAAGGCTTCTCCTATACTGTCGACTTATTTGTCACATGTTTTCTTCACGCCTTTAGGTATGGAACCTCTCAGTGTATTTTACCCTGATTGTTTAATATATTGCAGTGATCTAACTGTAGTACACCTCTAGTGTTCCTTTTTGGGTAGGATGTGGAGTTGAGACAAGGTTTCACTGCGTAGACCTGGCTGTCTGGGAACTCACTCTGTAGACCAGGCTAGCCTCAAACTCAGAGACCTGCCTGCCTCTGCCTCCTAAGTGCTGGAATTAAAGGTGTGTGCCAGCACTGCCCAGACACTTCTGTTGTTCTTACCTTGTCTGAAAGCTTTCTTTTGTCCACACTCTTGATTTCATTTTGATATTTATCCCATGCGTGTTCCAGCCCCTTTAGAATA
Source organism: Mus minutoides (assembly GCA_902729485.2). Taxonomy (NCBI): domain Eukaryota; kingdom Metazoa; phylum Chordata; class Mammalia; order Rodentia; family Muridae; genus Mus; species Mus minutoides. The sequence continues at coordinate 218,802 of LR749908.1, forward strand.
TAGGTCCATGAGAGCAAGCTTGTTTGCTTTATGTACTAATACAAGTCTCTAATCCAGTGTTTGACACAGAGTAGATACTAAGTATGTACTGAATGGATGAACCTTGGAACTAGCCCAAGAACTCTCACTATGAAGCTGATGGAGTGTCTCACACATGCAGCCCCAGCAGGAATTGGCAAGAGGCTGTGAGTTGTGGAGTAGCCTGGGCTACCCTCATCCTCGGGAACAGCCAGTGCTCTTAACTGCTGCACTCTCTCTCTCCAGCCTCCGATTTTACTTCTTTTTGCTGTTTAATTCTGTGAGCAGCAAAGAGGTTGGGTCAGGTTTAAGTGACTGTGCTAGTCCTTTCACATTGGAGAGCCGAGCAGCACTGATAGTGAAGGCTGCCTGCCACTCTGGCTGGTGGGGAAGGGGAAGAATTGCAAGTAAAAAGTTTTAAATCCTGAAAACAACAAAACAAGACAAAAACCCAAAACCAAAATCTTTGAAACACCCCTTTTCAAAATTATATTTATTTTTATGTAAATAGTTGTTTAGTCTGCATATATGTCTACACATCATGTATGTGCCTGGTACCCACAGAGACCAGAAGAGGATGTCAGATCCCTTGAAGTTATGAATTGTTGTGAGCTGCCTGTGGATGCTGGGAACTGACTCCAGGTCTGCTGGTAGAGCAGGCAGCGTTTGTAACCACTAAGCCATCTCCCCAGCCCAGCCTCTGATTATTTCTTTAGAAATGAATTCTAGAAATCACTATTTAAAAGTTGATTAGACTGATTACCAGTGAGGACTAGAGGGTTGGGAGTACCAGTGGTTACAAAGTTTGAGAATGGTAAGTTTTAGAGACGTAGAGGACAGTTGTATAACACTAGAAAAGTAATGAAGTGTACTGAATTGCCCAAATAATATGCTAGCTATTTTTCTGATCATTGTACTTCAGAGAAGTAATTTATTTTAGTTCATGGTTTCAAGGAATGTATTCCATCATGTCCGTGAGGGCAGAGCTTGCACTTGGTCACATCATGGCAGCAGACAGGAAATAAAGATGGGACGTAAAGCAGAGTCAGGTTATAAGGTGTGTCCCCTGGTAGCCTGTGTCCACTAGCTAGGCTCTGTGTCTCTTAGATTCCACAGCTTCCCAGAACAGTGCTAACAGATGGGGACCAGGTGCCAAACACATAGCCTACAGAGGGACAGTAAGCATGATAGTGACAACAATGGTTAAAATGACAAATTTTATATATAGCACATTAGAATTTCAACAACAAAACAGTGTGTAGGGCTGGCTGGGTGGTTCAGTGGATTAAGGGTCCTTGCCACATTAAACCTTTGGACCTGAGTTTAATGCCTGGATTCTACATTCAGCAGAAAGGAGAGACTTGGCTCCACTAAGCTGTTCTCTCACCTTCACACGTGTGCAGTGATATGAGCGTCTATGTTCACGTACATGCACACAAAGAAAACCTTTTTAAATAGATTTATTTTTTTAGAATAATGAATATATTGAAAACGATCTGAGGGCTAATGAGATGGCTCAGTGGGTAAAAGTGCATGCCTTCACAGGCACGTACACATAAAATATGATAATAATAATAATAATAATAATAATAATAATAATAATAATAAAAGAAAACTGTATGAACAAAATAGATGCCAAAACTGTTGATGCTGGAGGGGTTACCTTTTGGGAAGAGAGTAGTAGTGTGGCAGGAATGTAACGGTCAGTTTATGTTTTACAATATGAATGTCTATCCTGTTTCTACCATCCTACAGTGAAGAGACAGGCATGCTGCATGTATTGCTTTTTAAAAATAGAGTTGCACTATTTTGTGACTTTTCTCTTGAAATTTGAAAGCTGTTCGTGTATGCAGTCAGAAATAGTCTGTGAAGAGACTGAAAGCCAAGCTTGTGACTTAGATTGTTTCTTAGCCCCTTGCATAAGTAACTGAGGCTTTTCTTATGTCCCTGTAGGTTACCCCACAGCATACCCGGCAGCTGCTCCTGCCTACAATCCCAGCCTGTACCCGACCAACAGCCCCAGTTATGCTCCAGGTAAGTAACAGGTGTGGGCAGCAGTGAAGAGGGTGGACGTAGGCTTCCATTTGTAACAACAGAATCACCATTTGGCCCTTCTCTTTACTTTGTCCTGGAGTCAGCCAGTTCTGGCTCAATTCTCTTTGGCATCCCCGCTGGGAACTGGGGAAGAACAGGGTCTGGGTGGGAGTAGGAGAAGAATTCTCTCTGGGACTTAAGGGTGGCCCCTCTCTCCTCTGCTGGAATATATGAGACATGCCTCCACATCTTAGAACCACTTCATCCCTTTCAAACCTGAGGCTGCCATTGGGAATCCTTCTCTCTCTCCTTCTTTGTCCCTCCCTCCATTCCCCATCCCTCTCCTTCCCTCCCTCTCCTTCTGGGGTATAAATTTGGAATAGAGTGAGAGACTTGCCACCAGAGTAAAGAGCCTGTGTTCAGGCTGAGACAAGTTGCTTGTTTTTTAGAAATAGAAGACATATAGCACTTGAACAGAGAGATTGAAATGGGCTTGAAATCCTGAAGGAGGTGCTAGGCATGATGGTATATGCTTCTAATCCCAGCACATGGAGGCTGAGGCCACAGTCTGAGGTCATCTTGAATTCATAGTAAGAAAGAAACCAAAATAATAATAATAATAACAGTCTGAGGTCATCTTGAATTCATAGTAAGAAAGAAACCAAAATAATAATAATAATAATAATAACAACAACAACAACAACAACAACAAAACAAACAAAAAAACCTAAAGAAAGAAAATATAGGAAAGTTTTTTTTCCCCCTCTTGTTTTTGGGCTAGGACCATTACTGTTTTTTGTTTTTGTTTTCTTTACCACGGTTCTAATTCCTGGGCTCAGTCAGTGTTAACATCCAGGAAACATGATCAGGGAAGGAGTGGGCTCTATGGTTAGGAAGTCCTCCTCGGTTTGAATCGGTATTAGCCTTCTCCTTAGATGTACAGCCTTGGCCAAGTTACCTCACTTCTCCAAGATTCACATGTAATTACTTACCTCAGGGTTGCAGGTGATTATATGAGTTCCTTATTCCCTTTCTAAGCAGTTGTTAAATATCCTCTATACTGGAGTAGAAAAAGTAAAAGTCGTCATTTTTGCCTGAAGGCACTTAGAGTTAACTTTGGATTCTGGCATATTAATAAATGTACTTCATTTTATTAATAAATTGTATTAATATTATTGTATTAGTGAGTGTTATAAAGAGAACATATATGAGAACAAAGGCAGAATCACATTCTACCTGGAGGTAAGAGTAGGGGGACTTCACAAAGGAGCTATCAGTAGAGACTTAAGGCAGAAGTAGGAGGTGCCCTTGGAAGCCCACAGGGAAAGAAAGTCTGGTACAGGGGGCAGAGCATGGTAAAGGCACGGTGGAGGTGCGGAACTTGACAACCTGAGTCTAGAGCTAGTAGGAATGAGTAGACTGAGAGGGACTGGATGAATCTAAGCCACAGATTGCAAGCAACCAATTTGGAAAGGCCTTAAATGTCACATCCTACCCCCCTCTATTTTCTTATTTAGTGAATATTATGGGATTGAAAAGCCCCCAGCAATTCTTTCATTCAACCTCGCTGTGGTCAAGACATCCTGGAAAAGACAACAACTTATAAACTAGAGCAGATTTCCTGTTCTATGCTTTTCTGAGACAATCTGGAATTTGCTATACAGTTATTCTTCTTCTGAGGTGTTTAAGACAGAAAAGAACATGGGCTATATTTATAGACCTATATTTGAGCCCTGGAATTACTATCATATTACACACATGCTGTGAGGTTACAGTCAGCTCCTTCATTTATTTTTCTTTGGCCTGTTTGTACAGCCACAAACTATTCTAGGCAGGCATAGTGGTGCACATTTATAATCTCAGTACTTGGAGAGTGTAGCAGAGGATCAAGAATTGAAGTGTAGCCTCTGCTACATAGCAAATTCAAAGCTAGCCTGAGCTACACGAGACCCTGCCATCCCCCAAAGAGAACTAATTTATGCATAATAAATGATGGATATGTCTTGCATTAATACTTTTGTTCAACTGTGATCAAAACACCTGAGAAAACAACTCAGAGAAGAAAAATATGTTTCAGTTCACCATTTCACAAGGTTCGGCTCATGATGTCTTGGTCCCATGTGCTTGGGGAGAACATCATGGTACTGGAAATGTGGCAGAAGGGAGCTGTTCACTTCATGGCTGATAGGAAGTAGATAGTGGTGACATGAAAAGCCAGGGCAAGGTACAGCCCTGAAGGGCACACTCATGACCTGCTTCCTCCATCCACATAGGGCGCTTGTTCAATCACATCATAATCTACTCCAATATGGAATGCATAAGTGGATTAAATGATTCATTAGGTCAAAGCTCTCTTGACCCAGTCATCTCTAGAAACATCCTTACATATGCACCTAGATATGTGTGTTATCAGGTTTCTAGATGTTTCTTAAGTCAGCCAAATTAACCACCATAAGAGATGTTTATATGGTCTGTTTATACAAGCCTTATTCATTCTAGAAGGTACTGTAGGTAATGCTCCCTTGAAGAAGCCACTATTACTGTCCTGAAAGAGTTAAGGAGAACAGTGACATGTGGACTAATATCTATTTCCTTTAATCAGTAAGATACGTTATTTTCCTCCCACAAATCTGTAGTAATGAGCAGCAACAGTATAAAAACTACACTAATTATCTGATAAAAATAATCAAATCAGTGAGTTCTATCTTAAAAATAAAGAGAACATTATGAAATATCACAGTACATAAGTGATTTCAATCCAAGTACTGTGAAATCTGTGAATGGGCTTTGTCACCAGCCTAAAATAGAAGGAGGTGAGTTGTGGCAGACTTTCCAGTGAGGTCATGAATACAGAAAAGTTATTGTTGTCATAGTCAGGAATCCTAGTGACCTCACTGGCTGAAGTCAGGGAGGTGGGGAGCCTGGGAAGCAGTTGTGCAGTGACACAGAGAAAGGAGAGGGATGGATAGCATGGTAGCATGTTTTCCAGAGACTCAGCTAAAGGAAAAGAGAACCAAAGGCACAGTGAAGAAGGGATGTGCAGGTGAAGGGGCACCCGGGTGAGTGGGATGCTGTGTGCACTGGTGAGAGGGGTGAGTACAAGACCAGTCAGAGATGCCAGAGTCCATGGAGCTAGGCCTCTCAGCAATTGCTGTGGCAACGAGGACGCTGATGTTAGTTTTCTTTCCTCTTTTGAGAAGTTGAGTGACAGGAGGTGGAATGCCTACAATGCAGGGCAGCTCAGGACTAGCACTAGAGGTAGCTGAAGGGGAACCTCTAACAGCAAGCTACCTTCTAGAGTATTTGGCACTTGTGGGAAGAGATTTTAAGATTATTTAAGGATCAGTTTGGCAAGTAGCTGGTAGAACAAGTAAAATACTGCTATTAGTCCAGGGATGGTAGTGCATGCCTTTAATCCCAGCATTTGTGAGACAGAGGCAGGTGGATCTCCATGAGTTCTTGGTAAGCTAGGGGTACATAATTGAGACCCTGTTTCAAAACAAAACAAAAAACCAAAACTTGGATTAATTCAATGTTTCATTTGTGTCAGCAATAATTTGAAACTCTCTATAGATATTAACTTGTTTGATAGTTCAACAGACTGAGTGGTTTTCCCAATTTCCAATTGGGAAAGAAGAAACTTATTGAAATTCAGCAGCTAGATCTGCATTCTGGCATCCTGCCGCTGCGCCAGAACTCTTAGCCGCCTGTCATTGCTGAGGCAGTGGGGAGACAGGGAAGCGTTAGACAGGAGCAGCCGGCTGGAGAAGGCAGTGCAGAGAGGAGTCTGAGACTGTTAAAAACATGGTGAGTCGGGAAAGCTGCTGCTGTGTGTGGAATATTACATTTCAATACTAAAATAAAAGAGAAGTCTCTACCTAAGGATTAGTGCTTTAAAAAGTCAAGACACTTCTAAGCTATGATTAAAGTAAGCCAGACCATTTACTCAGAAACCCAAATCCACAATAAGGGATAGTACTGGTATGTTGTGTTAGAAAGCTCCACACTGCCCAGGCATACCTATTATCTCTGCACCTTGGAGGTTGAGACAGGAAGATCAGAGTTCAAGGTCATCCTTAGCTACACAAGAGTTAAAGATTATCTTGTACCCCATGGGGAGAGCCTGTCTCAAAAAAGCAAACAAAAAAACAGGAAGGAAGGGGGTAGGGGAAGAAGAGGTATCAAACTGGAATTAACTCTGTTTCAAATGTTAATGTGACATTTCACACACACACACACACACACACACACACACACACACACACACACGCTCATGCATACACACTCGAGCTGTGTGTGTTTCATAATTTGTGTTGCTTACCTCTACCGTTATAGGTCTGACTTATAGGGAAGTTCCTGTCATAGAGGCTCAAGGTCAGAGGGGACAGAATAGGTGATTCTCAGTTTCTTGCCAGAGCTGGCCATTTGGGCTGCAGGGCAGTGCCTGCAAGGAGCCAGGCACTCAGGTTTAAATTTTCTTCCTTACTTAAGGAGACCAAGCAATTGCTTGGAGAGACCCTATTTTTAGCAGCCTTTGTGCTCCTTAGATACATCTGCCTAGGATACAGAGGAAAGCTCACTCTTTCATTGGTTCTGAAAAGCAGTGTACTACCTGCTTTTTATTGGCTTTTTCCCAAGTGTTTACCAATTTTAGGGATCATATTTAGGTATTTAGCCTCATAGGAGGCAAGAGCTAGCCAAGAGATCATTTTCAGAATCCAGGAAGCAAAGGGTTTACCATATTCCTGATAATGTAACTTGAAAATGAAAAAGGACTAAATAGGAAAATAATGTCCAAACTCTCTCATAAGAAGCATGTTCTCATCTCTGTCTCATTAGAGTTAAACTATATGAAGTATATATGAAGTTTTCCCAAATTACAAACCTGGGGGAAAGTAGAGGAAAATCTCTGCAAGGCAAGTTACAAGTGTACCTTTTTACCTTTGTCTTGTAAGCTAGAGTTTCTTGCCTCCAATTTAACTCAGAGAGGATTAAATAACCTTCAAAATTAAATTTAAAATGCCATGTATCTGAGATTCAAACCCATTTGTCTGTCCCCATAGCCTGTGTTCCTTCTACAGTACAACACTATCCTAGATGGAGTGTCTCTACGTTGGACCTAGTTCTTTGAGAGGCCTATCTATGGTGGCCATATCTCCTGAGCCTTCATTTTTTTTTCTTCATTGTAAAGCCTTCATCATGCCTGAAATCCCTCCACAGTTCTTAGGAGAATTGAAATAGTCTTAATATTGACAAGCAGAGAGCAGGGCCTTACTCCTGTTCATATCCAGGCAATTTCGGGTCACTTCTCTGGGAGATCCTGCAGCATTCAGAGAGGTTTCTCTGCAACAAATAAACTTTCCTGGATGGCAAGTCTGTCACCCTTTCCAGGGGGAGGTCCTTCCTGTCCTCCACCGTCTCTGCCTCTTATGCAGCCTGGGGAACTGCTATCTTGAAACAAGTCTGTTGTAGAACTACAGTATGTACAACTTTGCAAAGATTCTTAGTGGTAATTTCAACTAACGTTTCTATCCAACAGAGTTTCAGTTCCTGCATTCAGCTTATGGTAGGAGAGCTATTTTTCCTCATCTGTATTATGGCCTATGAATGTGTTATCTTGTAACAATGGTAGATTCCCTTTCCTTTCCTCCCCAAATCCCATCTCCTAGGCTTGGGCTCCCCCAGGTGGCCTAGCAGCAGTTCCTATAGCATGCAGGAACATGTCTGATGGTGCAAAATCATGGGTTGGAGACACACATGAACCATTCCCATAGGGCAGCAATGAAGGATCATGGCACTAAAAGGCGTTTCACACCCTAACCTGGCTGCCTGATTCAAACAAATGAAGGAAAATTCTAAGACCTGTATGTGGTTCCTCTGATGGCTTAATGGTAGGCTCTGAGGAGCCCCTTGATTGTGCCTATTAGACCCTAAAACACGAGTCAGATGGCCCCAGGATCAGATTTTCCATTGCCATTAGCAGTCTGACATGTTTGAAGACCTGGTTGACTTTAGATTCAGTCTGTTGCCTTCATCCAGATCTTGAGCTCTGGCCTCATTTTTGGAGCATTTTTCTGGATGATGAAAGGTTCGGGTAAAGTGTGCCAGTGGGTGAGGGATCCAAGTTGAGTTCTCTGGGCAGTGTGGACTCCAGGCCCAAGGCACCACAGGAACTTGTGGGCACCTGTGAGGGTCCCAGCGGTGTAACTAGACTAGGCCCTTCTTGTCATAGACAGTAAGGGACCACAGGAGAGACTTGCCACTTTTACACACTCACCTGGGCTACTTAGGGTATTTTTGTAAAAGCTTTGAATGTTTTCTCAACTTTTAATCCTACTGTTGGAAAGTGAATGTTTTTATCCATGGCACATCTTTCAGAAGATGAGCTGTGAAATTTCTCTTGCTACTGCTGTGGGCTGTGTGATCTTGGGCAACTTGCTAATGTCCCCAGGCCATAAAGTTTTTCATGTCACATGATTTCAAGGTCTTTTTAAATGCCAAAATTCCATTCTCTTGTCATTTTTATTATTTCAATAGTACTAGCTACAGAACGGTTTCACTTACTGTTTATGCGAGGCTACTTTTTGTGAAATCAAACAAAAAACCCTAAAGACTTAGAGAAGGCTTACATGGTTCCGCACCCTTCTGATTAGAACAGCAGTTCTCAACTTGTGTTGGGGTTTCACAAGGGTCACCTAAGGCCATCAGGAAACACATATGGATTATAACAGCAAAATTACAGTTACAAAGTAACAATGAAATAATTTTTATGGTTGGGGTCACCACAACCTTAGGAATTGTGTTAAAGGGCTGCAGCATTACGAAGGTTGAGAACCACTGAATTAGAACATCTAATAAGTGTGCATGGAGTGATTCACAACGTGTTCTGTGCCAGGCCCTAAATTGGCCCTGTGAATATTCAAAGACCAGTAGGACAAGCTTCCTATTCTCTAGAAACTCACAACTTATTGGGGAAATATTCAACCAGGGACAGGAGCCTCTAAGACTCACAGGAACTAGGATAGTCAGTTATATGGGATGACGCGGTAGAGAGTGGGCAAGGAAAAGACTTCGTAATAGAATGGAGTCTTTAGCTCATGACTGATTACTTAATACATGTGTGCCAGGTGGAATGTGGAGAGAGATGCTGAAAGAGCTAGGAGAATAAACCAAACCATGCGGGGTAAAGCCCCTTGGCACACTGGGAGAGTGATAAGCAGTTTGTGCACAGTGGGGTGGATTGATTAGAGAATCAAGAGAGATTTGTGAGTCAGGAAGAAGAGAGTGGTTGAGAAGTAGGACCAGGCTATACAACCACCAGGCCCACCCTCAGTGACCTACTCCTACCAAGGCTGTGCCACCTAAAGGCTCCACAATCTTCCAAAATATCACCTCTAGTCAAAAGACCAAGTGTTTAGACTTGTCAGCCAATGTAAGACATTTCAGTTCAAACCACAAGACATTGTCAGTATTAGATCAGGGGAGTCTCAAATACAAAGAGTTGAATCTGTAGCCTTTAGGTAACAGAGAACCATGGGATGTTTTTAAGAGACCAGTGTGGCTATTGCTTGGATGTTAGAAGGGACAACTTAAAAAGACCAGGCCTAGAGCATTTAGAAGCAGTTGAAGTGGCTAAGTAGGAGGAGATGAGAGCTTGAATTGGAGTTGGCCATAACTGTAGGGATGGAAGCATAGGGCTACCAGAACTAGAAACCATTAAGACTGGCGATGTTATCAATACTGTGAAGCAACCGGGGAATGATTAGTACTGCCAGTTTATAATACAACAAAAAGGAAGCTCAGACAAGTGACTTGCCCAAGGTCTCACAGCTAGTAAGTGACTTGCCCAAGGTCTCACAGCTAGTAAGTTGCAGAGCCCAGGCTAGATCTCATTCCCAACTCAGTACATGGTTCAGGATGATGGTCCCTTGCTGCCTCTCTTTGTAAATGTGCTTAACAGATTGTTCTAGTGTCAGAGGGCATGAGGGTCCCATATCCAGGAAGTGAACAACTCAGCAGCTAGACCTCGGCAGGCTCACAGGCCTCCACATGGTTCTGCTGTGTTTATTTGTCTACTCTCTCCTTTTTACACATACATTGTTAAGTGGATGGCTTAATAATGTTTTCATGTGATACATCTGTAATTAATGATCACTTAATTCAAAGGATAGAGCATTTTTAGGAAGTTGTTTCTTTTTGGCACCCCAAAACAGGCCTGCCTGACGAGAGCTCTTTCTATCACCATTCTACTAAGAGTTTCAGTTGGCGTTGGTTTTCTCCAGCAGCTGAGCTCTGCTTTGCTGTCACCATCAGAAAGGATTACTGTAGCGCGGAAAAGAGACAGACTTATACAGTTAATGAGGAGGTTAAATTGACTGTTAAAAACTTACTTTCATTTAGTTTTTACATTTATCTATTTTTTTAAATTATTAACTATTCAAGCATTAAGGAAAAATACAGAAAATGCTGCTTTTTTCTGTATAATAAAACCAGAAGAAACGTCCAGTTTATTTGTAAAATGTGAAAGTTTAGCCTAAGTGATTGCTTAGGAAAGACAGTCAACAACACGATGACACTGGCTTCTTTCCTGGTTGATGTGCACATTATGTCACTGTGACATGCTGTCTTGTTCACTCCCTGGTTGCTGTGTGGCTGAATTGCATCCCCAGTAGATCGTAAGTCCCGTGTGTGCAGTGACGTAACCCACGTGTGTTCCTGTCCACCGTGGCACTCCCCTCAGTGCTGAGCGCAGTTAGGCCTCAGTACTCTGTGGCTAATTTTGATTTAACTTCAGTTGTCACACAGTCCTTCAGGCAATTGTCAGACTTCTGGCTTATAATGAAAATTATAACTATGCCCCACTCAGAAGGAGGAGGAGGAGGAAAAAAGTCAGAACAGAACAAATTGGGACCTCTAAATTCTCCAAATTGCTATGGCCAAATTGAGACTTTTTGGTTCTTGGTAGAGGCCTACTGAGCTCTTAGGGCCTGGGATTGCTCTGTTTGACTTCTCAGAGCTACATATCTGACACAGCAGTAATTTGTTTGTGGATGGTTGTGGCCTCCAGCCACATTGGATGTCAATCCTTGAATTTGGAGACATTGTGATAAGATTTTTGACACTAATTGGATCCTTTATTAATTCCTTTCATATCAGCATCACACCCTCTGGAGACAGACACCCGAGGTGTTTATGTAAAGCAGATTCCCCTCTGCAGAAGCTCCACACTGTCCTGGCTGTCTAGCAAGGGTTCTGGGCTCTGCATAGAGTTATGCTGTCTCCATTTCTCTTGCCAGATGCTCCTTTTAGTGTCACTTTCCTGCCCATGATTGCCTTCTCATTCCTCAGGCTTTGCTGTATATATTGCGGACCATTAATGCAAGCAGAGTCAGCCGATGAAGCTACATTTTTAGTTCAGAAAAACCCAGCAGAAGCCACAACCTTCCCTAGCCATTATAACTCTGTGATAGAAGGAAAGAGATGTTAGTTGTAAACCAGTCAGCAAAGACATTGTAGAATCTCTGGAGGTAGCAAACCCTGTAGGAATCTATAGGGCCACCATACTTTCTTATTATGCTTCCCTGTCTTTCCTTACCTACTTACTAAAATATTTCAGGTTCATCTGGTTGTGTCAGCCCAGCCCCCGTACTGTTAATATACTTTAGAATACTGTGTCCAAAACTTCCAACATCTTATTAGAATGGAAAAGTATTATTTAAAAAATTAATCATTTTTAACCTTAAAATAGAAATTTGGATCAAAAATTATCTCCTCTGGTGTTTGAAAGGGTAGTTTTCTTTTTCTTCCTTCCTTTCTTTATTCCTTTCTTTCTCTCCCTCTCTCTCTTTCCCTGTCTCCCTCCTTCTCTCCCTCCCTCCCCTCTCTCTCTCTCTTTCTTTCTTTCTTTCTTTCTTTCTTTCTTTCTTTCTTTCTTTCTTTCTTTCTTTCTCTCTCTCTCTCTCTTCCTCCCCCTCTCTCATTTTCTTTCTTTCTTTCTTTCTTTCTTTCTTTCTTTCTTTCTTTCTTTCTCTCTCTCTCTCTCTTCCTCCCCCTCTCTCATTTTCTTTCTTTCTTTCTTTCTTTCTTTCTTTCTTTCTTTCTTTCTTTCTTTCTCTCCCTCTTTCTTTCTTTATTTCTTTCTCTCTCTCCCTTCCTTCCTTTTTTCCTTCCTTCCTTCCTTCCTTCCTTCCTTCCTTCCTTCCTTCCTTCTTCCTTTCTTATTTCCTCTCTTTCTCTTTCTTTCTCTCCTTTTCCCTCCCTCCTCCTCCCTCCCTCCCTCTCTCCCTCCTTCCCCCTCTCTCTTTCTCTCTTTTTTTCTTTCTTCTTTTTTATAAAGGCATTTTCCTCCTATTTCCTCTCTCCTTCCCCTCAGGATACCATGACGGTAAGTTTTTGAGTCATTCCCCACTTCTAGAACACTTAATGAAATTTCTCAAGCTGTGCTTTGAGCTATCCTGGAAAGTCTCTACATATCTCAAACAAATTTCTGTAACATACTACCCCAGTTTTGACATGTATTTTCATAATGGCCAAAGGATCATCTATCTCTAACTCATGAGGAGCTGTCTCAGTTGGAGCATCCAGTACCGCCTATTAGGAGATACTCAGACATATGCAAGAAGTATGTCAGTCTGACCATGGCTGGTATGCAGAAGGAGTTAGCAAGGAGTGCCTGTTGCATGGCTGATAGCAGAGCCGCAGTGCTCAGACTTTGAGGCTGCCATGCATAGCTCAGTCCTTTAGAAGAGATGCTGTCCCAGGGGGGCTCATGTAAAATGGTAGTTACTTATCAGTTTCTCTTTGGAAGCAACTCACACTTACTAACCTTACCTCAGCTAAGTTTCAGACCACAGGGAATTTTTTTTTTTAAATACTAGTTAATTTGGCCCACCACACTGCCAAAGACTTGCAAGTTGCTCTTGTTAATGAGAAGGTGGTAGAGGAATATACCATAAGTCTTAGTCTAGAAGGTCAGGTGGAAAATGGTGATAGTCAAGGGCATCTTCATGGTTTTTATCATAGGTAGAAAAGTCCCGAGTCTTAGTATTTAAATGTAGGTTTCCTTGGCTTTAGATCATTTGGAAGCTCACCTCAGCACTCCTTCCAACCTATAATCCCATCCTGTGTGTCTGAGCAGACTCCTTGAGTTATGTTTCTGTCTAGCACAAGACCCTTGCTTTTGTGTCTGTAATTGGTGATGCCCGCTTCTTATTTTTGCCTAATGCCATTCTTGTGTCTTCCCTTAAGCTACTCTGCTGATGAAACAAGCCTGGCCACAGAACTCATCTTCCTGTGGCACTGAAGGCACCTTCCACCTCCCAGTGGACACCGGGACCGAGAACCGAACTTACCAAGCGTCCTCTGCGGCTTTCAGTAACTACAGCCTGTCTCCTCCTATTCTGGTTCCCCTGGGTTGGGGCTGATTAGTTTTTAGCAAGAAAGGAAAGGGAATTTTTTAAGTGACATTTTTAATGTAAACATTGTTTTAAGAGGCTATTCAAGAAAGATGATCATCTTTGATCATGCCTTTAACTTTAGGGTTCTACCCCACAGCAGTGAGAGAGGAGCATTCCTGGGCCAAGAACTTGGATTTGTGAGAGACTGTTACTGAATTTTAGGGGAAAGGACCAGGGCCTTGTGTATCTCTGAACCATTAGATTTCTTGACTTTAGCACTATTGGCATCTGGGCCAGATAAGTTTTTTCCTGTGTGTGGTAGGATGTTTAGTAGTATTTATAGCATCTCTCCCTTAGATGCCAGAAACAAAGCACCATTGTCACACCCAAAAATGTTTCTAGATATTCCTCTGGAAAAGAAAAGTGTCTTTTATATAGCAAACATTGCCCTAGTTCATGTAAGCTACACTGAGAACATGATAAAACACGGACAGAAGCCAGCAGCCAGATTGGTCATGTTCATCCTGGGGCTCAGTGGGGTAACTGATGTCACCTTTGCAGCCGATCAGAAACACAAATGATTCCAGTGAGGAACCTCATTTAGAAAGTACTGAGTGGAAGAACTTGTGCCTGTGGCAACTGTCGGCCATGGGAATGGTTAGCTTTGGATATGAGGAGCACTAATATCGAATTTATGCCAGCAGACCCTGGACAAGCCCTTAGCAGGATATTGTAGGAAAGTAACCTACTAGGTAGGCTAAGAAAATTCATTGACTTTGTTTTCTTTTCCTTTAAATATCCAATGTGATTGCTTTTCAGCTTTTTGGTTGAGATCAAGTGTAAAATATCTAGTGTTGGAGCTAGAGAGATGGCTCAGTAGTTAAAAGCACTTGGCTGCTCTTTTCAGAGGAATCATATTTAATTCCCAGCTCAGCAATTCCCAGCAGTAACTCCAGTTTCAGGTGACTTAGTGCCTTCTTCTGACCTCTTTGTGTTCTAGGCATGAATGTGGGGCACATATAGGTATACAGGCAAATTCATACACATAAAATAAAAACAAATCTTTAAAAATAAATAAATTAAATATCCAATGTCAAGCCTGGCCAGGTGACACATACCTGAAATCCTACCACTCAGGAGCTAGAGGCAGGTGGGTCGCTGTAAAAAAATAGCTAGCCTGGTCTATATAATGATTTCCAGGCCAGCCAAGGCTACATGGTGACCTTGTCTTTAAAGAAACAATAAATGTCATTTCTCCCTGTTGTCATTGTCCTTAACTGCCAGCATTTACTAACTCCGCATGGCGTACCTTTGTAGATTCTGCTTTCAGAGTCAGCCCCTCATTCAATCAAAATTTCATCCCTTTTTGAAAGCAGAATTTCAAAAAGGTAATATGTCCAATGCTGTATAACTAATTTGGCAGCACATCTGTAAAAAGATAACTTCCAAGCTAGGATTCTCATTCCTGATTCATCATGAGGCTGGTTTTACTCTTTCAAAAGACAAATGAGGTGAGCATGGTAGCTCAGCACCTATAATCCCAGCACGAATGAGGCTAAAGCAAAAGAATCAGATGGCTCAGCGGGTAAGAGCACCCGACTGCTCTTCCGAAGGTGATGAGTTCAAATCCCAGCAACCACATGGTGGCTTACAACCACCCGTAACAAGATCTGTCGCCCTCCTCTGGTGTGTCTGAAGTCAGCTACAGCTACAGCTACAGCGTACTTATGAAGAATAATAAGAAATGAATCCTTGGACCGGAGAGACTGTCCGGAATGAGCGGAGCCAAACGGGGATGGCCGGAGCTAGCGGGCCTGAGCGAGTGGGGCTGAACCGGAGGCCTAACCGGGACAGCCAGAACGAGGGGGGCCAACCGGAGCAAGCGGAGCCGACTGGAGCGAGCAGGGCTGGCTGGAACAAGCGGGGGCCGTACGGGGGCGGCCGGGAGCAAGTGGGGCTGGCCGGAGTGAGCGGGGGTTGACCGGAACAAGAAAAAAAAAAAAGAATCGCAAGTTCAAGGCCAGGCTAGGACACATAGCAAGTTTTAAGTCATCCTGAGCTACACAGTGAGACTTGATCTCAAAAAGAGTAATGAGAGGGAGGGCAGCAGTAGGGGGCGGGGTTTGTAGTTGCTTCAAGTAGAACTGAATGAACATATGTAAAATTATATAATATAAATTGATTTGTACATATTTCACAGTTACTACAGTGCAGCACAAAAAGACCTGGGGTGGAAGATACAGGACTCTAGACTTGATTCCATACAACTCTGGATAATTCATAGCTATGATTTATTAGTCTCTTGAATTGTACAGTGGTAGCCTTGGGCTAGGTCACTTTTAAAGTCCTTGCTAGCTACTGGACTCTGAGTCTCTCCCTCAGAAGTTATTACCTAAACCCTTCCCATAAGACCCTCTCTTCTAGCTGCCCTCATTGGTAAGCAAGCTTTGCTCACATATCGTTAAAAATAATGGCCTCATTCCTCCCTGAGGTTGCCCTTCCTGTAGCTAGGCAGTCTTGAGTGCCTTACCTTCTGTGCTAAAATCTTCTAAAACTCCAGCGGAAATGTCTAATAGTCACATGTTGCTCTCCCCTCCTAGACAGGCCATCAAGTTTCTAGATAGGACCAAAATGTATCACTTTCAAGCAAGTAATACTTAAATGTATATAATTTTTTTAATGGATCTGAGATTGACTGGCTGACTCATGCAGGCTCACAGAGGCTCCTCCAAGCATTCAGATTTTGTTGCTTTTACATTCAGGGCACTTTGACAAATTCATAGCAATTTAACCAATACTTGCTAAAGCCTGTTCATAATTAGGTCTCTCCCTTACTTATGCAGTGCTTTATTGTTTAACTACCAACAAGGAGACATAGAGGTCAAGGCAAGATTCAGATATACAGCGTTGTTTTGTCCAGACTTTGTCCAGATATATAATTCTGATGATCAATAAACCAATTAGTGTAAAAGGTATCCTTGACATGAAGATTGATGTCTTTGAATCTGTAGGCAGGGCTCTACCACTGAAAAAGATTTATGACACCAAAGCAGAGTTAAGAGGGCTACAAAGGCTTTATCTTGCTAATGCCTACCATGTCTTTATATTCTCCTGTTTGTTAGAGCCCAAAACTATAGCTAGAAACCTGAGACAAACCACAGGCAGGCATCATAAACAAAACCTCTTTATAAGGCAGAGCTGGCACTTCTAGTGGCAGAACTCCTTTGTTTCATGACACTGCCTTTAGTGAAATGGAGATACAAAGGCCAAATACCAGATGCCCAAGATTGTACTGTAGAGACAGTTAACTCAGAAACAGCAACATCAGTTAACTCAGAAATCCAGGGCAACATCAGCTCTGAACACTAGAGCCAGCTCTATCACTATAGATATGCTGTGCGATTTTGAAAAAAAAATTACTGGATTTCTAAGTTACAGGTTCTTCCTCTGAATGGGAGCAGGTTGAATGTAAGCCTCAAATGTCTTTTAAGGGTAGAGTACCCCAAAATTCCTACTCTGTGACCCTCAGATTTAGCATTCATTTCAAAGTAGCTAGGCCTCCAGGCAATGAGTTAGTTCTAAATTTACTTGAGTAAAAATCCATGAGATGATTTTGCAATAACCCCAACAACAACTTCTCTTACTTAGATATACAAAGTAATAAACCCTCACTTTTATGATATCTAAGCCTGGGATAGTAGCCCTAGATTTTCAGTGTTCCCCAGAATTTGGACAGGATATAGGTGATGTCCTCATAGAAGTCCTACTGAAATACTCAAGATTTAGAATTTCAGCATCAGAAATGCCCTCTGAAGCTGGGTGTGGTGGCACACGCCTTTAATCCCAGCACTCCAGAGGCAGAGACAGGCGGATTTCTGAGTTCGAGGCCCGCCTGGTCTACAGAGTGAGTTCCAGGACAGCCAGGGCTATACAGAGAAACCCTGTCTCGAAACCCCCCCCCCCCCCAAAAAAAAAGCCCTCTGAAATGATTTAGGATTTAGTCCAAATGAAGATCCTCTTGAGGCAGGACTGACTGAAAAGGATCTTAAGGAAAATGGATGAGCTTGCATGGTTTCTGCAGCCTCAGGGAAGAGCCTCCTGCTCCTGAGGTAACCCTGAGATGCATTGTGGTTACTGAGTGCTTCTTTGTGCAGGTCACTTTCTGCTTAGCATCTCTCATCTGTGAAGTTCTCATCCTAGAGATTTCCAAGATCTCCTCCAGCTCTGTGGTTCTGCTTCCCATCCCAAACTTCTAGAGATGCAAAGCAGGCTATAGTAAGCCTTTCTTAGACTGCCAAGGGTATTTAGATACTGATTTGTATTCTGAGTGTGTGTGTATCTTGTTTCATAACATGAAGGTGGAACATTCTTCTACAAGGTTATTCTTAGATGTATAAATGAAATTCTACTGTGGTCTTTTAGAACCGTTGATTCTCTGCAGACGGACAACCCTGATACTTTGTAATGTGGCTGCTTTTGTTGCTTAGGTGGGTCGGTGCACCTTCCCTGGGAAAGCTAGAAATTCCAGAGCATATTCTCCAGTCACATAAAAGAAAGCTGCCTTAATTGCTGGCTTGTTAAAGAATTGTAAAATTTTAGAATCTTAGAACCCTGGAGCTTGTGTTCCAAGTTGAGCTGTTCCAGTGACAGTCCAGCTCTTGCCTCTTGTAGTCTCTGAGAGCAGTCTGTTCTTGTGTGCACGAGGAGAGAACACTTCCTACTGTCTCTATACACAGAGAGAAAGTAAGAGCTCACCTATGTGGACCCTATCTGTCATGGTTTAAATAAGTTTGGCTTAGGGAGTGGCACTATTTTGAGGTGTGACCTTGTTGGAATAGGTGTGCCACTGTGTGTGTGTGTGGGGGGGACCTTAAGACCCTTACCCTAGCTGCCTGGAAGTCAGTCTTGCACTAGCCACCTTCCGATGAAGATGTAGAACTTTCAGCGCCTCCTGTGCCATGCCTGCCTAGATGCTGCCCTGCTCCCCCCTTGATGATAATGGACTGAACCTCTGAACCTGTAAGCCGCCCCATTTAAATATTGTCCTTTATAAGACTTGCTTTGGCTATGGTGTCTGCTGACAGCAGTAAAACCCTAACTAAGATACTGTCAGTCATTCAGTTAGTTGGTCCTCATGCTTCTTGTAACTGCTACTCTGTAGGTAGTGAGTGCATTTGGAGACGGGTGGCTTCTGGTTCTAGGTGACCTGTATAGAAAATTTTGGCAAGATTCTCCACATCTCAGTTTTGGCTTTTGTTTTTGGGTCTCTCTCTCTCTCTCTCTCTCTCTCTCTCTCTCTCTCTCTCTCTCTTTCTCTCTCTCTTTCTCTCTCTCTTTCTCTCTCTCTCTCGTTTTTTGTCCTGGAGATCCTAGTTTTGTCAGGGTTCTGCCCCTGAAGCTACAGCCTGGTTTTTTGTTTTGTTTTTTTAACTCTTAAATTAAGGGTCAGTAAACTTGTCTATAAAGAACCAAATAATAGATACTTTAGGTTCAAGGGTTATATGGTCTTTGTAACTACCATTTGGTAGGAACAGTTGGTCTACCCTGGTGGTTAGTGTAAGCCTATAATCAATCCTAGCTACTGGGGAGGTTGGAGTAAGAAGATTGAAAGTTTGAGGCTAGTCTGAGTCATAAAGTGAGTTCAAGCCTAGCCTGACCAATCTAAAAGATTCTATTTCAAAATAAGATTAAAAAGAGGGCTGGGGATATAAACTAGGGATAGAGTAAACGCCTAGTATGTGGGAAACTCATACACACACACACAGTCACACACTCTGTAGTAAAGCTAGTTTGAAAAGTAAAGTTTTATACATATCCTATCTTAGAAATTTATCATTTACACTACTATTAAAAAATTCTTTTCCAGGCCAGGCAGTGGTGGTGCATGCCTATAATTCCAGCACTTGGGAGGTAGAGGCAGGTGGATTTCTGAGTTTGAGGCCAGCCTGGTCTACAGAGTGAATTCCAGGACAGCCAGGGCTACACAGAGAAACCCTGTCTCAAAAAAACAAAAAACAAAACAAAAACAACAACAACAAAAAAATTCTTTTCCTTCCTAAAACTAAGGTCTAGAGATTTGGCATCATTTAACCAAGTTTAGAGGAAAGCTAGACCTAAGTCCACATCTCTTCTCTTCCAACAAAAACCTGTTCCACCCTGTTCCTTCCCCATTCCTGCCCCTTTTTGTTGAAAAAGCTCTATGGAGCTAACAGGGTCTTTGATAAGTGTCTTATCAGCCAAAGCTAAAGCCCAGAAAAGTCTAGAAATGGCAGCCAGATACAACTAGGATAGATCCACAGGGTAAAGACAACATCTTCCCACTGGGGCTCTCAAACTAAGGTTCCTCTAGAGGAACTTAGAGTCTTTAGGGTTCCTAAAGAGACCTGCTTCACTCAGCCTCTGGATTTTCTACGTAAAAGAGAGGTGGGGGTCCCTTGATGATCACCAGGCTCCATAGGGTGATTTTTTGTTTGTTTGTTTGTTTTTTTGTTTTGTTTTTCGAGGCAGGGTTTCTCTGTATAGCCCTGGCTGTCCTGGAACTCACTTTGTAGACCAGGCTGGCCTCAACTCAGAAATCCGCCTGCCTCTGCCTCCCGAGTGCTGGGATTAAAGGCATGCGCCACCACACCCAGCCCATAGGGTGATTCTTAACAAAGTCTTACTGATCTCTGTCAAGTTATTCCATGAACATAAGCTCTTACTTAAGATGACTAAAGACAGCAGTGTGACAGCTCTGTAAATGGCTTTGGGCCTGACTTCTGAGCCTTGCTTCTGTCCGTCCTTCTAAGACATGGACATAGCATCAGTTCTAGGTCAACGTGTGTCTGTCTAATTCCTAACTTCAAGTGTTTGGGCCAGGGGTGACCCTTCTCCAAGTCACAGGAAAGAAGGGAAAGGCTAGCTCTACAAAGCAAAGTTTTCAACATCCTAGAAGATAAGGATCTTTGAGTGGAGATTTTTTATGTGTGTGGGTTTGTTTGGGTTTTTTGTTTTTTTTCTTGGGTTTTTTTTTTCTTTTAACCTTCAGACTTGGTGAAGAAGAAGGGACTATTATTGATATAGCCCATAATGGGAGAGAGGGAGGGAGAGAGAGAGAGAGAGAGAGAGAGAGAGAGAGAGAGAGAGAGAGAGAAAGAGAAGAAGAAGAAGAAGAAGAAGAAGAAGAAGAAGAAGAAGAAGAAGAAGAAGAAGAAGAAGAAGAAGAAGAAGAAGAAGAGGAGGAGGAGGAGGAGGAGGAAGAGGAGGAGGAGGAGGAGGAGGGAGGAGGGAGGAGGGAGGAGGGGGATGGATTAGGATATACATGTAAAACCAGCTTGGGCATCATAATGAGTCCCTGAGTAAAAAGCAAAGGATTAGGAGAAAATGGGGGAAGCAAAATAGAGAAAGGTAAAACCACAGATGTCCTGTGATGCTGGGTAAGGAGCCAGAATGAGAACAGAGCAATAAGAAATGAGGGAGTAGGGGGCGTCTCTAAGTGTATACATACCTGCCTTTCCATACAGGCAACTCAGAACCCCAGGCAGGCTGTCAGCTGAAAAGGCCCCAGAGAGACTGCTTCTAGCTTCTTTTTTTTTTTTTTTTTTAAAGACTTATTTTATTTATTATATGTAAGTACACTGTAGCTGTCTTCAGATACTCCAGAAGAGGGAGCCAGATCTTGTTACGGATGGTTGTGAGCCACCATGTGGTTGCTGGGATTTGAACTTATCACCTTTGGAAGAGCAGTCGGGTGCTCTTACCCGCTGAGCCATCTCACCAGCCCCATAGCTTCTTTTTTTGGATGAGAACCCTGGAACCCCTAGAGCTAACACATACCCAAATCATACTTTCTGCCCATGGGCACCAGGACTGAGGGAGCTGCCTGGGGCCAGGGCTCGTAGGGTAGAACCTTGATCTCTTGTCTGTCCTATCTGTTTTTCCAGCTGGATTCAACCCCGTTCTTTTTTGAGGAACTGTTACTGGGCCCTGCTGCCTTCAAGCAATGCTGTTCTACCAACTAACTAGACGTCTCTTTTATTGCCTTGGTACAGGATATACTGCAGGGACACCATACAAGGTCCCACCGACCCAGAGTAATACTGCTCCACCCCCCTACTCCCCATCACCCAACCCCTATCAGACGGCCATGTATCCAATCAGAAGTGCCTATCCCCAGCAGAATCTGTATGCCCAGGTAGGTACACCTGGAGGACCTCTTCGGGAGTCTCCAGCTGGGATAGGGTGGCATGGGATGAGGAAGAAAAAACAGCTAATGGGCCTGGCACTGGCACTGTAGTGTAACTGAAGCACTATTCCTGCAGGCTGCCTCTATATCTATATCTATATCTATATCTATATCTATATCTATATCTATCTATCTATCTATATATATTCTTTGTGTGTGCTATCAGCCCTCTGTGACCTGAGTGAGTCATTTTTTAGTGTGCCTTATGGGGCCCCATCTGAATTTCTTCTTCTGGGGACCGTGTGTAACTGAGTAACTGATAGGACGGAAGAACTGTATAAGGCTGCAGCATGGACACGACACATTCTTCTGAAGTGACAATACTACCTGAGATATAAGTAGTAAGGAAAGTACCTTTTGAGTTTAAAAACTAGCTATGCTGGGGCTGGCCAGATGGCTCAGCGGGTAAGAGCACTAACTGCTCTTCTGAAGGTCCTGAGTTCAGACCTTGGAAACAACATGGTGGCTCACAACCACCTGTAATGCAATCTGACGCCCTCTTCTGGTGCATCTGAAGACAGCTACAGTGTACTTATATATAATAGTATATATAATAATAAATAAATCTTTGGGCCGAAGCAAGCAAGGACTGAGCGAGCAGAGTTGACCAGAGCAAGCAGAGGTCCTAAATTCAATTCCCAACAACCACATGAAGGCTCACAACCATCTGTACAGCTACAGTGTATTCATATACATAAAATAAATAAATAAATAAATAAATAAATAAATCTAAAAAATGGCAAACAAAAACCAACTAGCTATGCTGCTAGGCAGTGGTGGCACACACCTTTTATTCCCAGCACTCCCTGGGCAGGAACAGACTAGTCTCTAAGTTTGAGGCCAGCCTGGTCTACAAAGCAGGTTCCAAGACAGCCACAGGACACTACACAGAGAAACCATTTCTTGAGGGGGAGGAGGAAGTAGCTGTGTTGGTGCTGGAGAAATTGTACAGTGGTTAAGAGTACTTGCTGTTGCCGGGCATGGTGGTGCATGCCTTTAATCCCAGCACTCGGGAGGCAGAGGCAGGCAAATTTCTGAGTTCGAGGCCAGCCTGGTCTACAGAGTGAGTTCCAGGACAGCCAGGGCTATACAGAGAAACCCTGTCTCGAAAAACAAAACAAAACAAAACAAGAGTACTTGCTGTTCTTATAGAGAACCCAGCACCCACTTGGCAGTTTACAACCATCTGTTACTCCAGTTTCAGTGGATTCAATGTCCTCTTCTGGCCTCTGTGCAAGTGGTACACAGACATATATGCAGGCAGAACACACATTCACACACACATATTTAAACAACTAATATAAAGCATTTTTTAAAAGTAGCTATGTTGTAGGGTATACTGCAAAACTGGGGCATGACAATGTGTGCTTCTAATCTCAGTACTGGGAAGAAGTTCAAGGTCATCCTCAGCTATGTAGTGAGTTCAAGGCCAGTCTGCCTGGAAGGTAAATAAGTAAGTAAATAATTGAGAAAACAGGAGACTTGAATCAACTTTTCTCAAGTATGGCATAGTAGCTTGACCTGTGCTCTCTAACTTCTAAGGTTACATACAGTGAGGCTCTTATTATTTATTATTAAGATCAGAGAATTTCAGGATTAATCTCAGATGCTGCTGTCTGCTCCCAGGGCTCAGCAGGCCCGTGGACTGTACAGCCCAGGAGGCAGCCCTGTGACCTGGGAAGGGACATCACTTCAGACCACTGTCTCCATCCTCACTTTTGCTCTAAGAGGAACTAGGAAGAGACATTTTGGAAAATGCCACCAATAAAGACAGAATGAACATAAACGACAACATTTGCACCAGTGTCTGAATGCTGTTAATAGTTCTTCCAGCTGTACGTGTAGCAGTGCTCTGGTGTCTCCTTGCTGAGAAACTGACTACATTCCTTACTGATAAATTGGGGCAAGGTAACATCTTGGAATCATATTTTTAAGATTTTTAAATGTGAGCCGGGTGTGGTGGCGCACGCCTTTAATCCCAGCACTCGGGAGGCAGAAGCAGGCGGATTTCTGAGTTCGAGGCCAGCCTGGTCTACAAAGTGAATTCCAGGACAGCCAGGGCTACACAGAGAAACCCTGTCTCGAAAAACCAAAAAAAAAAAAAAAAAAAAAAAAAAAAAGATTTTTAAATGTTAGTGCTGGGGCTAAAGAAGAAAATCTCCTACTCAGTGGTTCGTCTTACATAGCTACTCTAAGAGCAGCAAGATGGAGTGAAGAGGGCCTTACTTTCCGACCAAGCTGAGCCACAGCACCGAACTGACCTCAGTGCACAGTGGGACATAGCAGAGCCCCAGCCTAGACCTGTGTCCCTAGCCAGAGCTTCTCTAACCTGGTCACCTAAATCCTGGAAAAAGCAGCTCCCCACCCATCTCCTCTCATACCTCCTACTCTTCCCTTGAAGCCATGTAACCTTAGCCTCTCTTCCCAGGGAGCCTACTACACACAGCCTGTGTATGCCGCCCAGCCCCATGTCATCCACCACACCACGGTTGTCCAGCCCAACAGCATTCCCTCTGCCATCTACCCAGCTCCTGTCGCTGCCCCCAGGACCAATGGTGTAGCCATGGGCATGGTGGCAGGCACCACCATGGCAATGTCAGCAGGTAAGGCAACATCTGCCTAAGCATCCTTTGCTCTCTTTCAGGAATTCTTCACATTGAAAGCAGTCATGGAACCGGCTGCAGCCCAGCTTGAGAAATCCTGTGCCAGGGCAGGAGGCTTTCCAGGAAGACCAAGAGGGATAGGCTAAAACTTAGAAATGTAGAGTCTAAATTATTCAAAGAGATAAGAAAGAATGCACACAAGATGGGCATATTGAGCAAGGCTTAGAGTATTAGGTGAATGAAGGCTAGCGAAGATGAAGGGAAGGGAAGTGCAAGCAGAAGGCTCAGAGTGTGGTACCGTCTCAGGAAGGAAAGGGTTAAGGCATGTGTGAAATAGGGGGTGGGTGGAGGGGGCTGCACCACTACTGAGGAAGGGATTATTGAGAGGCTTGAAGCCGTCAGGAGAGAGAACTAACAGCTTTCCCTCGGGAGAGATGGGGTTGGGATTGAGCCTCTGGCTGTAGGCTGAATCAGGAGAAGGGGAGTGTAGGGGAGGAATATGAGCCTACAGTAGCAGCAGGGGTCCAGGAAGGAACACGAAAGCACTTTGTTGATTAGCAGGGAGGAGCATAAGGGCCTTTCGCATAATTAGATGTAGGAGCTGAGAGAAATAGGGAGTCCCTGATGACCCTTTCTGGTGATAAGTCCTGCCTCTAAGGAACCTTGGGGATAAAGGTGGGAAGTGTAGCCTTAGAAACGTGGGCAGAAACATGGGCATTCCCGTGAAGGGTATGAAGACTAGAGGCTTGTGACTACCTTACAGAGACCCAAGTTTTGAAGAACCAGCTCAGTTGCCATCTGAAGTGAGAAGGAGAGTACCATGGTTGCTCAGTACAAAAACAATCTGCTAGGTACTTGATCAATGCCAGCCTATTGTTAGGGTCCTTAACGCAGAACAGAGCCCTGCCCTTAATACCTAGGTGAGTTTAGAAAGAAGATAGAACCAGGAAAGCTACTAGTTACTACTCTGTGTGTGCAATAAAAGATGCATGCAAAGAAAAGGGAGGGTTCCTTAGAATAAAGATTCTGTTTTCCCTCACCCTAAGTACTCACAGACAGACAGTCCAGGGTGACAGGGACATAAACAGGAAGATCAGCCATGCAAAAGACTGCTTTCCACCTCTCCATCCCTGTATCTGTAAGATCAAACCAGAAATACCCCTATTCCAAACACGGGCTGTTCCTGTTCGCGAATCCCAAGAACCCACGAGAGACCTGTCTTGATGCAAACTGCAAGAGGGATTTTAATCGGAGCTCCGGGACAACCCCGTATCCCACGCAGGGGACAGGGGTTCGACCATGAGGCTCGAAAATTAGGAGCTTTTATAGCAATGGGGTAGGGGGGTTGGGGAAATTGGCACGGTTTCACATGATTGGCTAGTTTAAACATCAAGATACCCAGGTAAGAGACAAAGGGGGGGGGGGCAAGGGGAAGGTAATCTACCTAACAGTTAAGTCATGTGCTACCTTAGGCAACCTCTTGGGGTGTTGAGACAGTCCACAGAGATCGCTGTGACATTCAGAGGGCGTTGGGCTATTCTGTGATTGTTCCAGGAAAGGCTTGCCCTGTAGTTAGGGCCATCGGTTAGTTTAAAGGTTCACTTTCTCTCCTGACACAAGGGACTCTATTTTGTCTTTGGTTACGTACTACTCTTTCATATCCAGATTACAACCTCCTCAGGTTTCCTCTTCTCTCTCCACGCTCAGGGACCCTGCTGACCACACCCCAGCACACTGCAATTGGGGCACACCCTGTCTCCATGCCCACATACAGGGCCCAAGGAACCCCTGCGTACAGCTACGTGCCCCCGCACTGGTAAAGCCTGCAGCCCACCAAGTGAGTAGGGTCAGGGGTAGGGGTGAAGGGATGGGAGTGGGGAGACACGTGTCAGAACGGCCTCAAAAGACCTGGCTTGGGTTTGGTGTCACAGAAGCAGGCAACAGTCATTACTTGTTACCTGCTCCAGGCTCTTTAATGTCACTCCTTTTTTTTTTTTTTTTTTTTGGTTTTTTCGAGACAGGGTTTCTCTGTATAACCCTGGCTGTCCTGGAACTCACTTTGTAGACCAGGCTGGCCTCAAACTATCACTTGGCCAATTAAAATTGAGGTGGGGTTTTAACACTTGTCCTCTGCTGTTGAATTCTGGGTTCTCTATGAAGCCTTGTAAAGGTTCAGTTCTTCAAATGAAGTCTTACCTAAATCACATGCCAGCTCTGATGAGAGCCTCGTGGAGACCCTGGTGCCCAGCTCCCTCACTAGCCTCTGCAGCTCAACATGCTTTCCATGGACCGAGAGCCTGCTGCTCCCCTGGGAAGCCATGGAGGGCTCCATTTAGGGCTCCCAAGCTGGGGGAAGAGAGTCCAGTGATTTCTCTGTGGCCTGTGGAGTGTCACTCTCTTTCATGGTGTTCCTTTCTTCCGCAGATCTGGAGTCACATTGTATGCAACTACTCGAGTCTTACCGGTGCTGAGCCGTCTCCTAGCAGCACCACCTCTATTGCAAGAAGAGACAACGGAAGTGCAAGGGTCACTTTATGCATCTTTAATGGTTTTGATTTTTATTTTTGGTTTTTGTAAAAGCTGCTTTTTCTAATCTCCTAGGAGCCTCCCCTCTTGCCTCCCTCTTAGCCACACCCTTCTGCTCTAGCCCTTCTTCCTACCTAGCCAGGCCCAGTCCTCTCTGCTTCTTCCCTTCCCTAAGCATCCTGTCCCTGGGACCCCGGTCTAGTAGCAAGCAGAGAGTGAGGTTTATTGCGATGGTTCATCTAAAGGCTAGATTCATTTGGAGAGCAGAACAGATGTGGCCCTCCGTGTGGAGTAGGGACTTGGAGCTGTCGAGAAGGCCACATCTCTGTCAGATTGTCATTTTCTGAAGCAAGATTAGTTCAAAAACAAAGAAATATCTCCTAAGAACCATCACAACAGACCAAGAACAAACCCACCTGGTTATGTAGGAATGTTAGCAGCTCCATGTCCCCAGGCTCAGAACCTGGGAAAGCAGAGAGTTTGGGGAAGGGTGGAGGGCGGGAAGACACTGGGGAGGGAGGTAGTGTGAAGAAGGGCAGGAGGGTGCTTAGCTCTGGTTTGAAAGGTCTCCGGCCACACTGCTGGGCCTGGACCTTCTGATTTGCACAGTGATGTTAACTGACCTGGCACTTCCTTCCGAGATGCTTTGCCCTCAGACCTGCCAAACAGCTGCATGTGCTGGGATCCCGGCATCAGAGGCTTTCGCAGGCCAGCAGTCTGCATAATCCCACACTCAGCCTGAGCCTCGAGGACCTACCCTGAGGCGCTTCCTCCTGATGAGAGTAGGAACTGGTGGCATTTCTCCCTTGCTCTTCCGCCCTTCCCAGTGCCGGGCGCACACGTATGTCTGTGGGGCTGGCAGGCAGGCCAGCTCTTGGTTACCTTGTGCCATGTCACGGCCAAAGTGAAGGAACCACATTCCAGGTGGGAGCTGGCGGTTCTGAAGGTCAGGATAGTGAAGGAAAACAATAGCAATAATCATTTCATACTCATGGAACTGAAGGAACCTTAGCATCCATCATCTCACCTAATCCCCTATCTGACAGATGAGGAAACTGAGGCCCAGAGAAGCAGAAAGGACTTCTCTGAACCTCACTGTAAATTAGCATTAAATGCAGCCTTCCTGCTACTGGCATTTTACCTACAAAAAATGTTGCTAGGGATGGATTGGCTTGACTTTGTAAAAATTAAGTCAGCAGTGCCCACATCTGGTGAGCTCTGGAATGACCTCTGGGCTTGTTTCTGCTATTTTTCCCTCACGGACTCCAAAGGTGGGGGCTAAGACTTAGGCAGAGGCCACATAGGGCAGATGGCAGAACTAGAAATTACATTTGGAAAACCTATGAAGACATCTGGAATGTTCATCCTGAACCTGAATCCACTCCAGGAAAAGGAGTAGGTGGGCTGGATGGAAGGAGAGGCTGTGCACTTGGGACAGTAGCTCTTTATCCCAAGGAGAGAGGAAGAGTGGGAGCCACCCAGAGAGGTGCACATGGATGAGGCCAAGCAGATACAGTCACATCTGGGAGAAGAGGTACCCCGACCAGCCACCCTCCTGTGCACAGCTAGCAGAGCCGACATCCTCACTGGGTGGAACAGGAATACCTTACTGTGTAAAATTGGATCACTGGTAATATTTCAGACTTGAATTATTTTCATTTTAAATTCATTTTAAACTTCGACATCACCTTCCTATTTTCCAAGTTCCCCTAAAGGAAAAAAAAAAAAAAGGAAACCATTGAGCTGGAATGACCTCAGAAACAGTCTGGCTGTCCCCAGGGGTCAGAGTTCTTCAGCATCTGTGGCAGAGAGCCAGAAGTTAAGGCTCCTACCTTCCTGGTCTTCCAGAAACTTCAGGACCAGGAAAACTCAGCTGTTCTGGGGTGCTGACAAAGTTTCACTTTAAAACAAAGTTTTCCAGTGTTAATCTGATCTTATAACACCTCTCCCTGTCCTCTGTGGTTTTGTAGAGGTGGATGAAGATTGCTAGAGATCATGTCTAACATGTTAAAAAATGCCAAACTGATAGTGGTGGTGGTAATTGTAGGTTACCTTTGTCAGGTGCTTCATAGGTTTCATGACACTTCACAACCTTTAATACACTGACCCTGAGAGCAAGCAACCGGGTCAGTTATTCCACTTACTTGCAAGTGATGCAATAGATTCTAAGAAGAAATGAAATGGCTCCAAGTGAGCTCACTGCTGGGATCCTGGCAGGCTACCCAGACCCCACAGTCTCCAGGTGACCTGGTGGCAAAGGAAAACACAGACCCAGGAGTGGCCTTTTCATGTTGGTTCCTTCCACACCAGTAAATAAAAGCTGTTTGCACCCCTCACTGTTCATGTGGGTTAGCTCTGAGAGATGAAGGCATGGTGCCTGCTATTTAATTCACAGAGGTCCCAAGGCTTAGAAAAGTACAGGGACTTTCTGGTAAGGAATCCCCTGCTGGCTCTGTCTCTCCAAGTCTGAACCAAACTTAGGCTCATGTTCTGAAGCATCTATGCTCTGCACCTCGTCTGTGATTCAAGATCAGAAAAGTCCCAAGGTGAAAACCAAATATTGGCATGCTGTAGTCTAGAAGAACCAGACCCATTAACTCTTTTTAGTAAGAGCAAAAAAAGCTGGCCTCACCCTTTTGTTTGACAGAGATCCACAAGTCTAGCCAAGCTTAGGGAGTCATAGCAAAGGGACTGAGCCCTAGGGCACAGGGTGGTGTGTACCTCAGGTTAAATGAACACAGCTCCTGGCAAGGTGACAGGTAGCTGGCAGCTAGGTATCATCTAAACAATCTGGATGGCTCAGTGGTCAAGACAGATGAGGCCAGAACTGGAAGGGTCCCCTCACCATAGGATGAGGGGTGTGCACATGACCATGAGCTGCCACACTGGCATCGCCATACACAGACACCTTGTCCACACCCCTTCCCCTCCCCAGTACAGAGCTGAGGGAGAGGTGCCTCTCTGCTCACCAGCCTCCCTTATCACCATTTGATCATCTTCATCCACCCTGGGCCAGGAAGTCTGGAAACTGGACTACTCAGTGAGTGAAAGCCTGAGAGTCTCTTGTCATGCTTAAAACAAAACAAAACAAAACAAACAAGCCCTATTTTCTTCCTATAAGATAAACCACTTTTCCACTCTTGTTATCCCAGCAATGCCCTGAAGTGCATCCCCTTTCCTGAATATCCATCAGGGACACACACCTATCTATCCAGACCTCTATTTGTAAAGTACTTTGACTTTGATTGCCAAAACCTCTAAAGATGGAGGCAGGGTGTGCATTGTGATGCTAAGAAAGGGTCAGAGACTTGCCAAAGGACACATAGCTCATGAGTGAAAGAGCCAAGATTTAAACTTTTCTCATCCTCTGTTCTTGTTGCTGCCTCCTACTGGATCTCAAGTGTAAGCTTGCTTGAAGAAGGAAGGGGCTACTTGCTACCCCACACAGAAGCGTTTATGAAGACTTGGGGAGCTCCTGTCCATCAGCTGAGCAGATTTTAAAGAATTTCTGCTTTGGGTCAAGACCTGTAGTAGGCCCTGGAGACCCAGAGATAGATAGATCCAGCTGGTAATACAGATAGAATTTTGCCACAACAGACCTAACTCAGAACACTGAAGGTGACAACTTCCCAGTACTGAAGATAATTGAGGACAGTATCATCCATCTTTCAACAAAGAGTCTTGCTTCTGGAAAGCCTGCACACTCTGGCCGTCTGGCTCCTGTCCAGATCCAACAAAGTACTTTAACAGGGCATGGCATAAGCCTGAACTACTGAAAGCATGTCTGGACTGGAGTACAAGGTTTACTTGAGAACCAGAGACTAACTTGTGTCCCATCTATCCCATTGCTTTCTGGCCATCAGGACAGTTCTAAGTTTGAAACCTTGCAGTGTTTCTTTGGAAGGCTTGATGCTCTGTTCTAAATAGCTTTCAGAAATGAGTCATGGAGAGCATACAAGTAGCACAAGTTCCTTGGTCACCAAGTTCTGGCCTCTGTATTGTGCGGACATGACACATCAGATAAGGCATTGGCTGAACCAGACTTAGTTCCCTGCATATCAGATATCCCTCCCCTGCTATGGGCTCTGGTCTTCACAGTGTTCTGGCAGAATCAGTCATCATCCCATGTGTGACTCATGTTCAGTGAGCTCTGCCTTTCCATCTTGAGTTAACTATATCACTGCTGAGTGTGTGGCCCCAAGTATCTTGTCAAGCTAGGGAGACTAGAGAAGGGCAGCCTGGGTTGGAGTGGACAAAGGGGAGCAAATCGGCGGAAGCAGCTTAGCTAGGTTTACTGGTCAGACAACACCTGAGCCTCTAGGCAGACTTCTATGGACAGGACAGGCTGGCAGCAAGGTTTGTCCTTTCCCTACCCCTGTTCGCTCTCATAGGAAAAAAAAAATGTGAAATTTGGCATTATGTGGTTCCAGGACTCAGCTTTCAAAATTCCCAGTAGGCCAGCTTCAACATTCCATGGCCAAACTCGCCTGACCTAGACTTGGGTCCCACTCCCTCAGTTTCTCCTGTGGGTATTTCCTAATTTACATACTGTTAATGCCAGCCAGAAGGCCAGCTAAGAATATAGTAGTTGAAACTGGTGGCCACAGAGTCAAAGAGGGACACAGAAGACAAAGAAGCACTTGCTTTACTTACCGTGGCTGCTACTTTCAGTAGCCGTTAGGTAGCCCTGCTGTGGCAGTGTGTCCCTTTATCCATTCCAGCCTGAGGGACAATTTTCTTTCCCAAGAGAACAGATTTAAAACAGCTTTACAGATAGCAGCAGCCCACAGGAATCCGCTTTGGGCTTGACCCTAGCATCCTCTGTCCTAGACCCCAGCTCAGCCATCCTCCTCATGCATGAAAGTCAGACTAAATGAAGAATAGGACTGGCCCAGAGACCTCAGGTCAGCCAGATGGACTGGGTCTGTCTTGTGAACCAAGCTCCTTACAAGATGATGCAGGGCTAGGCCTCCTGCACCTTGGAGTTGTCTTTTATCTTTGAAGGCCCAGGGCCTGTCCCCTTCCTGTCTTCAAGGCATCTGCACCCCTCTTTCCTATCACATGACAGAGAAGCTTGTTCTCATGGCATGGACCATCCCTGTGAAGAGAGCGTTGTGTATGATTTTTGTATTTTTTAATTCATTTTAACCTACAGGTTGGAATCTAATTTTTAAATTTTATTGGAACTCACATTTTAAAACAAATAAAAAACATTTAAAAATAATAATAATTATAATAATAAACCTTTGACCGGTGTCTTCCAAGTAGTTTGATCAAATAATTTATAGGTTTTTTCAAAATACAGCCTGGAGTGTAAAGATTGGAAAGCCCTGTGGCCACGTTTGTGTGTATGAAGTGTAAATCTGGCTTTGTTGTTTTGGATTCCTTTGGGTTTTGCTTTGTTTTGAAGATCAGATAGTGATCACTCTGAATGGTTGAAGCCAAGAGTTTGTAACTATGATATTTACTGTAAGCTGTAGAACATTCAACAACTATTAAAAGAAAGTTTCCAAAAAAAAAAAAAAAAAACCAAAAAAAACAAAAACAAAAACGTGGTTCTTGGGTGAGGGAGGCACAGACCTCCTCCAGCCAGTGAGTCCCTGCGCTACTCCTCCCTCAGGGAATTCTAAGCTGCTTTTTAACCTGTTGTGTGTACACACCTGGAACCCCAGTACTTTGGAGACTGGGGTAGGATTGTAACTCAAAGGCTGAGGATACACCCAGTGATTAGAGCACAGGCTGCTCTCACAAAGGGCCAGGGTTTGAGTCCCAGAATCCATAGTGGTTCACAACAGTTCATAACTCAGGGGATGTCGTGCTGCCTTCTGTCTTTGGAAACACCATTCATACACATAAAATTCATACACACATATGCATTTATACATGAGTGCACGTATCTCAGAAAAGAAATCAAGCAGTACAGTGTTCCATGTCTTCTCTGGACTGGGATGGGGCACAGTGGATGGGAGCTGTGGAGTGGCAGGTTCAGCACCTGGGTCATATAATACGATGGAGAGCCAGGGAAGCCATTAAAGGCCTGGCCTCTATTGAGGCTGAGGTATAGCTCAGTGGTATATGTGTACGGCAGGGACCTCCCCCCCACCCCCGCCCCAGCACCAAAAGAAAAAAAAAGAGGGTAAAGCAGCAACAAAACCCCGCGGGTTCTTGAGTGGCTGTGGATGGTTTGCTGCTCACCTCTGCGTGTTGACCTTTGAGGTCCTTAAACCTTGCTGCAGGGGAAGTTCTGCTATTTGTCCCATTTGGGAGGGCAGTTAAGGAGGTAAGGGCCTTGGCTAAGGTGAAGTTGGAATTCATCCTTGGTCTGGTTCAAGAATGCAGGCCCATCTCAGAGGTTTCTTTTTTTTTTTTTAAGATTTATTTATTATTATATTTAAGTACACTGTAGCTGTCTTCAGATGCACCAGAAGAGGACGTCAGATCTCATTATGGATGGTTGTGAGCCACCATGTGGTTGCTGGGATTTGAACTCAGGACCTTCGGAAGATCAGTTTCTTAACCACTGAGCAGTGCTCTTAACCACTGAGCCATCTCTCCAGCCCCCTAATCCGCCTGCCTCTGCCTCCCGAGTGCTGGGATTAAAGGCGTGCACCACCACGCCCCGGCTTCAAAGGAGGTTTCTTAAGAGACAGGATCTCCTCTCCTCAGAGCAGTGACGAAGTGTCAGGAAATCAAGAGGAGCTTAGTGGCTTATTACAGGACTTACTACAAATCCACAGGGCCTCATACAAGCCTGTCATTAAGGACTTTTTTTTTTTTTTCCCCTCTCCTGTACACTGAATCTCCTGTCCCTTCAGGGTGATCCACTGCCAATGCTGCCAAGGCTTTGTCTTAGTTACTTTTCTTTTGTGAAGGCACCATAACCAAGACAACTTACAGAAAAGTTTATTGGGACTTCAAGTTTCAGAGGATAGGTCCATACTACTGAGACAGAGAATGTGCACAGGAGCTACATGGAAATAGCATGTTTTTTTGTTTGTTTTGGATTTTTATTTTGTTTTTCCTTTTTTCTTTTCAAAACTGGGTTTCTCTGTATAGCCCTGGCTGTCCTGGAACTTGCTTTGTGGACCAGGTTGGCCTCAAACTCAGATATACAACTGCCTCTCTGCTTCCTGAATACTAACATTAAGGTGTGCACCACCTAAAGCTGGGCTTTAGTGCCGGGTGTGGTGGCGCACGCCTTTAATCCCAGCACTCGGGAGGCAGAGGCAGATGGATTTCTGAGTTCGAGGCCAGCCTGGTCTACAGAGTGAGTTCCAGGACAGCCAGGGCTAGACAGAGAAACCCTGTCTCGAAAAACCAAAAAAAAAAAAAAGGTGTGCACCACCATGCCCTGTGAGGCAGATGCTTTTGAAACCTCAAAGCCTACTCCCCATCCCCCAAACAAGGCATACCTCCTGATCCTTCTCAAACAGTTGCACCAACTGGGGACTAAGCACTCAAATAAATGAACCTTATGGGGATAATTCTCATTCAAACTACCACACACTTCTTGGGCATCCAACCACTTTTCTTTTCCAGGGTGCGGCTCTCACAGTTCAGGTTCCACAGTTAATAGGCCAAAGACTCGGCATACTCAACTGTAATAGAAGTGCCCAAAAGTGATCACTCCAGAAGTTGAAGTTAGGTGTGTGTCCCTGTGGTTAGTCAACTCAGTTGCATTAATTCAATAATGTTTTAAGACTTTCCAAGAGCTGGGCGTGGTGGCGCACGCCTTTAATCCCAGCACTTGGGAGGCAGAGGCAGGCGGATTTCTGAGTTCGAGACCAGCCTGGTCTACAGAGTGAGTTCCAGGACAGCCAGGGCTATACATAGAAACCATGTCTCGGGGGCTGGTAAGATGGCTCAGCGGGTAAGAGCACCCGAATGCTCTTCCGAAGGTGATAAGTTCAAATCCCAGCAGCCACATGGTGGCTCACAACCATCCGTAACAAGATCTGGCTCCCTCTTCTGGAGTGTATGAAGAGAGCTACAGTGTACTTACATATAATAAATAAAATAAATCTTAAAAAAAAAAAAAAGAAACCATGTCTCGAAAAACCAAAAAAAAAAAAAAAAAGAGAGAGAGAGAGAGAGAGACTTTCCAAGAATGGGGCTCCAGCACAGAGACAGCAGGTTTGCATAACTTGATAAGGCCCTGAGTTCCATCCCTAACCCTCCATGGGGCGTGTATTACCAGAGGCCACCTGCTGGACCAGTGCTCCTTTAGCCTGTGCTGCAGTGGAAATTGGTACACCAAGCCTCACACCCCTCCTGACATCCTCCCAGCCTTTCTTTCTGACCATGATCCATTGTGGACCTGATTAAGGGATGAGAGGATACCTTATCTGAGATGGGATAGAACATCTTAGGCTCATTTCTATGTTACAATGGCAGGGCTATTTTCTAAAAGTGGGCAGAGAGCTAGAGACTGGACCCTACTTATTCTTCCCTCCAACTCCCACCTCCACCCACTGAAAGCTGCAGGGATTTCCAAGGGAAGGTGAAGCTGTGGAGACCAAAAATATCACACACCTGCATCATATCTTTGATGTTGGGAGGTTAAAGACACAAGAAGCAAGTGAAACAAGCCATTCTCTCAGCAAGCAGGAGCAGGGTAGAGAAGTGCTTATAGTGAGAGAGGTCTCCTAAACAGTGTGGAAACCTGAATATGGTATCCCCACCCTGCGGATATCTGAATGTGTCTCTAATCTAGCTTTTCCAGAGAATGGCTGGGGTGCCACCTCCTGCCTCTCTCCAGGACACACTCTTATCTTCACATGCCACCCAATTGGCTGTTATCCAAATCCTAAGTACTAAGTGGGGTCCATGAGTTGGCTGGCTGAAGGGATAGGCAAGTTAGAGTAGCCAAACCCTGAGATACATGAAGTAAATGGATGCCAGGTGCTGCATCCTGTAGCCATAGGGATCATTTCCTTGGATACACAGGAGACCCTGACTACTCCCAGTTCACAAAAGTCCCAGAGTATCCTGTACCCAAAGGATGTGGGGAGAAACGGATATGTGGGCTTTTAAAATGTTTGCCCATCTGTCAACAGTGGCAAAACCCTAACCTTAGGTCACACTGGCCATGGGGACTTGGGTATGGGATGGTGTCTCCTGATTTACCTGGTATTGGTCCAGCTCTTACCACATCCCTTAGGAAACTCACAAAGACGCTGTCCATTCCCTAGGGCATGACAGCCTTCCTGGCCTCTCAGCCAACTTTCCCCAAATTCCACATCCATTCTTGGCCACCAGGACCCTTATGGCTTCTTACTGCAGGCCCTGGGGTCTGCACTAAAACATGGACCCTCTCTGCCTAGTTGTAAATGCCCATCTGAGTCTAAGATGTTCTTGTCACTCAGATCTGTCTCCTAAGAGCTCCAGGGCTTCGTATCAAAACACTTTGGACACCATTAGGTATTCCCTGTCTCACATCCCAGAGGAGTTACAGCAGGTCTGCTCTAGGAATCTCTCGGGTCCTTCTGTTTCCCTGTTACTTGTTACCCAGACAGCTATAACAACTTCCTGTTCTGGGTGTTTTTGCTTTACACTGTGATCAAACAGGCCCAGGCTTTGCCGCTTCCTAGCCACTGTGAGGACCCTCCAGCCACTTCCTGGTCTGGCCTTTGCACACGCTGCTCCCACCTCATGGGTCACATTCCCCTCCACACTGCGAGCTTCTGTGTAACTGCTGCTTCCTCTAGAGCTGTGGCCACTCACCACATGCTTCTTGTGCCCTTGAAATATATTAGTTCATGTCAACACATGTAAAATACATAAGATTCTAAACAGAAAAAAAAAGCTCGTTCATAATTTTCATAATGATTTTATATTGCAATGAAATATTCTGGATATACTTGGTTAAAAATACTAAGTTTACCCTTTTTTAGACAACTTTTTGGAATGATTATGGGAGCACATTCAATCACACATATGGCTCAGCCTGTATTTCTATTGGGGAACCTGGCCTCAGTGAAGATGAGACGAGGAGCCACCTCTGCCTGGTTCCCTGGTTTCAGAGGAAGGTGCTGATGAGGGGGGAGGACAATGTGTCGCACACCTGGCAGGGCCCTGGAGGTGAGCAGATTTCAGAGAGGATACAGGGAAAGGAAGCACCTCGTGACGACGTTTTCCACCTTTTATTACTCAAGTGTGTGGGGCTGGAGATGTAGGGGCAGGGCAACAGCAGGTTTCAATAAATAAGAAATGGGATGGGCAGTGGGCCCCGCGCCCGCACGGCCCCACATAAATAACGAGGCACTGAGCCAGAGCAGAGACTAAGACAGGCTGGATTGGCAGTCACCCCTGCTACCCAAAACTCAGGCAGCTACTGTATTACAGGGGCATTGAAAACCACAGGCCACAGGCACTCCCTAGCCCGCCAGTCTCCTCTTCCCATAGCTCCAGAGCTTGAGGGCAGCAGGGTAGACTTAGGCTCTGCACCAGAGAGCCCTGTCCAAGTCAAGTCATTTTTCAGTTTCATTAAAAATAGCAGGGTAGGGGCAGGCACATGCATTAAGCCCCTTCTGAAGGTATCACCATAATAGACAGTCCCATGGGAGCCATGAAGGCCAAGGCCCAGGAAGCAGCAAAAACAGGCCAGATAAAGCTACTAATGGGAGGGTAGCAAAGTCAAGCTCCCCCCAACAGGACTCAGCCCAGAATCTGCAAAGAGCTGGAGAGGTCCTGGGAACTGAGCTCTCCTCCCCAACGTCACAGTCAGTACCTAGGGACAAGCCCAGGACTGGAACCCAGGTACTCTGCCACCAGCACAGGGCTCTTTGCTACCCCTTCCCTTTATAGGGCCTGCCAGAAGAGAGGGAGTCACATCCAGGGTCCAGGACATGGGCAAGAGTGGCTAGTTCCCAAGGCACAAGCTTGGGAACAGATACAGATACCACTCCTCCGCCAAACCAGACCTCTAAGGGACAGAGGGCTCCTATGATGTGTTCAGGGCAGGCACAGGGTTACAGCACCCTGCATGGAAGTAACCGGGGCTGCAGGGATAGGGTGGGCTCTTGATCTCCTGCTCACGTTCTGTGCCGCAGGCTGCCTCCTCAGTGGGACGGACGGTCCCACCTCCAGGACTTGGCCTTTGCATCTTGGTCCTCAGTCCCAGCTGCAGCTCTCCCTCCTGCAGGAAGCCTTCAGAACCTCCCAGGACAGGGCAGAGTGTCTAATTCTAGACAGCCCATCAGATGACCAGGTTGCTTTCACTTAGCCGGACCACATAGCGGTTCTCCTGGGGGTCAGGATTGAAGGGTCAGAGCTGAGTCAAAAGAGTGGGCTTCAAAAAAGTGGCGTCTACACTGAGCTCCCCATACTGCT
Source organism: Mus minutoides (assembly GCA_902729485.2). Classification (NCBI taxonomy): domain Eukaryota; kingdom Metazoa; phylum Chordata; class Mammalia; order Rodentia; family Muridae; genus Mus; species Mus minutoides. The sequence goes on from LR749908.1 coordinate 256,934, forward strand.
TTCATGGGCCTCTCTTCTGTCAGGGTTGACCCAGACGGCTAACATAAAAATCCCTCCCCCACAACGCAACTCCAAGCACTCACCTCAGCCTTGTTCTCTGCTGGGGGCTTCAACCACTTAGAATGGCTCCCAGCACTTCCCAGCAGTGCCCGCTGCTCAGGGGGAAGACCAGGCTGTGGGGAGTCAGGGAGATCACCCTCTGAAGGTCCAGCCTCCGTGATGGTCTTCACCTCAGATAACAATGAACTGGTCCGCTGCTCAGGAATACGAGCTACACGGAACCTATAGGGAGAGGGGGTACCAACACCCCTCATCAGAGGGGAATCCCAGGCCAGAGAAGGCAGCACCTACTAGGTCACCCTGCAATTTCCAAGATCACACACATGTTGAGCCTATTAGACGATTCAAGGGTCCTTCTCAGCCCCCTAAGCTATTTGTGTCCAGCTTCCAGCAACCCCACATCTAGTTAAAGGGGTACAGACCCTTGGCCTAAGAAGTCCCGGGTGTGATAACACCAAGACTGTGCATGCCTCAGGGACCCAAGAGCTCCATGTGACATAGCACAGCTGGGAAATGATGACCCTTTTGGCCACCTACACTACCCAGAGATGCCCAGGAAAGGCTAGTCAGCACTAAGCTAACCCAGACTTGCCTTTATCCAGGCCTTCAAGTTATTCCACAACTCTGCTATGTCTGCCCACCTTACCTGCCCACAGACAAGATGGTAATCTCGCCCTGACGTCCTGGCTTGGCACTAGCCTTGGGAGCTCTGGATGTAGTAGGCAGAACAGTGGGAGCAGGAGTGGTGGCAGCTGCTGCCTCAGGAGACAGCAGTACCTCTGGCCACTTCTGGCTACAACGGGAGCAACAGGGGCCAGAGAGTGACGCCAGGCCTTGCACAGTGTGGAGGTGGTGGTGATGTGGGCAGATGTGGGGCATGCTGGGCGAGGTCGGCAGCAGCCTGCAGGAGGAAGAGCAGAAATGGTCACTGGAGCAAGCCTGAAAAGGATACCCCACCAAGGAAAAGGACAAAGGTGGCATGAAAGGGAGCAGACCCAAGAGGAAATCCCCAGGAGGCAAGCTGATTATCTAAGGGACCCACCACTCACCTGGGTACAGGCCTGTGGCTTGTCTGTACCAGCTGTTTGCTGTGATATTCTTTCAACAGCTCCTCCAGGGCCGCTGCATTCTCTGTGGGCAGGTGGAGTCAGAACCTAGCTCCAAACTACAGGAGCACCCAACCCACCTCAGCAGATAGCCCCTGCCTACTCACACATCCCTGTCCTAGGGCCGAACTATGTGCCCTCCCTCCATTCCTTACCAGTCAAGATCAAAGGCAAAAATGCAGCAAAACTGAGGCTTTGGAGGCAGAGCTGGGCAGGGATTCCCCCAAGTATTAGCTAAGGCTTTAGGAGAAGAGCCTCCACTCCCAGGCATAGGGTGAAAGAGAAAGACCCTCTGTTCACCTTTCTTCTCTGTGATCAGGCGCACTAGGACTCCAATGGTGTCCTCGTTGGCATCTTCTGTCCTATAGGCAGGATTAATCCCTGGAGAAAAGGAATCCGTGATTCTAGGCAAGATGGAACTCAATGCTACACTAGGATCTGCTGGCAGAGGGCGCCACAGACCTTGCTCTGAGTTGCAGCAAAATCTACTGTGGAGCTCAGGTGACAAGACAGCTAAGTCCATCACCAGGGGGCTACCTAGACTCAAAAAAGTATGCTGTCATCTTTGTTATCCTGCCCCCAGAAACTCCAAGTGCTCAGTGGTCTCAGGACCATCTGAAAACCACATCCCTGCATACTGCACCAGCCTCTCCCAGATAGTCAGTCACTGGACCTTTCTTGGCCTTAGGGAGCTATGGGCTCTCCATGCTCAGAACTCCCAACACCTCTCCAGGCCTATTTATTACCTTTCTGTACACCACCCTGGAGGAGAAAGGGCATGAAACTATTTAACGGCTTAAACCTCAAGGGTGTGGGAATGAGCTGTTGTGATGGGTCCTAAGCCAGTAAGCATATTTCCAAAATCGTATACCGAGGCAACAGGCTGCAGTTAAGTTCACTAGACTAGCAAGTACAGTCCAGGGGCTGGAGAGATGGCTTAGTGGTTAAGAGCAGAGACTGCTCTTCCAGAGGTCCTGAGTTCAATTCCCAGCAACCACATGGTGGCTCACAACCATCTGTAATGGAATCTGATGCTCCCTTCTGGTTTTTGAAGACAGCAACAGTATACTCATATAAATAATAAAAAGATAAAACTTTAAAAATAAAATAAATAAATAAATAAGTACAGTCCAAAGTCAAATGGCCCTGATTTGCTACCTTCCTACCCGCTCACTCCACGATTCAGTATTAGGAGCTGGAGGGGGTCCTGGGAAGCAAGCATGGGAGATGTATATCTCTTGACTTGGCCATAAGGTTCCTGTTGGCCCAGAGCGGTGCATATGTGTCCATGAGATCTCTACACTTCGGGGCATTGGTAAACAAGAGAAGAAATGAGCTCAAGGCCTTCTCCCTCTGGTTCCAGTACTTGTATCTCAAACTACAGTGGAGCTGAAACTTGAACCCTGCGTAGTGCCTGCCAGAGCAGTGGCTCTGCCAGCCCCACCTGATGTAGGGCACTCTCATGCTTCAGACCAGAGGCTACAGGTCATTTTGAACCAAACAACTATAGCCTGTGGCCCCTACGGAGTCTCAATCCTATGGTGGAGCAGGGCCTCACCCAGAGCAGGAATCTTAACAAACCCACTTGACACACTCGCTGTCTGACCTCTGCCATAGCGCAGTCCCCATCACCCTCCGTGTCAGCTGGCACTGTTGCCCATCACCGCAGCACAGCACCTCCAGGACGCCTTCCTGATTAGCCCTCCCCCGTCAGTCCCAGACCAGGAAGGTTCCCTCTAAAGCCCCTAGCCTCCCCATGTGGACCCAGCCAGGGCTTACCGCTCCCTCCTCCACCTGGGCTGGGGCCGACTTCCTTTTGGGCTGTGCAATGGTAGCCCTTCCGCTTGAGCAGGTTGCACACCAGGATGCCCAGAAGCCCCATGAGACAAAAGACAGGAACGATGGCAATCACTGCATACTGGGCAGCCGTCTCTTCAGGACCGCCTGCCCGAGTGCCATTCCCAGGCTGCCGAGGTTCACCGTTACTACTGGTACCTGCTGCCACTTCGACGCCCCTCCGGCCCCGCCGCCCTGACTCTGAACACCATGGGATGAAAGCAAGGAAGCAGAGAAAAACATAAAAAGAAGTTGCTGGGCTGGTAGCGCCCCTTCTCAGCCCCAGAAAGGCTCTCTGCCTGACCTGCTGCATCTGCCCACTTCACCACAGACAAGATGGTGGCGATCTTGCCCTGGCCTTGCTTTGGGAGCCCCAGCTAGGTCTGGATAGAAGGCTGGGAGCAGAAACGGTGGTAGCAAGTCCAAGAACCTGAACATGAAGCTGGGGAAAAACTGAAGTCCCCATGCAGCCTACCCTGCCTGCCACACTAAGAAGACAAAGGCCAGCTCATGCCACTCTTCCTTGACCGTCCAGTTGATTACCCAGTGAGGCTTCCTTGGACCTCAGCCTACATCTGCCCCTCATACACGTGTGTGGAGTGGTCAGATATACATACATGGTAAAGTCCTGGGCAAAGGGACACAGGATTTCGCCTTCTCACAAGAGCACATGAGTTAGTAGCCTCAAGAGGTGGCTGGCTCATGCATCTTTAGGGTTCTTACAGAAAGGATAGGGACAATAGGACTGAACAGGATATGAACTCTGATCCTAATAATGATAGCTGCCTGATGCTGGACTGTCTCTACTACTCAGAGGTCAGTAAGGTGGCTGGCCATAGACTGCTGAACGATTTCTGGGTGCCTGTTCTCCTATAGGCTGGAAGAGGACTCTACTTCCCTACATGGATGCTGCAGGCTCTCCTAAGCTCAAGTGCCCTGACCCCCTTTCCTACCCCACCACCTACCACTCACCATCACAACCACCAGTACTCGGAGGTGCCTTGGAACATGGCTGACATGGAACATGAGGAACTCCCTGTGGTCCAAACCACCTGCAGGGAGGGAAGATGTCACTGAGGTCCAGAGATAAAACCTGTCCTTAGGAAAAATTGGATTCCTTCCTACCAAGTGCCCTCAACGGTCCCCCTATCTATGTCACAGATGGAAAGAGGCCCACTGAGGGAGCAGTGGCACAAGACCCCAGCATACGCCCCACTTCACCCTGTGCTCACCCACGCTGGCAGTCTCCACACACTGTATCATGAGTTGCTGTGCCAGCCTGGGCCTCCAACCTCTTTTGAAGGCTGCAGCGGTAATGAGGCTGGCATGGATAGGAGTCCCATGAGGCTGAAAAGGTGCCTGGGGGGCAAGTTCTGCATAATGTGCCCTGTCCTGGATCCTGCGGGAGAGGAAGGAGATTATAAGCCTGAAGCCAGGCCAGAAGCACCTGGGCATCCAGGCCGAGGCCTCCCCTCTGCCCTTAGGAATTATCCCTGGACAGGACAGCACATCGCTCACCAGGTCAGGCTCTTTGCCAGGTGGACACAGCCAAGGAGTTGTTGGTGTTGGAGTGGCCAGGGGCCAGGGCAACATCTGGAAGAATGCAGGTGGAACAGAGGACATGGTGACAGAGGAAGACAATGTTAAAACATGGGGCCTGCAGGGTCATCTGCTAACTACCTACTTCCTGAACAGAGCATGAATCGCAGACTACACAGGCTCCCTACCCAGGCTTCAGGGGTACTCTTAGGGCCTGCCTCAGCCAGTTCTGCACCGCCAGTGTCTGGGTAAAGAGAATTATATCTGCTTCTGGAAAATACTGGAAAGCCCCAGACAGGATCAGGACCTCAAGCCCTTGAGCCTCTGAATTACAGCCCTTTCAGATGAGTTACACCTCCTCACCCCAGACAGATGAGGAGGAAATGCTTCCGAATTCCTCTGAGATTGTCTCCCCTCTGCTGCACGCCTCCCCTCACCCCTAAGCTGAGCATGTCATTAACTACCCTCTGTTTATCATGCCTAGAGCCAAGTCTGCAGCTGGTGCTCACTTACTATTCTGGGCCCAGAGCTGAGTCTGAGACCACATCCTTCTCTGTGACCTCCCCCTGTGCCAAGGCCACCCCATTCATACCTTGCACCTAAACGGGGGATGCCACGTTCCAAAGGAACACTCTAGATATGGACTGTTAGCCCCTCTCTGATGACCTTCCTTTGCTTCCCACTCAATTGAATGGACTACTTGCCCTGACTCCTACTGTGGAAAGGCCCTGTACTCCAACTTGGCCGCGGCTACTAGGGCTAGGAGGCTCCAGGGCCAGTTACCCTGAAGGTAGAATGTCAGCCTGGCTCCCAACAACTGCTAAGGCTGCAGGCTACCTCCTGGAGATGTTGGCTTGTTCTTTCTGAGTCCAGAATTACAGCAGAAAGACCACCACAGATCAGACCTCAGACCTGCCTGAGGCTACAGGTCTGATTCCAGCCCCAGAATCGGGCTTCCTTCAACCAATATAGAACATACATCCAGCTCATGAGTTATTCAATTTCTTTCAGGTCCCTCCTAGCCCTGTCCCACACCGGCAGGAGGCAAGCACCTTGCCCTCCGCCATGCTTGCAAATGCTAGGAAATCCCTCCGGCCCATGTACGAATTGCTTGGGAAAGCTATATTCTCTGGTTTGGATGTCATGAGTAGAAGAGATTGTGTCTGTCTCTACAGCATCACTCCCAAATGCCAGGTAGTATTAGTAGATGCTTCATCGGGTCTGAAGGCCTTGGATTCTTCCCAGGAGGCAAGCATTTAAGTTCCCCAGAGCCCGAGGCTCCAGAGCAGGAGCTGCATCCCCCCTCTTGGAGTGCTGATTGCATTCTCAGTTTCCAACTATTCTAGTTTCTCTGGGCCCTTCCCCAACTCACCACAAAGAGGCAAGACAGGGGCCAGCACAGCAAGGTCCGCTTCATCATCAGGCCCTGGAGTGACATTGACCTAGGACAGATAAAGGAAGCTCAGGAGAGCAGCCAGACCAGGCAGGCAGCTGCTGTCTCCCTCCTAGCCACATTCTCGATGACAGGACTGCTGCTGGGTGCTAGGCAGGCATTTGCCCCACATGGTGGGATGCAGGTCTGACATGTTTAGAGCCAGCCTTACAGGCTAAGGCTGGAGGGAAACTGATGGCTCTCTAGTTCAGGTTTCCCAGAGAAGGAAATGCTTCCATGTCCTTCCATATACAGCCAGGTGTCCTGAGGTACCAGAGAGGGCCAAGAGGAAAGAAGCCGGGGAAGAGCTGAGCTGCAGTTAAAATGGCCTCTAGCCCGGCTATTAGCCTCAACTTCCTACAGCTCCCACACCACTCTCACAATGCCTTAATTCTTGCAGGTTCTGCTACAGGAAGGCCCTAATCCTTCAGGCCCAGCTCAAAGGCCTGTATGTGGAAGTACATCTAGAAGTCATACCCCAGGCCGGGCGTGGTGGCGCACGCCTTTAATCCCAGCCCTTGGGAAGAAGAGGCAGGCAGATTTCTGAGTTTGAAGTCAGCCTGGTCTACAAAGTGAGTTCCAGGACAGCCAGGGCTACACAGAGAAACCCTGTCTCGAACCCCCCCCCCTCGCTCTGTCACCTATTTTTCCTCTACACTGCTCCCAGGGAGGCCTGGGCATATGTGCTTGCATCTCTACCCACCCATGTGTCATGGCAGACCTGGGAGTGTCACAATAGCCAGCATTCAGCCAGCTGGAGCCTCTCCAGCAACTCCTGTATGCCAGACATGCCTCTGCGCGAGGAAATTAGGAACACCAATGTCCACAGAGGACACTATGGCAAATAGATTAAGAGACAATGTTCCCACTCTGAGATGTTTCAGAGAACCATCAATGCCAGCTCCCCAGCCCACTGGGCCCAGGCTGAGTGAGATTCCCGCTGGTGCCCAGACAGCACTACCTCTAGAGAAGTCTCTAGCTAGTAGACAAAGTTGGAATGGCAGAAAGGATTCAGATTAGACAACAGAAAGTTCATGTGTATTTCCCAGAGACCTGGATTCAGGGTCATAGGCTAGGATAGAGTGTTCATCAGACCTCAATACAAGTTGTTAGCAACCTCTGAAACCCAAGGGTGCTCACACCATTGGATGAGGGCTCACAGGATGCTTGATGCCAAGCCTGACAGGGGACTTATTATTTGCAGGAAGTTCCAGGTCACAGAGCCCCCTCTCTGCTGGGAGCCAGGCTTCCCAGCTGGAAATAAGAGTGGAGCAGAGGAAACCTATCTGCCACCTGACCTGGGCCTGGCCCCACAAAGACCTTAGCAGGACCAGGGGTTCAGGTTACACCCAGGGGATGGGGGAGGAGCTGCCGTCACATCATCCAGGGACTCTCCAGGTCACTGGCAGCAGGCGCCTCATGGGCCTCAGGCCAACTAAGGGGAAAACCAGAGACCGGGAAGGCCAGGCTCCAGAGTAGGTAAAGGCCACATGTGCCAATCAACACTCAGCAGATGTACTCCCCACTCATCCCTTGACCTGTCCTTCCTCAAATTCGGTCACAAAACTGCCTTCCAGGTTCTGCACCAGTGTCTTTTAACTCTCCCTGGCTCTGTGTCCCCTCAAGGCCATCTCCTATGGCCTCTCCAGTTCTTCCAAGAACCTCACCACCACAGGCCTCACCACAAACCCCAAGTCTTCAGGTTGTCTCCACAGCATGCTCCCAGCCCCAGCAGCCCTTCAGATCCCCAGGAAGTTTAGACGCTAGGACAAGGGATGAAAAGTAAGACGTAAAACCCCAGAGGCAAGAGGCCCAAGACCCTAACTGTACCTACTGGGTGACCTGAGCCACAAGGAGAGGCTACGAGGCTGTTCATCTGCAGACAGGCCAGAAACCAAGTGATCCGGAGACTTCCTGGAGGAAAGTAAGGGTCCAGAGGCCCAGTCTCCAAGCCAGAGTGGGCCCACTCAGGCATATCCACGGGCAGCCGCCACTCAGCACCCCCTGCCTTCTAATTATGTACCTTCTAATTACCACAAACCTGGCACTTACTGCAGTCTGGCTGCATGCCCCCTCTCTAACCAGACTGAACCCCTACTCCTACCCCCTTCTGCCTGCTCAGGCACATGCACACGTGTGCACACCTGCTGCCTCAGCCTCTGCCCCCTAGTCCTCTAGGATCCGAAACACTCCCCTGGAAACCCATGGGAAAATAAGTTCACAGACGCTCCTAGGCTAGGAGGGGTCAGTAGAGCCCTTCCCCATACTTCTCTCATCTAGAAGGTCAAACACTCAGTGATACCCCACAGCCTAACACCTCCTGGAAGACAGATGCCAGAAATGGGAACCCTTGTAGCCCAAGAGTAAAGGGTAATGCCCACAAAGCCCTTCCAGCTCCAGGGTACCTGAGGGAGGAGAGGCACCCTAGCCACGCAGAGTTGAAGAGGCAGGGTTCTAGCAGAGAAGGAAGTTCGCTCAAAGGCCATTCCTCCAAGTCTCCTAGTCCTGGGCATCCTCACAGCTACTAATCCCCTGTGACTCTTGAGCACCCAGCTTCCCTAGCCTCAGTTTCCTCATCCACAGGATGGGTTGTTTATCTCCCGTGCAGAAGCCTGTCATGAAGCAGGTCACGGGATTTCCTCCCCACACCCCATGGGGTGGTAATTAAGTATTGGTTGGCTTGCTTGTTCATAGTGTGTCCCTCAAGCAGACAGCAGTCAGGGCAGGGGGTCTGCTTTACTCACCACAAAGCCCAGCACCCAACCCAGGCATGGAACCCGATGCCTCTACCAAATGCGCTCAGAGGCTGGGGAAAAGAGGTGCTTTAAAAAAAAAATCTAGCCCTCTACAAAAGTGTCTAAACAATGAGAACAGAAATTCCTTGAGTGCAAGCCAGCTAGCAAAGCTACAGCAGGATCCAAGCTGCCATAGAAGGTGCAGAGGAAAATCCAAGGGAGGAGGGTCCTAGAGGCCTCAGAAAGAGGAAGCTGGACCACCTGCCCCGCCTGCCGGGCCTTAAACTGCTTCCTCTTTCCTAGAACCAAAGCTGTGGGTTTACCCCTGGCCTCAGCCACGGCCCCCCTAGCACACTCCCAGAGATCTCCCGAGGCCTCTGCCCTCTTCTTCTGACCTCTGGGTAACATTACCTGCAGCATAGGCGTCCTGACAGATGTGTGTGTGCTCTGAGCCAGCTCGCCCACCCTCAGTACGTCTTCCCATGTACCTCTGAAAACCTCCTTACACAAATATGAACACATACGCCAGCCACCTTTGGTTTCTTTCTCAGCTTCTTTCAAGTCACAGAGATGAGTTACCTGCCGTTTCCTCTGCCCAGAAACCCCTCCTATCACTTTTGGCCAACACCTCCTCTTCCTCCAGAGTGTAGTTCAAAGTCACTTCCTCCTAGAGGTTCCCCCAACCACTACCCGCCCTCAGCTATGGTGCCATTTGCCCAGCCTCTTTCTCACCACAAGCTGTCCTTTATGCCCAGGGGTACGCTGGATGTGTGCTGTACTGGAGATGAGAAGCAGAAAAGATGTCTTCAGTTGACCAGACTAGTTATGCCAGAGAAGGTGGGCCAGAGAGAACACACACTACTGGTTAAAAAGTCTAGAGGCAGGGTTTCTCTTGTTTTGTTTTGTTTTTTCGAGACAGGGTTTTTCTGTATAGCCTTGGCTGTCCTCGAACTCACTCTGTAGACCAGGCTGGCCTTGAACTCAGAAATCCGCCTGCCTCTGCCTCCCAAGTGCTGGGATTAAAGGCGTGCGCCACCACGCCTGGCTGGCAGGGTTTCTTTTAACTTGGTTCTGAAGCCGTCTGCTAACCTGGGGAAACATCACTGAACACAAGCCTGCCCGCCTCTGTGCTTCACTGTCTGTGAGGCTATGGAGCCGGTACAGAAGCCTCATGTGAGCATGAAAAGAGAATTCGCATTTAGTTCTCAGCATAGGACTGGCACAGAGTAATCCCTCAAAAGTACACACTGCACCACACCATGACTCAGTTTCCCCATGTGTAAATGTTGAAAAAGGAAGCACACATGTCTGACCTGTAAGTGTGAAGCTCAGGGAAGTTCTCTTTTGTACTTAGGATCAATGATTAGTAAGGGAGGGTGGGAGGTGCAGGAGAGGAGTCTGGGAAGACTGCAAGCAGAGTCCAGGTCATGCTGAGCTTGTACTTTTCCCAGAGCCTATGGGAACCCTGAAGAGTTAAGCAGAGGAAGCAAGACACTGAGTGATTTGCCTCTGGGCAGGCAGGTGAGCTAGGCTGCCAGCCAAGTGAGGGCACTGAGGGAGAGGGAGGGGGGATCAGGGCCCACCTGGGGTAGGGCAGGTAAGAAGGCAGATTCTGCTTTCTAGCCTGTGGCCTTCTCTGCAGCCTCTAGAGGCAAGGGTTGCTTGGAAACACAGCTGGACACAAGCCTTCCTCAGCAGCGGCTGCACCAGACAGCAACAAAGGCAACATCAATAGAGAAATCCAGGTTAGTAAAGGACCCAGTGGTTCCCTGGCAACTGGGGCTGAAGTAGGGCAGTGCCCACACTGGGCACCAGTTAAGGCTGCGAAGCATTGCCGGCTTCCCTAACAGAAGGGGGCCAACCTCAACTGGGGACTATCCCTCACCCCGGCTCACCTCAATTCCCATAGAAGTGAATAGTCCCTTTCAGACTTGAGTAAACAGGTTGAGGGAAGTCACCTGTGGGGGTCCCACGGACTGTAAGTACTAAAGCAGGGATGGAGGCCAGAACTGCCTCATCTCTGCCTTCCCAACTCTGAAACCTAATTCTGACTCTGCAGGCGTGCTCTTTCGAGAGTGCTTGACAATCTGGTAGCAGGAAGGCTAGTGTAGGCGTGTGTGGAAGGGGGCTCAATTTAAGGTTTACCTGAAAGACCCAAAAGATGTGTGCTCCCCACCTGGCAGCCTCAGGGCTGAGAACGGCCTGCACCATGCTTATTTGTAGAGTGTGCTAATCTCTACCAGAACATACAGAAAAGCACTGCAAACTATAGGAAGCAAGAAGATGGAAAATCTGGGAATTCCCAGAGGCAGGAAGAGCAGCTTCCAGGGCTGCTGTTGAGGCTGAAGGCCCATAGTTAAACAAAAAGCTGTCTAAAGCTTATGCAAAAAGAAGGGCACCCCATTCCCTGCTTTCTTCCCAGTTCTAGGCAGCCATGACTACGTAGGTCACTCACACTAGAGTATTCTCCTGTGTGGACCCTCAGAGTCCTATTCCACACACACTTCCAAGCAGTGGGAACTGGGCACAGTTCTCAGCCCTCCTGGCTGCCACTGGGCCTACATTTCAGCAGCTCCGGTGGTAAGGGGGCAGGAGGGGCTGAAAGGGCTAATTGCCTCCTTAAGGCTAAGAAAAGGGCTGAGGCAGCCAGATCTGGCTCTTAGCTCCCCCAGTCTGAGTAGGAAATGAATGCAATCTTCTCCCTCCTGACAAGTCTGGAGATAGAGTGTCTGAGATTAGGCAGTCACCCCTGGGACAGGTCTATGGTTTCCCAAGGACGCTCTCACATGTCCCATCTCCTCTACAGCCTGAGTCCCTCTGGATCTCTCAACACAGGCTTCCATGATCCATACTTGCAAAAAGAAAGCTGAGGTAGTTGAGTAACCTGTAAGAGCTTGGCCTAGGGCCAGTAAGTGTTAAGGCACTTGCCACCAACACTGAATGGTCTGGGTTCAATTACCAGAATCCACATGGTAGAAGGGAAAAACTGATTGCGGTAGGTTGTCCTGACTTCCACACCAACACCCCGTCAGTATAGAATAAACAAACTTATGTAATATTTGTTTGAAAGGAAACAGGTCTGAAAGGTAACACAGCTTACCAATCCTGGAGAGGAGACAAGCAGCAGACAGCCCTTGCCCATGTCACCCAACCTGACATTCCACTGCTTTCAAGGGCCTGCTTTAACCCACACCAGCCTTTAAGAACCCAACCATACCTGGACTACCTCCTTTGGCCGTAAGACAGGATAGCAGGGACCAGAAGGTGCTGGAAAACACTCACTTCATCCCTTATTCTTGTTGCTACTCCTCCCGCACAGAAGTCAGCTTGGCTACAACCCTGACCACACACCTCCACTTTGCATTGAATTGATAATGAACCAGGATGGTCTAGAGACTGCTCAGTATAAACCCTGACCCCATCATCCCAACTTGGTTGACTGGAGCAGAAATGTAGGGAGACTGAGGAGAAACCACAGAACTGCAGTTCACTCTCCAATTCCTTAGGCTTGGGTGCTGAGGAATGAGGCCCTACCCAAGGGAATGGTGCTGAGGTCTGGGTGGCATATGTGACCAGGCTCTGGAGCAGTCCACCTAGGCTGAAGCTTTGGCTCTGTCACTAAGTAGATCTGTGACCTTGAACAGTCACTTAACCTCTCATGTGATTCAGGGCCTCATAGGATGTGGATATTTGGGATCTCACCTAAGCAATGGTGGCCAAGAAGCACGTTCTCACGGCACAGCATCTCTAGGGTCACAGATGAACTCAGGCTCAAAACTAAGCGTGTCCAGCCAAGGCCATCCACGGTGGCCACTTGTGTGCCTTCGAAAGCACACTGTGAGGAACCCAAAGTAAATCTAAGCAGTGTGAAAGAATGCAGGTACCCATGCTGACAGAGGCTTGTGTGTGCCGAGACCACAGAGTCAGGAAGGTAGAGGACTGGGCAGACAAGTTCAACAGTTCACATGCAGCCCATAACTTGGGGCAATTGTGCCTACTCAGCTGACCTCATGGTGTGGGCAAGATCCAGACCACACAGGCTAACAGCAACTCTTTACCAGTAGCCCTGGGCCCAGCCCTACCCCAGCCTTCAGGAAGTTCTCCTATGAGAGGACCCACTCAGCCATCAGTTCTAGGCTCCTTTGACCCTTGCCAGTGGTGAGGAGGCTGCCTGAGGGAGCAGCAAGGAGGCAGAGTGCAGGGCCCATAGGCTCTCAGTCCCCTTTCACGGCTGAATATGCACAGGGCCAAGTTTAGTCCCTTCTCCAAACTCACGCTTGGACCCTGCCTCTAATTGACCACACAAGGCCTCTCCATCCCCCTCCAGCTGTGCTAACCAACCAGGCACACATGGGCAGTTTATTTATAGAGTGCTCGTCTTTCCCAGGGTGGCCCAGGAAAGAAGTCTGAGCGTCAAGGCCATAGACCTGGCTGTAGATTCCAGTGGCAGTAGGGTCTCTAAAATGCCTTCTCCTCTGATTCCTGGTTTCCTTGCTTATGTCTACAAGGACTGAGGACTGTCTGGAGGACAGGGGCAAAGATCTGATAGCCTTAGCGGCTGAGCACGCAGCAGGAATGCAATGCTGACTGCTGTCTCTATCTACCAGCTTAGCATGTGCAAGACTGGATTCAATCCACAGTACTGAAAAACCAAACCAAAACAAAACAAAACAAAAAAGCAGCTGGACACACAGAGAAAGCCAAAGCTGGAGCAGAAGTTTGCAAAGCTGTGCTAGAACCTGCTGCCCTTGCTGCCCAGTGTCCAGGGATCAAGTGGCAAGATGGAAAGTGGACAGGGGAGCTACACCCGCAATGCTAGGGGCTATGTGCCCTGCCATTCTTGGAACTACACTCTCTCCCCGTGTATGGAGGGGCTGAGCCTGCTGGCTCTGTAAGGTGGGCCCCTCTATACTTCCTACCAATGGCAGACACAGGCACCTCCCTGTAGCAACTACCACACCAAACAGAAACCCAGCTTGGCCCCACTTTCATCCCCAGAGGCCCAAGTTCCCAGAATGGCTTGGCCTGGGTGGGGCATACAGTAGAGCTGGGGGGCTCAACAGAGGCTGGGCCAGAAGGGAAGGTTAACCCTTAGTTAACCCTTCTCCCCTCCTTCTCCTGGCCCTGAGCTATTTCTACCTCTGGGCTGGGGATGGAAATAACTTGGGCTCAGCCCCTGGAGACCAAGACAGCTATTTTCATCAGCCCCCAAAGCACAGCTCCAGTCATTCCAGGGAGAACTGAGGGACACCCTGATCCCCAGCCTCAGCTCTAGGCCCAGCATAGCAATGATCAGAATTAGAAAGAGTTGTTGGGAAGAATGGGGAGACAGAGACCCAGACTGGGTAGGGTACAAGCACAAGGTCACTCTATTTGCTCTCCACCACAGCAAATGAGAGTCAAAGATAGGGGTTGGGGACATCTTAAGTATGATGAAGGTCACCATCCTTGCCACCCCCAGGCTGTGCTGCTAACTTCAGATACTTCAGAGGCAGGTTACATGTTTCCAAGACCAGCTGCAGGCTCTAAAAGGCAGGAGATAGGCCTTCCTGGTGATCTCTTGCTCAGAGGGGGAGAAGGAACAAGAAGACTGAAACGCCCACTTGCAATTTGCTAGCCACGTGGGCATGCGAATCTCACTACAAACTCAATGGGATAGCTGTGCCAGGTCTGCCAGCCCAAGTCTGATAGATGGGAGCTCAGATATGCCAAGAGCAACTACCAGGAAAGTGGTGATCCTCTCCAAGCACCTCACAGGCAGGCTTGAATCCCAGTCCTGGCACTGTCCTGAGTCTATGTGACCTTGGACAAGCCATGGTGGTTCTCTGGGCCTCAGTTACTCTAAGAGTCACCACATCTTAGAACTGCTGTAAGGATTCAACAAAACAGCACATTATGAAGTGTTTAAAGGAGAGCCTGTCACTGCCCCCCCCCAATGTCAAAGCCTACTTCCAGAGGGTCACCAAAAGCAGACCCTCCACATACTACTTATATCAGATGTGGCACCGCATTGCCACTGCCACCTCTGGAGCTAGGGAGCCCAGATGCCACCCATTCTACATAAATCGAGGCACTGCCCTTCTTGTGGGAGCAGGAGTCTCAGAATGGCCTTTTCCAAAGATCAAGCAAGAACTCCAAAACCAGATCAGAACAGGCCATTCATTGCTAGAGAACAAATATTCCCTCTCTCTCCAACCAGGGGGCTGAAAAAAGGAGACCCGGGTAGAGAAGTATCTTTGGATTGAGGTTTCAGTATCTAAAGGGCCAGTGGCTTTTGAGTGGGAGCCTGACATCTTCTTGACCAACTGTGGGCAAGACTGTTTCCAACTGTTCACCAACACATGGGAACCTTGGACCACTCCATTGTGTCACAAGCAGACGCCTGCCCCCACCCCCACTGCAGTCTTTCTGTCTGGAGGGGAGAGGAGAATGGAGAAGACTGACCCAAAAACAATAGAGGATCCCAAAGTGATGATTCACAGGCTATTCACACCTCTCTGCAGACTGGGAGACTGAGGCTCAGCAGGGGTAGATTCTGATAACAAAACAGAAAACACAGTGCGCCTTGCTAGATGTTGGGGACTCCAGTGTGTGTGTGTGTGTATGAGTGTGGAGTGGAAACTGAGACCACCTCAGGTCTTCTCTGTGCCAGAGGGGCTAGCCCACCCAGTTTTGGCTTCCTCTGCTAGGTCATGTCTGCGTGCAAACTCACTGAAGTGAACTCTAAGGGTGTCTTGGAGAGAGATCATTACTCCCTAGACTCCCGATCTTTCTTGCCCACTCAAACACTGGAAGGTGTCAGGTTCCTCCTTGCAGTCTCAGTCTCTCAGTCTCTCTCTCTCTCTCTCTCTCTCTCTCTCTCTCTCTCTCTCTCTCTCTCTCTCTCTCTCTCTCTCTCTCTCTCTCTCTCTCTCTCTCTCCTCCCTCCCCCCGTCCCACATGCACCCTGTGACCCCGTGATTCAGGGCTTGCTTAAGTTATTTAGGGTTCCTCTGTTCTACCTTATACTCACAACTAGCCCAGGTCACACTACAGGCCACACACAGTGACCCCAGTGACCTGGGGTCTCTCACATACACAATCACACACACTCTGCCTGTCTCACACACACAGAGCCCCTCTGTGTCGCCCGCTAGGCTCGGCGTCACCGCCCAGTGTCCCAGCCACACGTTCGCCCGGGCCAGGCCGCCTCATGCGCCGTGTCACCCACAGTCACGGGCTGACACCGTTCAGAGCGGCCCCCCTTCCCGGCCGCACCGCGCTGCAGCCGCACCGAGGCGCCGCCGTCCCGTCCCGCAGCCGGCCTCTGGTGTCAGTCCAAGTTTCCCGGGCTCCCCCGACCCCTAGCACGCCAAGTTCCGCTGCTTCCTCTCGCGCACCTTCTGACAGCAGACTGCGCCGCGCGCGGTGCCGGGAGGACGCGCGGCCGGGGGGCTCCGGGACGCGTAGACAGCACCAGGATGGGACGGGACCCGGCAGGAGAGCAGGGCTGACGCATCCGCCGCGCGGGAGAACTTCCTCAGAGCAGCGGAGCGGGGCTGAGGGCGGCGCGCGCCCTCCTTACCTGGCCCGCAGCACCAGCTTCGCTCAGCGTCCGACGCGGCGCCGGGGCCCCGCTAGGCGAGCGCTCGGGGCCGGCCGCGCAGCCTGCGCGCCTTTTGAATGAATCGCCGGCCCGGCCGGGAAACTGTGCGGCCCCGCCCCTCGCGTCACGACTTCTGGCCCCGCCCCCGACGTCAGAGATCCGATTTGCGGCCCCTAACCCCGAGCCCCCTCAGCGGGCCAAGGGCTCACGATTCTCCCGCCAGGCCACGCTGCTCCGCATCGCCACCTCTCGAGCCTCCTAGGAACTGCAGACGACTAGGATGCTCTTCAGATGCATCCCTTGGGGGGGCGGCGGGGAGGTGCGGGCCTGTGTGTGTGTGTGTGTGTGTGTGTGTGTGTGTGTGTGTGTGTGTGTGTGTGTGTGTGTGTGTGTGTGTGTGTGTGTGTGTGTGT
>LR749908.1:273739-473958 GCA_902729485.2 Mus minutoides
CTGGTTTCTAGAATCCCCCACCTAGCTAATAAGAGAGACTATAAGGAATGCTCACCTGGTGAATTCCTTTGGAACCTGGCCTAAATACCCCCTCCTTCAGGGTAGCTGGTTCCTCCCTCAAGTAGGTATGACAATGACAATCCTCTCCCCTAACACCAGCTGTCCCACTCTTCTATCACCAGTGCCAGCCATCACAGTGTCCCCCAAGTAGGTATGACAATGACAATCCTCTCCCCTAACACCAGCTGTCCCACTCTTCTATCACCAGTGCCAGCCATCACAGTGTCTAGTGGAGGACAGGAGAAGTAAGGGGCCGGGACGCCAGGACTTGGGAGGCAGAGGCAGGAAGCTCCTGAGTTCCAAGCCAGCCAGGGCTACATATGGAGACATTGTTTCACAAGCAAGCAAACACAAAAGAGTGACCAACACTATGAGACATCCTTGTAGAAGCCAGGGCACTAACCATTTCACTCTTGCCTCTATAAACTGGGCCCGTGTGTGGTATGGTGTGACGGTACTAGCAGTAGCAGCTCGGCTCCCACAGCCTCCTCTTCCATTACCTCCTCCCTCCCCCGGCATCATTCAAAGAATCTAAGGTGGCCAGGAGAGCAGAATGAGAAGAAACTCGGACAGCACAGAGGAACCCAGTGTTGGAGATAGAGGCCTGGCTGGAATAGGGATAATCACAGCTCACGAAAGAGGTTGAGGAAGGTAAATATGTCTGTTGGGAATGGGTGGGCTGGTAAACAAATTAAGTCATAGAATTTGAGCCACAGAAAGGAAAGGAAAGGAAAGGAAAGGAAAGGAAAGGAAAGGGAAGGAAAGGTCAGGTCCCCAGAGCCTGGGAAATTCCAGGAGGAGAACTGGACACCTGAGAGAAGAGAGGGAGGGGAAGAGTTTCCATTTCCCTGGGCTGAGCCCAGGTTTTGGGGACAGGGCAGAAAAAGTTCCAGGTTACTGGTGTCAAAATCATGAGCCCAGCAGGCCTAGTGACTTGTGCTTGTAACCCCAGAGCACTGGAGGCAGAGACAACCAGATCTCTGTGAGTTCTGAGCCAGCCTGGTCTACATAGTGAACTGCAAGCCAACGAGGATACAAAGTGACACCCTGTCCTGGAAAACAAACAAACAAACAAACAATACATTCAATGTCAATTGTGCTCCCCCAAATCTGGGGACAGGCCCAGAGCCCCACATCACAGTCCATGGTGGAAACCCACTGGGGGGCAATAACGAGCTCAGAGTTGCCTGAATATTCTCTGCTTCCGAGTTTTTTTCTCTCTTTTTGAGACACAGTCCCCTTATTGAGCCATCGCCATGTATGTAGACTGAGTTGGCCCCAGACTCACAGAGACCCACCTGCCTCTGCCTCCTGCCTGCTGTGGTGAAAGGTAAGCGTCACTGTGACTGTTTTCCTCAGTTTTATTTTGTTTTAATTTTCTATTATATTTTATGTGTATAGCATTTTCTGTGCATATATGTCTGGGTACCACTTGAAAGCCAAGTGCCCAAGGAGGCCAGAGGAGGGCACCTGAAGTTACACACAATTGTTAACCTCCATGTCAGTGGAAGAATTGATTCAGGATCCTCTGGAAGAACAGTGTTCTTAACCCCTGAGCCATCTCTCCAGCCTTTATTTAATTTTGTTTATTTGTTTATTTATAGTCCTAGGTTTTAGGGACTGAACTCAGGTCACAAGCAGTTTACTGAGCGAGCCATCTCTCAGCGTTTTTTGAAATGTTTTATTGGTATAATATGGACCTTCTATATCCCGATTTTCAAATTCCAGATAATGGTATTTCCAGTATCACTTAATAGTCCAATAGGGACGTGGGCTTTGGACTGACAACTAGTCTGACTTTCCCAAGAAGGCTCAGGCCCATCTCTACTAACAACTCTCTGAGAAGCTCTGTCAGTATTCACCTCTGAAAACTGGGGCACCCAACCCCTGAAGGTCACTCTCAATCTCTGTGGAAGTCACCTTCACAGCACAGGTTCCCAAGAGTACACATGTCCCTTTCCTGCACCCTTGGTCCCAAAGGAGCCTAATTATTATTTACTGCTGGTAGGACTTGCTGGCTCTTTGTCTAGCTGACTATGACTCCCAAGTCTTTCCCAACAGGAACCCTCCCCAGGAGTCTGGAGACAGAGAAGGAAGGGTGACAGCCACACATTTGGGGCTGGCTTTTAATGCTGCTTGGAGAGTCACTCAGCTCCAGAACAGACTCAAAATCATAGGTTCTCTAAGATCATCTCAGGTGACTTCACCGAATCTTGGCACTCAGTCCGGAGTGCCTCAGAGACTATCTTGTGTAAAGCCTCTCACACTGCTCGCTCCTGCACTTCATCATAGGTACCACAGGACTTTAAGACCTCAGCAAGTTGGAATGAGTTTTCATAGTGAACCACAAGCAGGGGAAGGGCTAGGGGCTCCAAGTCCACGCCAAGCATGTTGAGGTAGAAATCTGGTGTCACACTTCCAGAGCTACCAAGATATGGTTGTTTTGAGAAATCTTTGTACAGGTGGCTGCAGGCGCCCCCTGCTGGCTATATTGAAAGCCAGACTACATTTCCAGTTCCAGAACTGCACCAGCAGCAAACACTGCAGAATTTCAAGTCCCTAGTATAAAAGGAATAGAACATTTGTATGTTCACTGTCCAATTCCACCCATACTTTAAATTCTCTCTAGATTACTGGTAATACAAAACACAACACAAATGCTGTATAAACAGTTGTTATATTATTTAAGGAATAATTATAGGGACAAAGTTTGGACTCTCTCAGGACAGATGCGACTATTATAAAGTCTAAAATTTCCATCCACTAGGTATGGACTCAAGCCTTTAATTGTAGCATACAAGAGGCAGAGGCAGGAGAATCTCTGTGAGTTCAAACTCTGCCTGGTATATATAATAAGTTCCAAGACAGCCAGGACTACATAGAAAGACCCTGTCTCAAACAAAACAAAACAAAACAAAACAAAACAAAACAAAACAAAACAAAACAACAATAATAAAATTTCCATCCATAGTTGGTTGAGTTGGAAGATACAGAAGTCGTGGATACCAAAGGCAGCCACTAAAGCTACAGGCTTAAGTTTCTTTTTTAATTTATTTATGTATGTATTTGATGTATATGGTTTTTTTTTTTCTGCATGTACATCTGCACAACAGAAGAGAGACTATGAACCCATGGAACTACAAACAGTTATAGACAGTTGTGACCCACCATTCGGGTACTAGAATTGAACTCAGGACCTCTGGAAGAGCAGCCAGTGCTCTTTTTTTTTTTTTTTTTTGGTTTTTCAAGACAGGGTTTCTCTGTATAGCCCTGGCTGTCCTGGAACTCACTCTGTAGACCAGGCTGGCCTCAAACTCAGAAATCCACCTGCCTCTGCCTCCGGAGTGCTGGGATTAAAGGCGTGCGCCACCACGCCATGCTTGTTTTTGTTTTTGTTTTTGTTTTTGTTTTTGTTTTTTGTTTTTTCGAGACAGGGTTTCTCTGAGTAGTCCTGGCTGTCCTGGAACTCACTCTGTAGACCAGGCTGGCCTCAAACTTAGAAATCTGCCTGCCTCTGCCTCCGCAGCCAGTGCTCTTAACTACTAAACCATTCCTCTAGCCCCCAAGCTTATTCCAATGCTTTGCTCTAGCAAAACCCCAGTAGGCTCTGTCCTATGTTATCCAGCAGGCTTTAGAACCTGTGGGTGTGCCCTAGATCAGTGGGAGGAGCTCAGGCCATGGGAACTGGGGCTAAGTAAGACCAGGATCCAGTGCTGGGGGGATTGCTAAACTGGGGCTCTCTGTGTCTGAGGACTCACTTGGCTCAGCCTGCATTTAAATCTATTAATCCCAGCACTCCGGGAGGCAGAGGCAGGCGGATTTCTGAGTTCGAGGCCAGCCTGGTCTACAGAGTGAGTTCCAGGACAGCCAAGGCTATACAGAGAAACCCTGTCTCGGGGCTGGTGAGATGGCTCAGCGGGTAAGAGCACCCGACTACTCTTCCGAAGGTGATAAATTCAAATCCCAGCATCCACATGGTGGCTCACAACCATCCGTAACGAGATCTGGCACCCTCTTCTGGAGTGTCTGAAGACAGCTGCAGTGTACTTACATATAATAAATAAAATAAATCTTAAAAAAAAAAAAGAAACCCTGTCTCGAAAAAAACCAAAAAAAAAAAAAAAAAAAAAAAAAAAAAAAAAAAAAAAAAAAAAAAAAAAAAAAAAAAAAAAAAAAAAAAAATCTATACCCTCGGCCAGGTTCAGAACCATGCTGGGTGGGATTGTGTCCTGACACTCTCCCTTACCAACTCCCTTGGAGGCCCAGCACTCTCAGTATGTCTTCTCTGGTCTTGGGCCCTATTGGCCCACTTAACTGTGCTCAGGAAGGAAAAGGAGAGGTCCTCCTTGTCCCCTGGTGGTGGTGGTGGTGGGGGGGTAGGAGATTTGAGAGAGATCTGAAGCCATGAACTGACTATAGGCCGTAGGGCTGGTGGGGTTAGGTCTGCCTAGGTCAGACGTGCAGCCCAGTTACATGGACAGATCAAGGGTCTTGAGGTGCCGGACCATGCCTGGGAGGGAGGTAGCTTTGCTGAAGTGTTTGAGGTTAAGCCGCCTAGAGGAGAGGAATAGGAGAAATTGAGGAATACATGCTTTGGTGTCACTCAGATAAAAGTCAAGTCCTAGCTGTCTCAGTGACAGGCTGGGTAGCCTTAAGCAAGTGACTTGATTCCCCTGAGTATAGTATCTGCAGAGACCCATGTAAGGTGCATCAGCTTCAAGAGGGACACTGGAATCTGGAGCTCCAGTCTGGCCCCTCCCCCAACACACACACCTTCTCTGCCTCAGCACTTGCTCTGGGCACCTTCCCAAAAAACAGCATCTGGGGCTCTGCCTACATTAATCTCCAGACCCGCTCCCTGGGCTCCTCTGCAGGTCTGTCCTGCACTCAGCCCCTGACCACCCTTGGATGCCCGTCTATTTGCCTGTGCCCATCAAGGCTCCTCACTGGCCATAATTGGGCCCAAAATAGCACTTCCCCTTGCCACTTCCTGCAACCATCTTGTGGCTTAAGGACAGAGAGACAGAGAGTTGGTGTTTGGCAAGCATGCAAAAGATGTGAAGGGCTCTCAGAGGTCAGTGGGGTGCACAGAATCAAGAATTTGCCTCCAGGTAGCAGTGAGCAGAGGCTAGGGCTGGGGCTTGCTTTCTAATCCTTGGGCACTTCTTCCCCTCCCCAGGCTCAGCTCAAGACTTCTGCTGTCCTGCTAAGCTCTCTAGACCTATAGACCGGTGTGCTGAGGCTCGCCCCAAGTGTGAGCCTTTTGTCTCTTCTCATCCCAAGAGACCTTTTCTGACCGTGAGGAACTTTCAAGCTTAGATAGTCTGTTCCCTAGTGTCAACCCTGCCTGTCTGTGTGATCACTAGTCCTTAAACTTCACCTTCCTTCAGAGGCAGTCTAGCTAAATCCTGGCTTTTGTCTCTAGCCTATAGGAATCTGCAGGAGCAGTTCCTTGAGCAGATAGTCTTTGGCTCTGACTCACTCTCTCCTCTGGGATCCAGCAGGAGTTACTTCTCAGAGCAGTCTGAATGTGAGACCTACATGTGGCTCTGGCCATGGGAGCTCTTCCAGACACCTGTGTGACCACCTCCTCCTCTCCCACAAAGTATCAAGACTGAGGACCTGAGTCCAGCTCTGATAGGTGAACGACCTTGAGGAAGAAGACACTGAGCCTCCATCTCAGTTTCATTGTCAGAAGGAAATATTGGCGGCAGCCTTCCTGGACCATTTTAAGGATCCGAGGAGCCCAGCTGTGGCGTTCAGCAAGCAGCCAAAGGAAGCTGAGTTTCCTGTTCCCCAGTATGGAAGACCTACGGCTCAAAGATGTGTCTCAGGTAGAATGCTTGCCTAGCGTGAGAACAGTCCTGGGTTTGATTCCAGCATTAAATAAATCAGTTACGGTGGTACTCATGTCTAATCCCAGCGTTCAAGGCAGGAGGATCAGAAGCTCAAGGTCACCCTCAGCTACAGACACTGTTTCAAAAAGCAAAAAAGACATACAGCTGTGTCTCACCTGGATTCTCCAACGTTTATTTCATTAAACATGAATTCAACATTTATTGAGCACTTATTGAATAATGAGTGCTACAGCAAGTAGGCTTAGGGATGAAGCAGAGAACACACCTGCCCTCAGAGCATCCATCCAAGCTCCTTCAGCCTTCTCGCTCTATCTGTACAACACCCTGTCCCCTGCATGTTACATCCCTCCTTGCATATTCCTGCTTCACCTCAAACTCTTGGTCCTGCTTCCTCTCACCCACAGTCATGCCCTTTAAGGCAGTTCTCTATGCTGTCTGGGAAGACTACCTCCCAGTGTCTCAAGCCTGGGTGGCCACGAGTATAGGAGAGCTGTTGGGGTGATGGGTGCCTCTATACATCCACTGAGCTGTACACTGTGTACTTCCTCATATAAGTGCTATATATCAGTGGCTCCCAATAAACACACTGGTACCTGGGTCCTAGCTGAGGTTTTAATTTAACTGGCCTTCGGTGGGCCTGTGCCCCTAGAGAACTATAATGAACAGCCCAGGTTGTAAATTTTCCAGGAGCCTCCCTTGGGGATGAGCCTGAGGCCTGTTCCCTCAGGACTGCCCTACTCACAGCAAACTGGCACACGCTGAATGCCAGACTCAGACGGGCACCTGTCCTCAAGCCAGCCCATGCCCTGGCAGGCTGTCTTCTCGGTGGCTGTGCCATGTGCCAGCCCTATTCCCAGCGAGGATGGTGCAGACCCAGCCCTGTGTATCTAGTCCTGAAAGTGAAGTCTGCTTTGGGCCTCTGTCGAGAGCAGAAATCCTGAAGTAGCAGAAATGGCTGAAGCACTGAGGGTGACAGCCACTGTCAGAAATGCAAATAGCTGGACTAGTGGCAGCGGGGAGGTCTCCAGACACAGGTACCCTTTAGATTTAAGGGCCAGAAATGGACCTCCTTGCATTCCAAGAACTATATGCACTAGCCAACCATCCTGTAGGGGAAAAGATCCCATTACTGAGTAGGAAATAACTCAGCCTGCTCACATGGCTGGTATCAGACAAGATTCCAAAGAGAAGCTGTTCTGTGCAAAGCCCATGTTCCTTCTGCTTCATCCTGAATTCCATGCAGGCATGACCATCTCCTCACGAAAATGCTGCTAGCAAGATGTCCTATACATGTCCTATACATGTCTTGTGGTGTTGAAGACCCAGCAGACCCGAGGGATGTATGTATAAAGCACACACCTATACTTTCTCCCTTTTTCTTTGTGTGTGTTTTGCCATGTAGAACCATTTTGTTTTGCAATGGGGACCGGGTCTCACTATGCAGCACTGGCTTTCCTAGAACATGCTAGGTAGACCAGGCTGGGTGTGAATTCACAGAGAATCACTGGCCAGTGACTCTCAAGTGCTAAGATTATAGGCACATACCATAACTTCTCTAAGCTGGTTTTGAACTCAAGAACACCCTACTTCAGTTTTCCCACATGCCAAGCATACAGTCTGTCAACTGAACTATCTGTTCAGTGCAAAAACAGACTTTCTTTTTATTGAAAATGTATTATTTTGTGTGTATGGGTGTTTTGCCTGCATGGAGGTTTGTGGCCACATGCATGATATATCCCTGGAGGCCAGAAGAGGGCATTTGATTCCCTTGGGATTGGAGTTATAGATGGCCTTGAGCTGCTGGGGACTGAACTTGGGTCCTCTAGAAGAGCAGTACATGCTCTTAACCACTATTATTGTCCCAGTCCGAGACAGGGTTTCTCTGTATAGCCCTGGCTGTCCTGGAACTCACTTTGTAGACCAGGCTGTCCTCGAACTCAGAAATGCTCCTGCCTCTGCCTCCCAAGTGCTGGGATTAAAGGCGTGCGCCACCACGCCCGGCCTAGGAAAGTGAAATTTTAAGTGAGTCATTTGGGCTGACCTAAGCAGAGATACAGCATAACCTGACCTCTGCTGTGAAGACCACTAAGTCCCACGGGGACACCATGGTGTGAGGGGCTCTTGGCCCCTAGAGAACAGCCCCATGTTGCTGGGCACTTAAATCCTTTGCAGTCTAGTTTAAGGACACATCTCTTTGGACCAGAATCAGCCAGACTTGGGTGGTAGTTCTGCTCCAAAGGAGCCTTAGACAGGAACTCTACTGCCCTGGGTCAGACTTCCAATCCCAAACCTAGACTGACTCGGAGCTCTAGACTGACACACTATTGATACGCATATGAGTTGTAAGGAATTCTAACATTCAGAATTCCTTGGTTCTTCTAAGGAGACTGAAGACAAGACACAGGCAGTCTGCCCGTGACAACACAGGTCAGTGTCAACCCCATCACCCCAGGACTTCTTTATCTCCTCCCTTTGGCCCAATTGAGTCAGAGTCAGGAAGCCCTCGTCCTTGGGGAGACAGCTGGCAGGAGGCCATGATGGCCCAAGGCCCGGGGGAGCCATCATTCGGTGTTTCTATTTATTGACTCTTTAAATTTCATCATCTGAGGAGAGTTAATACAAGGCTGTTTGGTAGCAAGAGAACCATCATCTAAGACCATAATGACCCACCCACCCCAAAGAAAAACAAAATCAAACAGAACAAACCAACCCTATCAGACCTTTGGAGTTGTAGCTGAAGCAAGGGGCTGAGGGTCAGGGTGGCTCCCTGCAGCCTGGTTGGGGAGGAATGGCCTTCTCAGTTAAAAAGGTTATGTCTAGCCTCTCAACTCTGGGGGTGGGGTGGGGTGTCCTTCCTGAAGGGGCTGCCCTTGGCAGGGTGAGTGTTTAGAGAGGGACTCGATTCAGTGGTCAGAGAAAGGGGACTCATAGGTCCCCTCAAGGTGACCATCGTGCCAGTGCATGAGACATGGGGAGGCAGGAGCTGGGGCTTGAGCCAGCTGTGAGGACTGAAGGTCCTTTTCTCTTACCCAAGAAAGCCTGGTCCCAGACCTACCATTGTCCCCACATTGGGGACACTCAGGCATCACCTTGGAAATGCTAACCCCTGGGAAGCTCCCCAATGAGAGTAATGGAGCAGGTTTTGCTTCTGAATTAGGATGGCAGCCCCACCAGGGAGGGCTGGAGTTTATGTTAAGGGACAGTGTCTTAGTGCCCTGAACACGCAGAGTGAATGTGAATGTGGGATGTGTGTGTGTGTGCGTGTAACACATGGGCATTGGTCCTTCTAGGACGACTTGGATAGGGTTCCAGGGTGGCCTCTCAGGCAGGTACAGGCTTTTTTCCTCCTGTCTTTTCCTCACATCATGTCCTGCCCCAGGTCACTGCATAAATAAGTGCTTTGGAAAGTATTCATCTAAAATGTAACATAAATACTGTACATAGGAAAGGGTTGCCGCCCCTAAGCCTTCGCATTGCCCCAGAGAGCTCTCCACATATTGCACACGGCCTCCCCAGCCCTGTGGGGTCCAGGCCCGGCTGTGTCTTTGGTAGAAGCTTCAGGGACAGAGATCCTGGGCAGCCCCCACATCTCCACCCTGCTCCCAAAGGGGAGCGCTAGGGTAGTCAGTGGGTATGAGAGGCCTCGGCCTCAGCCTCGCTGGTGGCCTTCTATCAGGGATGCTTCCACAAAGATGAGACAGAGTCCACGTGGTATGCCCCTGCTTGGACACTCTGCTCAGGGTCAGCATGAGGCCTGGGAGGAGACAGGCAGGCTGAGGGCAGGTGGACAGGTGAGTCCCGGGCCACAGAGGGCAGGCTCACACCCTCCACAGGTGAGTCCCGGGCCACAGAGGGCAGGCTCACACCCTCCACAGGAGCAGGTGGTTTGTGCTGTCATCTCGGCCCACGGTCTCGCTGCTGCCACCACCCCCGCTGCTGAGTCGGAAGTCCTCAGAGCCATCACCACCACTGATGACCAGCATTTTAGGCCTGGCTGAGGTGGGGCCTCGGCGCCTAGGGGAGTCCCGGTGATCCAGGGATGGCAGCTTCTCAGGGCCTGGGGAACAGGACAGGGATCTTTAACCTGAGGCAACTTGTGGCTTCATGTCCTATCATTGCTTGAATGTCTACATCCTACATCCTAGAAGATCATAAGGCACGCACTTCCTGTGGGGGATCCCCACTTCCTGTTATCCAAGATTTTCCATATTGAAAGAAAAGTCTACTTACTTGGCAATCACACTTCTTATGCCTGTGTGTGTGTGCCCACACATGTGCATTTGTGTTCTTTCTTTGTGTGTGGTGCACAAACATATTCATGTGGGTGGGTGTGCATCACACAGTGTAGACGCATGTGGAGGCCAGACGTCTACACTGGATGGACGTCTTCCTTGATCAGTCTGGTTTTGTTTGTTTTGAAACAGGATCTCCCTATGTATCCCTGGCTAGCCTGGGGCTTGCTCCTTAGACCAGCCGGCCTAGAGCTGGCAGAGTTCCGCCTGCCTCGGCCTCCTGAGTGCTGGGACTAAAGCTTTGTGCCACAACCATCAGCTTTCTTCTGTTTTGGTGTGTGTGTGGGTTTCAGACAGGGTTTCTCTGTGTAGGCCTGGCTACCCTAGAACTTGCTCTGTAGACCAGGCTGGCCTTAAACTCCCAGAGACCCTCCACTTTCTGCCTCCTAAGTGCTGGAACTAAAGGTGTGTGTGACCACTGCCTGCTGTATGGATCTACATTATTATTATTATTATTATTATTATTATAGAATTTGTTAAGATTTAGTGTGTGTGTGTGTGTGTGTATGTGTGTGTGTGTACTGGAGAGGCACCTGATTTCTTTTTTCTGAGATGGGGTCTCTCTGTGTAGCCTTGACTGTCTTAAACTCCCTCTGTAGACCAGGCTGGCCTCGAGCTCAAGAGATTCCTCCTGAGTGCTGGGAGCAAAGGCATATGCCAACATCACTTAGTGTAAGTAGTAGGCGTATACTCTGGAAACAGCTAAAAAGCTTAGCATATTCGCGGGGCAGGAAAAGGTCTTTGCGTGTACACTGCTTTAGATCAATTCCCAAACAAAAACAAAGCCCGGAGGAGATAAAAAGAAAATAAACAACCCAGTAACATATGTACTGCACACATAACATATGCTCTGCACGTAAGTGAATGTGCTACACTTTTATGTACGTTTTATGGCCTCACAGTAGGTCTGTTTATACCCTGGACACGTGAATATTGTGACTCGTTGCCAGTAAGATGGTCCCTAGGTGATAAGGGTTTTTTAGTCCCACTGGCCAAAATTCATTGTGTAGTTACATAAAGAGGACCTTATACGTGCAGCAATAATAAAGATGGAAACTGGCTACAAAATTGATGTCATGCCTGATTAGAAAGCACAGGCTGGGGCTGGGGGTGGGGGGTGGGGTGGTAGTGGCTGGAGACAGTGCAGTCTGTGAAGTGTTTGCATGGCAAGCCTGAGAACTTGAGTTCAGTCCCCTGCACCCATCCAAAGCCCGGCATGCAGTGGGCATGGGTCTGTAAGTCCAGTATTGTGGAGGCAGAGACAGGGGGGTCCAGGGGCTCAGCGGCCACTCAGCCTAGCCTAATGGATGAGCTCTAACTTCAGTCAAAGACCCGGATCTATTTTTAGAAAAGGAGAAGGAGGAGGAGGAAAGAGGAAGGAGGGGGCGGGGAGTAGGAGAAGGAGGATCTAGAGAGATGGCTCAGAGTTAAAAGCACTGTTTGTTTTCATAGAAGAACAAGGTTCACCAGGTGGTGACTGCACACACCTTTGCTCCCAGCACTTGGGACAGAGGCAGGTGGATCTCTTGAGTTCAAGGCTAACCTGGTCTACAGAGTGAGTTCCAAGATAGCCAGGTCTACACAGAGAAACTTCATCTCAAAATAAGAAAAAATTTTAACTGTAAACAGCAAGCAGGGTGTAGTGGCAGCAGCTTTGCCTGCCTCGGGTTTGCTGCATGCTGTTCTCATGTCCTTGACTTAGTCTTGTGTTTTACTCATCATGGCTCTAAGAGCAATAGGCTATGCCATTTATATATATCGTAAGGCACAGCCCTGTGGGCTTAGACCATCTAGGTTTCTGTAAGTGATCTATGATGCACCACGGCAATGAAATCATCCAAACACACAGCTCTCAGAACATGAGCTGTTGCTATGTAATGCATAATTGCACCCGATGCCCTGTCCCAGTTAACATGGCTCAGCTATTTTCTAGATCCACACAGGGCCCACGTTAGGCTCTACTGACTCCTGATTCTCAGTCACTTGCTCTTGGCAACAAGGTTTCTTGTCCTATAAAAGCATTGTGACCTCTGAGAAGTAAGAACCTCATTTTCCTATTGTTCCACCTTCTAATCCTACTTCCTGTCGTGTGTGTGTGTGTGTGTGTGTGTGTGTGTGTGTGTGTGTGTGTAATTCTCTATCCTCTTTTCTGGTGCTCTGTTTCCTGTTCTGGACATCACTTTCTGAGCCCATTTCCTGTCCTATACCTCATTTCTAGCTCTGCTTTTCTTCCTGATACATTTAAGAAACACACACAACAGAATATAATTTCCATGAATATCTGTCCCTGATTAGCTTATAGCTCACTTCCTGACTCCTATGACACTTCCCTGGACAACTTCATACAAACGCATGCATGCACTCAGGACACACACACACACACACACACACACACTCAGCACATGCAAACACACACAGGAGCACCCACACAGTCTCATTTGAGGGCTCTGCAGCCTATTTCTTGTAAGGGGCCTCACTTCTAGCTCTTTGCTTTTCCACCCCTCTAAAGCCTCCCCTGGCAGAGCCCCTGGATGGGAGTGGAATGTGCATACCCACCTGTGTCTGGGGGAGGCGGTGGGGTTGAACATAGAAGGTTGAAGCCTTCAGGCAGCTGGACTGCAGCCAGGAAGCGGACATGGCCAGTATGGCCCTGGCACAGGCCAGCTGGGCTGAGAGGTGCTCTTGGGCAGCTGACGGTGCTTGGAGAGGTGGGTATAGTCAGCACGACCCCGGCACTGGTGCCCACCCACAGCAGCTCCGCACACACCAGCAGCGCTGTGATCCTTAGGCAGGCCGCCTTGTGCTGCCTGATGATGGCATCTGAGCCTGGGGTGGGGTGGGGGGAGAGCAGCATCTTTGAGTCTGTAGGCTGACCGTGTCAAAGCTTCCCCCAGGATGGGAGTGGGAGGTCAGTACCTGCCAGCATCCTGTGCACAGGAGGGGTGACATCTACCTCCGCCAGCTGCTCAAAGGTGTCCGGATGATAGAGACATACATGGGCACTACCTTTCAAGGTCACCCACACACCCAGGCTGGAGTCCACCATGCAAGCTACACTTCGGCTGGAATCCTGCCCCACGTAGAATGTGTGCTGTAGGGGAGGAGGGCAGAGACCAGGTGGTAGTCGGTAAAGCTGCCCAGGGTCCTCCTGCCTGGCCCCACCCTTGCCCATCCCACACATAGCTCCCCACAGACTTCTCTAGATACCTGCCCGGATTGAGAACCGAGGCAGTCTTGGTCCTGGGTTTGGTTGATCAATTTCAAAGCTTAATCCTCCAGAAGTTAAAAGAGGTGCCCTTTTCCTATGACACTTGAGTGACTAAAGTTCGTGTGGGGGTTAGACCAGTCACTGGTCTCTCCCTAGATAGATGGGGAAGTATTAGCCTAGGAGGAAGGTCACATCCTAAGAAGGCCCATGGTCACATAGTCACAGAGCCAGGGCCTGGCCCCAGGCTCTAACCTTCAACTCAATGAAACCCAAGGAAATCTGTGGCCCCTAGGTTCTGTCCAAGCTTCTAGTTTACAAAGCAGGACTAAGGACCAGAAGCTTACAGGGATGCCAACATCAAGAAGGACCCTCTGTCTCACAAGGACCCCAATACTGCACTGAGAGGATACAGCAGGAATGTAACTGAGGAATTCTAATGTTTATGGGAACTTGTCTTCCTCACCAGCTAGAGTACAAATGAGGACGAGGAACAGGTAACAGACTGGCCTGGTAAGAGACAGGACTCAGTGAGAAGGTACTAACACTTAGGCTAGATGCTTCTCTGTCCCTCTGGTCTTATCTCCCTCTCCTGTGACCTCAGCTCACCCCAAATCACCCATTCTGTCCCCCCACCCCTGCTACCTCCAGCTGCAATGTGTCAGGGCTCAGGACAAGGACCCGGTTCTGGCAGCCACACCATAGCCGTCCACCCACAGACACCATCTTGGTAATGGGGCTCCCCTGAGAACCCAGGGTCATCGATTTGAAGTTCTGGGGATCCCAGAAACGCCCTAGAGAAGGAATGGGTTAAAGAAAACATAAAACAAAAACTTAGTGCAGTCTCGAATTGAAGTCTCAGTCTTCCCTGAAGAGGTGTGGATGATCCTGCTTATAAGAGAAGATATGGGGGCCTAGGAATTGCCCAGAGCCTCATATATGTCTAGGCCTGTGGCTCAGAAGTTCCCATTTACCTAAACGAGGGCTCAGTTACCACTAAGGAGCAAAGGCAGGTGTGTGGGACACATACCTGCTTCCCTTTGGTAGATTACAAGTTCTCCATTGGCCAAAGACACGAACACCTGGTTATTCAGATACCTGAGAAAAAGGAAGCAGTGAGGTACTTCCCAAAGACTGAAATGGGCACCCCGGGGCCAAGGAAGTCACGGGTACAATGGCTCTGTGCCTAAGAAATCACTCTTCTTATTTTCTATTCTCTACTCTCAAAGCTGGGGGAACCTGAGGCCGAGAAGCCACACCAACACACCCATGCCAAGAGTTTGGAAGATGTACAGCTGGCCTTGGTCCAGGCCTCTGTTTTGCATCTTCCTCAGAAAAGTGGGTTCAGCAGAGCTGGGGCAGGGGAACAGAGGCAGCCTAGGTGCTGGCCAAGAAGACTGTGGGTGGGAAGGGCAACCCGGGGCCTTACAGGATGCAGGTCACGGAGGCGGCGTGCTGGAGCTTCATGCTGTTCCTGCGATCACGGATGCTATCAGAGGACTGGTAGACGTGGACACTGTGGGTTAGGGGAGCGTCTGTGACAAGTGGTCAAATCTCCCAGCCCCAGGTGTCATTCCTTCACCCGGCTCCACCCTCTCTGCCTCCATCTCCCCTCCACCAGGTACTGACATGGGTACTAGTTCTCTTGGGTTTCAGGCCCTCTGGTACCCTCAGCTGGCAGGAACCCCCTCCCCTCGAGACTAGACCCACCCCCCACACCCTCACTTTTGCTTTAGGACTCCCCTGCCCCTACCAGCCATCCTCGGTGCCCAGCCACACGGAACTCTGGTAGGCCTCAGGGTCCACGCTCAACAGGTCCTCAAGGCTGCCCCTTGTGAAGGAGCCACGGCTGGAGCGGCGAAGGGCTCTTCCATCCATCGGGCTGGCACCACAGGGACCGCCTGGCCCAAAGGAGCCAGAGAGTGACAGGAAGCCAGGCTCTTGCTCTTCCTCAGAGCTGGTCGTCTCTGCAGTGGCTTCCTTGGAGCTTGGGGTCTCTTCATCTGAAGGGACAAAGATCTCTATCCCCATTCCTCTCCACCAGGCAGAGATCTGACATCTTTCTAGGCCTCAGTGTCCCTCCTGGCTACATCCCTCCTACCCCTGGTCCCTGTATCGGCCAAGGCCTTTCCCCTGCTCACTCTCAGCACTCACTACAGGTTCCCAGTCCTTGCTTGGCTATATTAAGTCCCGCCACATCTAGACGAAGGGCCTAGCCACTCTACCCAGTACCATCTCCCTTAACTGTACTTCAAGGTCCCCAGGACCCGACGTGTCCGAGTCTTCATATTCCTGTCCCCCACTTGGTAGAAGCTAACACCTAGTGAAACGACTCCAACCTTTGCCTCCTCTGGTGTCTTCATTCCCACCCACACTCACTGCCAAAGCTGGAGGAAATGGTAGATTGGCTGGCTTGGCTCTGTAGTGTTCCGGAGGGGCTGGGTGAAGATTCATCGTCAGAGTCGCTGTCAAAGGGCACCAACTCGGGCTGGGGGTCACCCTTGGCAGGGCCTGGCTCCATCTCCAGGCCCGATCCTGAGATGGAAATGTGCAGGCAAGGCTGAGGCCCTGGCTCAGGCAGCGTCGTCACTGCCTCCTCCTCAGCGGTGGCCTCGACATCTAGCTCTGGCCCAGTGGACTCCGGTGTGGTCTCTGGGGGGTTCCTCAAGGGCTCTGGCTGCTCTCTAGAGACAAAGGGAAAAGGAACAAGGGATGCCACTAGGAGGCACCGGAGAGAGCACCCCAGTCCAACCCCGCCCACGGACAGCCCACCTCCCAGCCCCGCCCACTGCCACCGGGTCAACATTTAGGGTACTAGGCCAAAAGCTAGTGGCATCGCAGGTTCGCCACCAGGGCCTTACCGCGGGCAGCGTGGTTGCAGGCCTGGCACTGCTCCGATACAGAGAATGCGGGCAGAACAAACAGCGATGCAGGCCTCCACATCTGGTTCCGCCCTCAAGCTTAGCAGGCACACCTGACCTACGTAGCCGTCACTGTTGCACACCCAGACC
The DNA here is from genome assembly GCA_902729485.2 of Mus minutoides. NCBI lineage: Eukaryota > Metazoa > Chordata > Mammalia > Rodentia > Muridae > Mus > Mus minutoides. The sequence goes on from LR749908.1 coordinate 290,166, forward strand.
TCTGGCGCCGGCTCTGGGCAGCTGCTGAAGGTGGGGGCAGCACACGAAAACTGTGGGAAACCCCAGTGGACAGGGAAAGATGAATGATAGAATCGTGTCAGGACCGACCCCGGCAGAACAGAGGGACAGCAGGTTTGCATCCATCTCTACACCATGTTACACATCAGTCAAATGCACGATGCCCGATAGAAAAGTCACCCAAACCTGTATGTACACATACATGTACTCCGAATAGGATCATGAGTGTATGCGTTTAATTAATATGTGACTCTGGTACTACTGGTTATATTTGAAAACTCATACAGGTGTTTCTATGAGGTGTTTGTATGACACATGTCATGCAATGTGCATGTGTATATACTCAAACATGGGGAATAATTACAATGTTTAAAATACATATGTGAGATGGTACACAGAACAAAACATCATACACAGGTAGCTTTGAATAGATACGTCTACATGCCCCCCCCCCACACACACCTGCATGCCACTGCGAGTCTTCATGATAGGGATGGCCTTCAGGAACTCGGGGTCTAGACAGCTTTTACTGGATGCTGTAGTGGAGGAGACAGGAGATACACCCTGCTTATCACCCACCTTCCTCTGGGCCCTCCCCATTCCAGTCTCCCTAGGGAGGGCTGGGTACCAGCTCTGCTAGAATGAGAGGTCATGGATTACTCTGTTTGTGTCTGGCCTCAGTTTTCCTTTCTGTACAATGAGTAGCCCTGGATCTCTAAGCTGTAGACTTAATAACTTTCCAGGACTCAGCTGAGTCTATGGTGAGGAAGAGGAAGGTCTTGGTGGTTCAGGCCTATGCTGGCGTCCCTGTCCTAAAATGACTCTGTCCGGGAGTCCCTTCCCCACAGAGAGAAGCTGGGAGCCAGAGCTGTGGAAGTCTCAGTCCACAGTCCCTATCGGCCGCTGGAGGACAGAAGTTCAGAGTTCTGGCTTCTACAGTCAGGACTGCCCAGGTGAGAGAAGACACCAGCATGAACCCTGGCTCACCCAGCTTCCTCTTGGCCTCATCAAAGGCCTGCTCAAAGCCCAGGCGGGCATCGGGGTGGGGAAACTCAAAGATGTAGGAGTCGGTGCCCTCGGGCCGGGTGGCGCACAGCTCCAGCTTGGTGGGTGGGAAGGCGAGGGAGTAGCACAGCGCCTGCTTTTCTGACAGGTCCCGGTGCATGGCGGCGGAGAGATCCCTCAGTGCATCATCTAGACTCTGTGGGAAAAGAACCCGGGCCTCAGGCCAGGTCTCACCACATGGGCACCTGCACTGAGGGGACCTGTCTCTCCCCTCAGACAGTGGAAGGCAGCCTCCTCCTGCCACAGACGGGGATGGGCCTCTCTCCCCCCTCAGATGTCTCCTCCCTCAGACCCCGGACCTGTCACTTCCCTTAAGTGGGAGCAAGACTATAATTTTCCCCTTCAGATAAGTGACAGGACCAACTGCTCCCTCAGGCAAAAGCCAAGATTGTCTGTCCCTCAGACAAGGTCAGGGGAAGTCCCAGCCAACACTGCCTTAGCTCAGGGCACAGACCTGGTGGGGGAAGCCGAGGCTCTCGGAGAGCTTGCTCATTTGGCCCAGGGTTGCCAGGTCCTCATCCAGGCGGCTGATGGCCTTCTGGATGGTCTCCCGATTGGTGGCTTGAGACGCCCCTGGCAAGGACAGAGGAAAGCCATGGACACCTAAGACAAGGTCAAGCTTGGACAGACACACTTCCCTTAGTGCACAGCCTTCAGCTGAGCATGGGATGGGTCTGGCAAATGGGAGAGCTTCCAGACCCAAGCTCTCAGAAACAAGATCAACAGGTAGCTTTCAGAAAAACACAGGCCCAGGAGGAGGGGCCTGGGCCTGGTTTAGAGCCACAGGGCACAGAACGGCCAACTCTTGGAGAACTTGCTAGGGCACTAAGAGGATGATTTGCACAGATACATGGATCTGACTGCATGGAAACTAACCTGGTCTTCAAAACCAATCTCTCATATGGGATGAAAAATGAGTCACAAAAGCAGACGAACCGACAGATAGGCAGCCAGACTCAGGGGAAAGCCAACAGCAGAACCCCTCTCTGATAGACTCAGCCAGCCTCACCCTTGATGATGTCTGTGTCTTCCAGTGGCAGCTTCCACAGCATCTTATATTTGCTGGCTGTATCAATGACACTGGCTGCTGTGTACCTGTGGGTAGCCAATGGGGTGCTCTGGCTGGGGCAGGGAGTAGAGCCCGCAATAGATCAACGGCTCTCCTGCCTGCACCACCCAGCCCCACCCTGGCCACTCACAGGCTCATGGAGCTGCGCCTCAGCGAGCCCGACTTCCGTTTCAGGGTGGTACAGACAATGAGGTCTGTGAACAGGAAGAGGGATCGGTCCTTCTTGCCTCCAATTGCCTTCTGTAGGGTTCAAAGTGGCATTCAGGCTGAGTGTACACAGTCTAGAGCCCGACCTATATTACTCTAGTGCCCCAGAAACAGCGAATCCAAGGGACGGGTGAGGGCTCTCCCCCTCTTATGCGGACTCATGCAGGGCTCCCATTGTGTGGTGGTTGGGGAGCAGAAACCCGAAGGCAGCAGGCGCCAGAGAGTGACCTTGGGTGGGTTGAAGGTACTTGGGGGAAGCAGCCAATGGGAGAACCCTTACCACTTCAATAACCATCTCCTGCCTCAGGAACCGCCGCAGGGGGGCCTGGAGCTGGTGGGTAGGAGAGAGCTAGTTATTAGTCCATTAACCCTGCAGTGATCGGTTGACCACTCTATGAATGAGGTCAGCCAAAGCGACATCCTGTCCTCGCTTGCATTCAGACAGGGACACAAGGTCAGACAGAGGAGGAGGAGGACACAGAAGGGTGGGGCACTGTGGTCACAGAAGCAAGCCGACCACAGACCTGGACGTGGATGGCCACAATCCGGGTGACAGATGAAGACACAGACAGGGACGGGTCGGGGCACGGCAGGGTGGGTCACGTACATCCTCCATGCCCTCGATGTGGGCTTCGATCTCCTGCAGCACGCGGGCATGCCTCTCGGCCTCCTCAGCGCTCCGCACACCCTTGTTGATGCGTTCAGCCACCTGCTTGATGTTGCGCTGAGCATCGAGCAGCAGCGGGTGATCTGGATGGTCTTCTGGCGTGTGCTTCAGAAGGTCCTGGGGTGGGAATGGAGACCTGCTTAGCTGCCCTGAGGCATTGAACTGACTGCTGGAGCATGAGAGACCACGGTATAGGCATCAAGGAGGACTTTCCTGCCTGGAGTCTGAGAGCAGACACACTCTTCCCCCAGGCCTCCCTGTCCAGCCAGGCCCGTGCTTACCTTCACCAGAAGCTCATAGCGTGGGATTCTCTGCACAGGCTTGATCATGAGGTCGGAGAGCGCCTGCTTTTCCTTGTTCTCACGCATGCTTTGCTGAAACCCAAGGCAGAGTGGAGAGAGTTCTCACATGAGGACTGACACGTCAGGAAGGGACACGCTCCTAGCCATGTCCCTCCAGGTGAGCCCAAAGGCAGAGGCTGACACACTTGCTAGCACCACAGAGAGCTCCTGGGATGCCCAGAGCCAGCCTGACGTGAGGTTAGCTTCACCCCTACCGCAGTCCACGTACCTCCAAGAACTTGAGAAAGGCTGGCCTGGCCTCCTTAGCTACACGCACAGCATCCTTTGCATTGAGGAAGTTATCAATATAGGCTGAATAGATGTTCACCAAGACGTCTTTGGAAAACTGTGGGTGAGGAAGCAGGTTAGGCAGGCTCAGGTGTCCCTCACCCACTTCACCCTGCGCTGGCTTCTGTCTATTTAAGTTGAAATGGTCAGGCAGGTCTTCTCTGTCTTTTGCAAAATGTATATGTGTTGCATGTATGACACGTGACTGAATGAGCAGGTGTGTGTGTGTGTGTGTGTATACATATATGCATACATACATACAAATACATGTGCCTATATGTGTGCTGAGCCAAGACCTATTTTTTTGCTGCTGTTGTTGTTGTTTGTTTGTTGTTGTTGTTGTTGTTTGTTTTCACTCCCAGACAATCTATCACCAGGTCTCCAATCCCATCAATCCCATTAAACCAGCGAGGCAGGCCTCAGACCTTCCTGGTAGTAGGAGTGAACACATTATTCTAGCTTTTGGGACTCTGCCTGTGCAGTTCGTTCCTCCATGAGGAACATCCCTCCCAGCCCAATCGACCCACCCTTGGCACTGAGTTGCAGACTGCTTTTATGGGATGTGCCTGCTGCCTGACTTAGGGGCTCTCTACTGGCAGAATGAAGCTTGGCTCAGGACAGGGTTCACACTGGTGGCTAATCCTGCTGGTTGGCTGGAGGTAGATGCTGGGGGGAGGGGGTGGGGCTTTCCCTCAAGGGAGGACAACTGGGTTCCTGTCTCAGCTTCACCAAGGACAGGCTAAGATACAGATCTTGGAGTTCCTGATTCTCTAAGGTGCCAACTGTTCCTGTCTCTGGACAAGGCAGGGCTGAGCCTGAGCCGACGAGGGAGGGCCTGCCTCGTGGAGCCCCCTGTCAGCCCACAGACAGCAGCCAAGTCCAGACAGAGGGTAAAGGCAACAGCACTTAATCCTACCTGGTGGCACCAGTTTCCAAGGAGCAAGGACAAACTAAGGCCTACGTAGGTTAAGGCCCCACTCTGCCTCATAAGGAGCACATTTAAACAAGCTCACAGCCCAAAGGCGAGAGGATTCTTTTTTTTTTTTTTTTTTTTTTTAAGGACATGGTTTCACTATGTATCCCTGACTGGCTTTAAACTTGCTATGTGGAACATTTCTTCTTTCTGGCTCATGGAATTTTCTGGAAGGATTCTCTACAGTTTTGCTTTTGTAACTACGTGGCTCTAAGGTAACACTTAATTTGAGTTCGGCTATGATTTATCAGTCATCGTCAAGAATTCTTGGGAAGTAAAAAACGTAAATTAAAAGTTTTTTGAGTATAATTAAACTTATATAAATAAATGCCAATTTAGGAAGAAGCAGTTCATTATGTTTGCAGGAGTTTAATAATATGAAACATTTTGTTTGTTTGTAGGTTGTTTTGTTTTGTTTTAAGAGACAGAGTTTCTCTGTGTGTCCCTGGCTGTCTTAGAACTCCTTCTGTAGATCAGGCTGGCCTTAAACTCACAGAGATGCATCTGCCTCTGCCTCCAGAGTGCTGGGATTAAAGACACGTATCACCACCACCCAGCTTTGTTTGTTTGTTTTGTTTTGTTTTTGTTTTAAACTTTGCTTTTGTGGCTCTTTTGTAATTCGGACTCACCACTGAAGGACCGTGAGGGGCTCACGGGATGCTGTGGCTCCTGGGAGGAGGAGTGTGGCAGATGCAAGGCCAGGGCCGTAGGATATATACTATGCAGGCTAACGCCCAGCATGCAAAAAGCGCCGGAGGGTATAAACCACGGTTATTTAAAAAGGAGCCAGACCGAGGTAAGCATCAATGTCACACCCATCTGGGCGTGAGGTCCAGGTCAGCAGCAGTGCCAGCTCCCCTGTCCCAGTCCCAGTCAAGGTCTATGGCTGCAGTCTCCAAGAGGCAGGGACACTCACCGACTGGACGAGCAGGGCTCCCACCTTCTGCTGGCCGTGCCACGTCTGCACGCAGTGCCGCACCTGCTCCAGGAACTGCTCGTGGTGTTCCAGGAGCTCGGGGATCTGGTCGAAGATCTCGTCCACCAGAGACGGGTCGCACAGCAAGGAGTTCTCCGGCTGCTTCAGTGGCTGCATGTAGCCCTGCAGGACACACAGGGTCAGCCCATCTCCTCCAGCGCTACCCTCACCTCACCTGCACCGGTCGGCACAGGGAATCACCTGGGCCTGCAGCTCAGTGACTTGCCACTGTTCCTCCCTGTTAGACCAGGAGCTCGGCAGTGGGAGGAAGATTCTGTCCCCCAAATGCTACTTATTACATGCCCAGCTCAGGGCTTTGTCTCAGGACGAGAAGGAGCACAGGGGAAAGCATGATGGAGTCATGAGAAAATCTTGGGGGGGAGGAAAGCAAGAAGATGGGGAGGGTGGGGTGCTTTCCAGGAGTCAGCCCCGCCTCGTTGGTAATATTTACTGAGTCTTCCAGGCATGGTTTTAAGAGCCAGAAGACAGCAGTGAATAAGAACCAAAAAGATGGGGATGGCTCAGTGGTTAAGAGTGCCGACTGCTCTTCCGAAGGTCCGGAGTTCAGATCCCAGCAACCACATGGTGGCTCACAACCATCCGTAATGAAATCTGATGCCCTCTTCTGGAGTGTCTGAAGACAACTACAGTGTACTTACATATAATAAATAAATAAATCTTAAAAAAAAAAAAAAGAACCAAAAAGATAAACACAATGGTATACACCTGTAATCTCAGTACTCAGAAGACTGAGGCAGGAGGATCATCACAAGTTCAAGACCAGCCTGGGCTACATGGTGAAACCTTCTCTCAAAAAACTAGCCAACGAAAAGACCTAACAGAGCTTACATCTAGTCAAATGAAACACACACAAAAAAACAAAAGCACATTTCACCAAATCTAAGATACACTATTATTTTTAGTTACTGTCTAGGAAAAAAAAAAAAACTGATGGCAATTAAATACTCTGGATTCACCATGAGAAGGCCTTGGGTTTTAGGTTGAAGCAGTGGTAGGCAGGGCACTGGAAGCTAATTCTGAAATGACTGGAGGCCTGTACTAAAGACTGGTTTAAAAGTTTTTGTATCTCCTGGAAATCTGTGCCTAAAATTTCTGTTTTTCACCACAAATGCACATTTAGTGGTGTTTCCTAAGCATGAACAGCAATGCCCCTTCATGAACAGTGTTTTCATGGTGAGATCGCCCTCTACTGGCCCATGATGCAACTGCAAGCTAAAAAATGAAGAGGTTTCCTGAAAGACATATGTGATGTTACATTTATAAAATAACATTTATATTAAACATTTTCAAAAAAATCTGGCTTGTTTTGTAAAACAAACTTGAAAAAGTCAAAGCTGAACAGAATACTCTTGGCTGGCTGAAGTGTCTGAAAAAGCTCAGGGTGACTGAGAAGCTAGCAGTTGGCCTCCTTATATAGGGCTCTCTGGCTGGTATTGCCAGAACCTTGACAGGTCAAGATCTGTGGTTCCTCCCAGAGCAAAAGTGACACCATTTACTTCTGGGTCACCCGGCAGAGGAGCAGGCACATCGTAGGAGCCACGAAGCCCCACACCAGAGTCAGAAACTGAGCAAGGGGCACATAAGCCATGGAAGAAATAAACAACTCCAGAAGGGAGAAAGAACTCTGGAAGCAGGGGAGGAGAGGGCATAGAGGGCCAAGGGGAGAAAGGTTGCTTTAAAAAAGGCAGTGTCGCCGGGCGTGGTGGCACACGCCTTAAATCCCAGCACTCGGGAGGCAGAGGCAGGCGGATTTCTGAGTTCGAGGCCAGCCTGGTCTACAAAGTGAGTTCCAGGACAGCCAGGGCTATACAGAGAAACCCTGTCTCGAAAAAAACCAAACCAAAAAAAAAAAAAAAAAAAAAAGGCAGTGTTTTAGCTGAAAATATTGGGCTTTTAGACAGGACTCAAGGATGGGGGTGAAACCCAGGAAAGGGTATCTATAGAATTATGGCCTGGGTTCAGATCCCACCTCCTTCTGGCTGCTGACCTTGGTAAGGGATTCCTTTGTTATTTTGTTTGTTTTTATCTGAGCTGGCACACACACACACTCACACACACTCCCAACACACACCAACAGCAACATACACAAACAGCAGCATATATATACACACACCCCAGCACACACAAATACAAACGCACACACCAAGACACACGCACCCCAATGCACATACACATACACACACACCAAGACACACATGAACACACATACAGGCAGTATGTGAGATGCTACACCCATCTCTCGTAAGATATGCATTTGGGACAGGTGCTATCATGATTCCCACTCTACAGCCAGGGCAGGAGAGGCACAACTGGGTCCATGATCTGTTCCAGGTTACTCAGCTGACCAAGAAGGGCAGCAAAGTTTGAGCACTAGAGCCAGGCTCCAGAACTCTGGAGGGACCCGTCTTCTGTCCATGCTCCTGGGCTGCGGAACCCCCAGCCCTTGGGTTCAGGTGCTTCTCTCCTGCTCACCTCCACCTCCCCTCCCACCCAGAAATCTCAATTTAGAGCCATCAACTCCGGGTCGGCTTGCCTCCTGGAGCCCAGAGGATCCTGGTTCCAGCCCGCCTGCTCTGCGTTCCATGGTTCCTCCTCCCTGCTGACAGCACGAGAGGCAACACCATCTTTCCATCTTCACTTCGGGAAAATCTATGAACAGCCTCGTTTTGCAGGCGAAACCAAGGCTTAGAGAAGTGAAGAGACTCAAACTCCTGTCCCCAGTAGGGGACAAGTGACTCAAAGCCTGTCTGCCTGTCTGCCTGTCTGCCTGACTGACTGCATTACCTCCAGCTCTCACGAGAGTATGGTCATGGGTCCTTGCATGATTCTCTTCTTGTCTGACATCTTGGGGTCCCCTAGTCCTTGCCCAGCTTCTTGCCTTTCTCCTTGGCAGCCACACCAGCCACTTCTGGGGGTAACAGTGACTTCTCCACTGTCCTGGTCTTTGTTTCGGTTGTGTCCTCTGCCTGTTCCCCTCAATAGGCTCTCTGCTAAAATCCTACCCACCCCTCAGGTCTCTGTTGGGCACCCCAAAACCAGACTCACATTCCTTGAGCCCACGAGACAGGGAAGTCCTAAATCTATGTTCTTAGCTCGTTGGACATTTTGATAAAATCAGAGGCAATGTATTTCTTATATAACTTGTCACTTTAACTAGTTTCTTTTATCATTTGAAACAGGTCCTCATGACCTCCCTTGGATCATCTATTAGTCAAAAATGACCCTGTATTTTTGATCCTCTTGCCTCTTCCTCTTGAGTGCTGGGATTACAGATGTGTACCACCAAACCTGGTTTATGCGGACCTGGGAATCACACGCAGGGTTTCTTGCATCCTAGATAAGGACTCTTCTGAGTTATGCTCCTAGCCCCACTCTAATCAGTTTTAAGTATTCAGCTTAGCACACACACATTCATACTGTTGTGTAAATGCCAACTTCACCTCCCAGCTGGAAACTCTGGACCACTGAAGACTAACTCCCCACATTACCCTTCTCCAGCCCCAGCCTCCCCGGGACCCCACCGCCACCACTCAACCTTCTATCTTTGAAGGTGTGACTACTTCGAGCCCCTTGGAGCACACGCCATCCAGTACTGGTTGGTTGTGAGCGCTTCCTTCACGTTCATCAGTGTTGTAGAGTGTGTTGGAATCACCCTCCTCTTCTAGTGGAGTACTACCCATATATGTCACACACCACAGCAGCCACTTCTGGTGGTGACAGTGTGACTTGTCTGGCTGGTGAGGGCCACTCTCCTGAATAGTCAGTCCCTGAGCTCCGGGGGAAAAAGACTCACACCCCTCAGGCTCACTGCTGAATGGAGGCCTCTACACTGCCCAGAGACTAGGGTTTGGTGTACTGAAGGGGTCTGTGCAGATATGTGGAAGGGGAGAAGGGAAGAAGGAAGGGTGAGCGGTTCTGGCTATTTCCTGTCACCCTGAGCTGTGGCAGCTTGAATAAGCTCATCTTCAGTTGTGTTGATGGGCCCCATTTCAGCACATACACCCAGGCTCTGGCCTCTGCTGAACACACAAGGCTTAGCCTCAGCCCATCGTCCTGCCACGGATGCACTCTCCCCATCTTGCTCCTCCTCTCCCAGGCTAGGGGCCCAGGCATAGACCTGTCTTCCCACCTCACGCCCACTCCCCACAGTTCCTGGAAACACTGCCCCTCTACCCCCGACCTGAGCAACTTACTTCCTAAGTGTCTGTCCCCCCTCTGTCCTTCCTATGGTCCGTACCCTTACTGGAGCTCTGTGCCCTGGGACAGCTTCTTCTTCTGACACACCATTTTTCCAGTAGTCATGCAGACTTCCCAAAGACAGGTCCAATCTCATGCCTACCTGTTTCAAAACCCTCTGATGACTCTCCGGGAACCTCACTGTGGTCCAACTCCTTCTCCTGGGGTTCAAGGACCCCATGGCATGACCCTTGCTGGCTCCTGCAACATTACCCAAGAACCAGCCCCTCCTACTTCGCACCATGAAGCTCTCTGAATGTGCGTGCCCTCTGCAGAACAGAGTCATCCCCCTGCACCTTCTCTGGGGAGCTTTCCCTGACAGCACACTGGTCAGGTACCTCCTGTGCCTCTACATCAGTGGCTTTCAGTCTGTGGGTCATGACCCCCACAAGAGTCCCACATTATACATTCTGCATATTATATACTCACATGATAACTCACAACAGCAGTGATATTAGTTATGAAGTAACAGCAAAGTGACATTTTGATTGGGGGGGGGGTCACCACATGAGGGACTGTATTAAAGGCTCACAGTCTTAGAAAGGTTGAGAGCACTGCTTTAGAGTGTCCCGTGCACTCAGCAGGCTCTTCTTTCCCACACCCCTGGCTTCCTGTATCTGGACCAGGAACTGCTCTCAGATAACCTAGTATTTAATTCTAGTCACAGAACGGGCAAAAAACGTGCACACCTGAAAACTGGGTCCAGGATGATGAGGGGACCTGGTAACTCTAGAGACTCCTCCTCTCCCTGGATCCTCTAGTCTCACCAACCCTGCAGGGGGTGGCCACACCCGGGCTCACAGACAGCTCTTTCTTTGGTCTCTGCCCCGTCCGTATGAATGATCCCGCCTGTGTGTGCCCACACCTGGGGTGCTGCTCTCAGGCCGTGGCCGTGGCCTCACCTGCATCAGGGTGCGCAGTGACTCCACATACGACTGCTCTGTGTCCAGCAGGGTCATGGTCACGTGCTTCCTCATGTCCTGTGGGGACAGAAGTAGAAGGTGAGTGGTCCTTTGTTCCCTTAGCCTCTGTCACCTTCCGCTACATTCAGGAGCACCTGTACACAGAGAGAGCTAGCTCATCTGGTCCCCCCCCCCCCGCCTCCACCTTCCCTGCCAGCTTCCTGTCCCCCAGTTTCCCAAAGCATCCCGGACCTCCATTCTGCCAGACCTTCGCTCAGGCACTCTGCTGGGAATCTCTCCTGAGTCTCAAACACACCCTTCCAAGTGGATCCCTGTTTTCCTACCCCAACAGGTTCTGGACAAAGACAAAACCCAACAACAATAAACTCTCATATTTACAAAGGAAGATGCCTCTGGGCTACACCCACTCTAGAGACTTACTCTGAAAATACCAAGTTCTAGTTTGCTGCTATGAAGACATGTTTGACCTGGCTGTGTCACAGCACCCCTCAGAGCAGACACTGTCACTTCCTGCTTCAGAAGAAGAAACTACAGCCCAGGGAAGTAAACTACAGGTGCTGGAAGCGTCAGGGCCCTGACAAGGCTGGATCCCAGTCTCATTAAAAGGTCACAGAGCTCTCTACACCAGGCCCGGCTCGAGGCCCTCCTTCTTCCAGCCTTCTTGTCCACTTGTGAGGTTCACAGTCTCTCCATTTCTTTTCTTCATGCACGCGCGCATGTGTGTGTGTGTGTGTGTATCTGTGTACACGTGTTCAGGTTCACTCACCAAGGCATGTATGTGTGGACATAAGAGGTCAATGAGGTGTCTTCTTTTGCTCTTCACATTATTTATTTATTTATTTATTTATTTATTTATTTATTTATTTATTTATTTAACATGGAGTTACTCACTGAGCCTGGAGCTGGGTGGCCAGAGAGCTCAGAGATCTGTCTGTCTCTGCTCTCTAGCACTGGGGTCACACACACAGTGATGGGGTCACATGCACACTGATATGGTCACATACAGTGATGGGGTCACAGACACACACTGGTGGGGTCACAGACACACTGGTGGGTCACAGACACACACTGGTGGGGTCACAGACACACTGGTGGGGTCACAGACACACTGGTGGGGTCACAGACACACTGGTGGGGTCACAGACACACTGGTGGGGACACAGACACACTGGTGGGGTCACAGACACACTGGTGGGGTCACAGACACACACTACAGCTTTTACAATTCTGGGAGTGTAAACACAGTCCTTCATGCTTGCCCTTCAGCTCACCAACCCTCTTTCTCTTTCTGAGGCAGGGTCTTACACAGACCAGGCTGTGGAGACTTCCCTAGTGCTAGGGGTCACAGGTACTTACTACCTCGTCTGGCATATGCACTGCTGTGCACAGGCTAGGCAAGCCCTGTGCTCATCGAGCTCTCGCTTTCAGAACAGGAGCCATTGATGCTCACACACACAGGGCCCAAGAGTCCCGTAAGGTTGCTCAGCATCAGCACCCACGTCGCTAGGCACTGGGGTCCCTGCCCCTGTCAAGGTTAGCTCTATCCTATAGGAAGACTTTGTTAGAAGCAAGCTTGGGACTGTCTGAGCTTACCCCCCCCCCCAACCCCCCGAGGCAGAGCTCACCTGCTGCCAACTTCCATGGTCTCCAACCATATCCAGGAACCCCTCCCAGACAGCACCCATCCAACCAGCCTACATCCTGGAAAGGACTCCATTCCAGAACCCCATACAGACACTTGGCTCTCTAAACTGGCCTAGGCAAGGTGTGGGGCCTACACACTTCTCTGGGCCATGTTTGGGGCTCCAGCCATCAGGCCTGCAGATTCAAGATGCTCTTTCTGTGTGGAAATTCTGGAATGGTTTATGCTTGGGCATTTTCCCAGTTCTTATCCAGACACCCCTTAATGTAGCGCCTCAGCGAGGGGCCTGCCATCGCCACTGCTCTGTCCCTGGCTGCTTAGTATTACACTCTATTAGTAATTTGTTTGTTTGTTGAGACAAAGCCTTACTCTGTGGCTTAGTACATAGCCCGGGATGCCTCGGTCTCTCTTGTGCAGGAGCCCCAGGCTACCATGACCGGCTTACTTCTCACTTTGCTGGCTATGGTAAGCTTACCTCAGGTGCGGCTGCTCCTCTGACCCTGGAACTGGGGGATCAGCCTGGCCCCTCAATAACTGAGGAGGCAAGCTCAGAAGTGGACGCTCACTCTGAGCTCTGTGGAGACATGGATGCCGGGACACAGGAGGCTGGCTTACTCCACTTCTGCAAGCTCTGTGCTGGACTGTGTTCCTCAGGCTCTACCCCAGAGACCCCAACTAGGAGCAGGCCATTTATACTGGGGGCTTCTGGAGCCTTAAAAACTGAGAGCGGCTTGGGTCTCCCATGTCCGCTCCTGTGCTGGCCCCTCCCAGAACACCCCAGCCCCTCACAAGTACGTGAGACTCATTTCAGCCTCACGCACGCATGCAGGTCCAAGACACAGGAGTCATCCACTGCACAGACAAGTCAAGTCAGAGAAGTGACGTGACTTGCCCAAGATCATACGGCCAGTGACAGACAAGGCCCAGAGCCTCTTCAGACACCTCACACAGAGCCCTAGGGTCCCCGCACCCTATGTTCTCACGATCTGGAACCTCGGGCCACAGAGCTCCCCAGCTCTGCTTTTCCCCACTGTGTGACGTTCGTGGTCCTGCTGCCGTCCTCCCTTCATGAAACGGAATAAAAACCCTTTGTTCCTGGTACCACACAAGCTTCACGCTCGGCAGTGGGGAGCAGGGAGGTGTCCACACACACAGCGAGCCTAGCTGTCCCTTCTCATTCCACTTCCCTGAGACTTCACTGGAGGTTTTCTGACCAACAGGACAGCCAGACCAGGCTTTGGGCCACATTGCTACTGTCCCCTGCCCACACTCATTAGCCAGCCATCCCCAACCTAGGTCATGGTCAGAGAAGTTTCCTGAGGGGGAGGGCTGGCACTGGGCCTGTTGGCCGGGAGCTGACGCTGCGATCGCAGCCGCCTCTCCCAGCCTCCTCCCCACTGCAAAGCACAGTGGGCTGTCATTCAGCTGTCAGGTAACTCACAGAAAACAAGGCCAGCTCCTCGTCACTGCGTGGAGCACCCTCTGCACGTGTCCAGACACGGGAGCAGTGCAGGGGGGGGGGGGGGGGGGACAGGGGAAGCAGGAGATGGAGGGACGAAGCAGCTGTCAACCGGATCGGCAGGCCCACCTGTTCCAGGCTGGCCAGCCCTTCAGCCTGCTTCCCTCGGGATCCTCTCACCCTTCAGTAGCCACAAACAGGACCCTGGCATGGGGACCAAGGGGCCTGTGGGAAGGTGGACACGGCAGGAACTTGGTAAGGGGGACTCTCCTGTCATTAAACCCAAAGACAGTGTGAAGAAAGAGTCAGAGAGAGAGGCCATGAAGGCCAGATGCCCCACATCAAGACAAAAATGAAGCCTAGCTATCCAGCTGCGAGGTAGGCCCTCCTGCCCCAGACTCCTGGAGCATTGGAGACACATACGCACAACACAGTACAGTACCCGGATTAGGCCTAGCCCCCATTGTGCCCATAGCACTGAATAGAGTCAGGGCCCAGACAAACACAAAAACAAGGCAGCATCCCTGGTCCCTGCCTCCTCCAGTCTCCAGAAAGGCCGCTGGAGGCAGGGATGGGGACAGGCCCCGTGGTCCCAGTGGCAAAGTGGCAGTGCTCATACATACAGTTGGGGCCCATCAACCCTGAGGGAGGTTGTAAATAAATCCAAGGTGCCCCAGGAACACATCTGCTTTCACCTGACCCATTTGACAAGAGAGTACTGTCGGGGGCCTTGACCCTTATAGTGCCCTGCCAACCCGACCAGCGTAGCCAGAGTTGGCTGTGCCGGTTGGCCATGGGAAGGAGGCTCATCAATCTCTCTGCCTACATCTGAGGTCAGCTCTCCTCAACCCCGGCACTGACAGGCAGGCAGGTCCTAGTTCCTGATCCAAGTTCCAGGCCCTGTTCTCCAGCATCTGCCTACGCTACCCCATCTCCTGGGTCTGCGGCATCCTAGGCCAAGACCAAAGTTCCCGGCTGCCCCTCCCCCCTCCCTGTACCTGGGCCTCCCCCGGCTCCTCCGCGGCGTCAGAGCCCCCGCCCCCGCCCCCGGCGGACTCCCCGGAGGCGGCGGCCGGGCCCAGATCGCGCATGTCTTCCAGCGCGATGGTGAACTGGGCCAGGGTCTTCACCATCTGAAGCATGCGGCCGGGCTGCCGCCGGGGCGGGTAGTGCGCAGAGTCGGAGGGCCCCCTCCCACCCGCGA
Organism: Mus minutoides; assembly: GCA_902729485.2. Taxonomy (NCBI): domain Eukaryota; kingdom Metazoa; phylum Chordata; class Mammalia; order Rodentia; family Muridae; genus Mus; species Mus minutoides. The sequence goes on from LR749908.1 coordinate 305,255, forward strand.
TCCTCGGGGGCCTCAGCCCCGCCGCGGTGGTGGTGGCGGCGTGAGTAGCAGCGTCAGTGAGGGCGCAGCCCGCGGTGGCGCTGCGGCCTCCTCCGCACAGGGAGTGCGCGCGGCGTCGCAGGGGGAGAGTCCCGCCCTCTGCGCGCCGCCCCTTCTCCCGCAACAGGCTCAGTGCCGCGGGACCTCGCACCCCCGCCTCAGGACGCAAGTCACACACACTCGCGGATAAAGACGCGTCCACAGTGTATCTAGCGCGCACACACAGATCTACACCCAGGAGCCATGGATGAATAGAGCTGGTATAGAACAGGCCCGGGGGTAGGGTAGGGTCAAGTGCACACTCACATACAGATCCCAAATTCCTGACACCCACGAGCCTGACCCACCATCTTTCACAATAATGCGAACTTTCTTGATCAACAACTGCAGTATGGCAGAAGCAGGCACCGTTCCATGTAGGTATTAAATACGGATGGCTGAAAACCTCACTGGCCCCAGCCAGTGAGAGAGGGATTTGAGTGTGATAGAGAGAGGCTGTCACGCAAATCACCCACATTAAGTCACCCCTATCCCTACCACCATCTCCCCCAGCTTAGTCAGTGTTCTGGCTCTAGTCCTGTTCCCTTCCAGTGCCTCTCTCCAAGACCCTCACTGGGAAAGTCACCCCCCCCCCAATCTGCCCTCCACCCAACTTCTTGGCTTTTGTTTAAATGTGATCCTCAATCTCCTGGCTCCTTCCTCAAATGCCAGGACGAGGCTAGAATCTACTCTAGGTTCCACTTAAGTAGGACTGGGGTGTGGTGAGAAACAACTTTGACACCAAATCCCACTGGGCACCAGGAAAGGGGTCCATACCCTCTGCCCTCTGCGGCTGCTAGCTCCACCTCCTTCCACACTGTGGGGTTCTCACACTCACCAAGCTCCCATCTGACTCCCTCTCTCCAACCTGTTCTCTCTGGATTTCCTGAGCAGTAGGATAATGAACCTCCATCATCCAAGCTAGGCTCACCCTCGTTCCCACTCCTACACGATTTCTTTGTTTCACCCTAGCCAACTCTCTGTGTCTAGAAGAGACACCTCTCCCTTGCCTCGGGGCCTTGACCTAGGCCTGTTCCCTCTCCTAGCAACCAATGCCTTCTCACTCAACTCTTCTACACAATGTCACCTCTTCTAGGAAGCCCTCCGAAGTCTTCAGAGTAGGTGTTGTGTGCCTGTTCTGTGTTCTCCAAGATCTTCAGTTTTCTTATCTTAACCACAGACGGTCTGTAATATTGCATTGATACCCACCTTCTCCCAGGAGACTGCTGGCTCCCTGAGGTAAGGGTGCTTCCTAAGCCAAGGCACTGAACACATGTAACAGACAATTGGTTAACAAAGCCTAGTTTCAATAGCTTAGCTTTTCCCTTGGCCAGCCAGCATGGGTACATTTCTGAGCACCTTTTTAGCGTGGAGTCCCTGCATCCCTCCATCCAGCCCTGCTTTCTTAGCCCCGACTCCACACCCCATTCTAAGGAACTTTAAAAAAAATACTTGAGCTGGGTGTGGTGGAACACTCCTTTAAGCCCAGCACTCGGGAGGCAGAGGCAGGTGGATTTCTGAGTTCGAGGCCACCCTGGTCTACAAAGTGAGTTCCAGGACAGCCAGGGCTATACAGAGAAACCCTGTCTCGAAAAACCAAAAAAAAAAAAAAAAAAAAAAAAAAAAACCCAACTTGAATATTTTTAATCTATGTGTATGAGTGTGTTGCCTGCATGTGTACATGCTTGGTGCCTATGGAGACCGGAAGAGGGTGTTGGACCCTGGCACCCATACCAGGGACACCCCCACCCCAAGGTCTCATGTAGTCCAGGGTGCCATTAACCTGGCCATGTAGTGGAGGAGGACTCTGAACTTCTGACTCCTCGGTAAGCACCTTCCCAGTTCTGGGACTACAGGCATGCACTACCATGCCTGGTTTGTAGCATGCCCCGGCTCGGAGCCAGGGTCTTGTATATGCCATGCAGGCAATGCGCCAACTTAGTTTGTCCCTAGCAAACTAAGTGTTTTGCTGAATATTGAACTTGGGACCGTCTGCACGCCAAGCTAAGGGCAGGTGGGCTTTCTTTCTTCCTGTGATGCTGTTTGTTTGAGCCTGAGTCTTCCTACGCAGCTCAGGCTAGCCTCGAACTCATGACCCAGCTAGGGAGGTAGCTGAGTGGCAGAGGGTTTGTCTAGCCTGTGTGAGATTATGAGTCCAGTCCCCAGACCTTTTTTTTTTTTTTTAAGTGCATATAGTTTTTGTCTAGGCAAGATGGCATATGCCTATAATCCTAATACTTGGGAGGTGGAGGCAGGAGGCTTAGCAGTTCAAGGTCATCCTTTGCTATATAGTAAGTTCAAGGCCAGCCTGGGCTACAAGAGGCCCTGTCTTAGGAGCAAAACAAAACAGGTCTGGGAATATTCTTCACTGGAAGAGCTCCTGACTGGAGTATAAGGCCCCAGGTTCAGTTCCCAGCACTGAAAACAAGCCCACAAAAGCCCCTGATTCTCCTGCCTCTTCCTGAGCACTGGCAGTACAAGCATGCACCCCTATGCCTGGCACAAATGAATTATATCTCAACTACTCCTGAGAGGGCAGGCCAGGGAGCTAGGACACCAGGCCAACAGGCACAGCACAGACCGGTCACAGCCAATACCGGGCAGTGCTTAATAAATCTGTGTTGTATCAGGGAAGGGACTCGCTATGTCTACCGGGTCCCGCTGGGTCAGAATAACCATTCATTCAGTCAGTTGAACGAAACGAATCCAGGAGGGGGTGTGACAGGCTCTTTTCTGGCCTCTGGACTGAGAGTCCAGCACCTCCTAGGAATGTGCTGAAAAGCAGATTCACCTCTCCCCCAAAGGATCTCAAACCCGACCCAAGGTTAGAGCCATAAAGCGGCTGAATCCATCTGCCTTTCCCCTTCCCAAAGGACTGCTTGTCCATACTTCCTCCCCACAGCTCGTTCCTCATCAGGGTGGGCATGTTGGGGGAGGAGAGAAAGAATGCCCATGTCCTGGCAGGGCAGCCAGGTCTCAGAGGTAAGCGCATGCACACAGAGGCCCATGGACTCGGGGCCAGTTGGTTGCTTGGTCGCTGTAGCCACCTTTGGCTATCAAGTACCTCCTCCGTTTGGCCCTCTCTCAAACGACCTGATTATTTCTTCTTAGTTGCCCAGAGGCAGTGCAGTTTGGGGGTCTTGGCCAGGTGCCACCCGTCTACCCTCACTAGCTTCAGCTGGATCAAATTCAGAGCGATTCCACCTCTGCAGGCTCTCCGGATTAGCAAAGGTTACCTCTGCAGAGGGGAAAGCACTCACAGGAGGTTCTCCTAAGGCCTAGAACACAGCATGAATGGGGGTCAAGAGACACAGGAGCACATGGGTGCAGGGAGACAGTCCCAGGAGGCCTCCAGCCCCTTACAGGTGGGGCTTAATGCCAAAGGCAGCCAGTACTGTGCCGCTTTGTTAAGGATGGCTGTGAAGGTTTGAATAAATTTGGCCCCACAGACTCACACGTCTGAATGCTTGCATAAGAAGTGGCACTGTTAGGAGGTGTGGCCTTGATGGAGGAAGTGAGTCACTGTAGGGGTGGGCTTTGAGGTCTCCTATGCTCAGGTTACATCCAATGACACAGTCGTTTGCTGCCTGCTGACTCACATGTAGAACTCTCAGCTGCTTCTCCAGCACCATGTCTGCCTGGACACTGCCATGCTTCCTTCCATGATGATAATGAACTAAAGTTCTGAAACTGTAAGCCAGCCCCAATTCAATGTTTTTCTTTGTAAGAGTTTCTAAGAGTCGTAGTGTCTCTTCACAGCAATGGAAACCCTAACTAAGACAATGGCTAATTAGGTCCAAGCTCATTGCCATAGCACCGGGGGTGCTGGTGGAGTGGAGTGGAGAGCAAAAAAAGGATGCCAAGGAGAGGAGCAGCGGCTCAGGGGCTGAGGTAGTGAATCATTAGAGCTCCTTCAGGACAGGGTCAACTGGGGTGAGGCTGAAGGCATCACGTAGCCAGCACCAAGTCAAGGTATGGTTCTGGGGCTCCTCCAAGCGTCAATCCAGGATGCTGATTTAATCACCCTCTTAGAAGCTCTGTAGATGTTTGGAGTAGAGTCACAGAATTTAATTAATTAATTTGATTATATGTGGGGTGGGGGTGGGTATATGTGCCCCAGTCCATGGTGGAGGTCAGAGGTCAAGAGGACATGGATGGGTGACAGGCCACTGAGTCAGGGGCAGAAGAACACATGACTGACTGCACCTAGTGGATGAGCTGCTGCTCTGATTGTCATACCATTCTCTTGACTAGTTCAATAAATACTCATCAATCACCAACCAGGTACCAGCTAAGAATTGTGCTAGGATGCTGCTGCTGATGCCAACGACAACGACAACTTAAATGTAGGAGTGTTCGGTCTGCATGTACACCTGAATGCCAGAAGAGGGCATTGGATCTCGTTATAGATGGTCATGAGCCACATGAAGTCACTGGGAATTGAGCTCAGAACCCCTGTAAGAGCAGCCAGTGATCCTAACTGCTGAGCAAACTCTTCAGTCCCCGTGCTAGGAATTTGAAGATAAGGTCTTAGACTGGGAGATGGCTGGGCATATGGTTAGGTAGGTAAAAATACTTGCCATTAGGTCCATTGCCAGAACTCACATAAAAGCCAGATGGGACAGCATCCATCTGTAATCCCAGCTCTCTTATGGTGAGACAGGAGACAGAGACAAGAGTGATCACTGGGAGCTCACAGGCCAACTAGCCGGAGTGCACAGAGCAGTGTGGACAGAACAGAGGCCCTACCTCAAAAAAAAAAAAAAAAAAAAAAAAAGATTGTGAGAACTAACTCCAAAAACCGTGCCCTCTGACTGTGACTGTCACATGCATGCTGTGCCATGTGCACACCCCACCTGCACATCAGAAAGACAGAAGGGAGGGAGAAAAAGAGAAGGGAGGGAGGGAAGGAGGGAGGGAGGGAGGATGTTTATGTCCACACCCAGAGTTTCCTTAGGAAGACAGGACCTGAAAGAAACAACCCAAGACCAGGCCTCTGGGCTGTAGCCAGCTAGTCCAGTGCTTGCATCACAGGTGTGAAGCTCGGGGCTCTATCCTCAGGACCGCATATACCTGGCATGGGAGCACATGCCTGTAGTCTCAGCACTGGGGAGGCAGGAGGATCAGAATTCAAGGTCATTTTTGATAACCAGGGAGGGACACATGAGGCCCCGTATCAAAAAGAGCAAAGACAGCTCCTAATAGAGACACAGTTTTGGAAAGCAGGTAACATCAGGCTTCATGGGAAGGGTCTGCAGACCTGCCCAGCTGTCTTTGTCAAAAGATCGGAACCCCAGAGCCACCCACACTGGACCATGGGGAACCTGGAGGATCTCTATGACAAATGCTGTTTGCATGGGTCTTGGGACCAAGACTCATGACTGCTTTGTAAGCACTGGCTCCTTAATCACCAACCTACATACATCAGAGCTCTGTTTCTTGTAAATTTCCCATTTTATAAACCGGAAAAGCTTTGAGAGGCCGAGGCCGTCCTGCTGGTAAGGTAGGACCCAGCTGGCTGCCTTCAAGCCTGCAAGATTCCTGCACTTCCCAGACACGCTGGCTGCCTGAGTCACCTTTCTCTGGTCTCTTCTTTCTGAGTCAGTGATATAAACGGGTTCCCTCGAGTCAGGAACATTTTGGAAGATGAACACAACGCTGCCACAGGTCATGCCAGGATCAAGGACGACAGTCTCTGACAATCCAGATGTGCTGTCTGGTTCTCCTGCCCCACCCATATCCATGAAAGCAGAGTTGGTACTACACAGTCCCAGCCTATAGGCCATCTTCTTCCCAATGGCTGCTGCTACCTCTGATGCTCAGTCATCAAGGAGATAAAAGCTACAAAAGGATTTCCTGGTATGGAGACCAAGATGGCTGGCTATGGAGCTGTGTATTTCAGGTTCAAATCCTCGCTATGCCACTTAGTATGTGAACTGGGGAAGAACCTTCATTTCCTGGGGACCCTGCTTCCCGCTACCCTTTCCATTACCCATCCACCACCCTTCTTTCCCTAGAACACTTCCTGCCCTCAGTAGACCCTTCTTTCTGGAAGGAGAGGCCTCCGAAGGTTTCTCAGTTCCCAGGCCTCATAGGCAGCTGGAAGGGAAATGTCCAAGTCACAGAGATCTCTGGGGACTGGCTGCCCGGGTGGAGCTGTCACTAGAGGATGAGCTCTGGGATTAGGAGGGAGAGCACCAGGGCCTAAGGAGCTAAAGCACCTTCCTGCTTCAGAGGCAGAGTCCTATGTGCAACCAGAGACGGGATTAGGAGCAACATGAAGCACGTCCCATCTGTGTGGCCCCTTAGTTATCTGTAGCCACAACCACACAGAAATCCATGGTAATGAACCATGGGGTTCTAGGCAGAGGATAAAAACAGGGTCTTTCGACCGGGCGTGGTAGCTCACGCCTTTAATCCCAGCACTCCGGAGGCAGAGGCAGGCGGATTTCTGAGTTTGAGGCCAGCCTGGTCTACAAAGTGAGTTCCAGGACAGCCAGGACTACACAGAGAAACCCTGTCTCAAAAAACCAAAAAGGGGCTGGTGAGATGGCTCAGCAGGTAAGAGCACCCGACTGCTCTTCCGAAGGTGATAAGTTCAAATCCCAGCATCCACATGGTGGCTCACAACCATCTGTAACGAGATCTGGCGCCCTCTTCTGGAATGTCTGAAGACAGCTACAGTGTACTTACATATAATAAATAAAATAAATCTTTAAAAAAAAATTAAAAAAACAAAAAAACAGGGTGTTTCAATAATGATCAAAACCAGCTAAATTCAAAATAATCCCAAACAGAAACCAGCAACACACCACTAGCCCTCGCTTACAAAGCATTTGCCGTGTGTCCGACATGGACTGAGTCCTTTCCATTACTGCCTCCTGTCCTCACAGTCACCCCGGGGTAATGTGTCAGGTGGTATCTGTCAAAGCTAGTGTCCACAACATTGTCCATCTGGTAGGCTCTTCCTCCAACATGGTGCAGACACGCTTCTCACACAGCACGAGGTCCAGGGCCCCTTCTCTCCAGACTGGATGGACCTCTGTTATTCTTTTGGACACAGATCACTACCAGAAGTGAAGTCACAGGACACCTAAAACTTGCTCTTCTGGCTTGTTCCAGTGACGCCGGGGATTGAACCCAGGGCCATGAAAGCACTCCACCATTGTGGTGTCAGGGATCGAACCCAGGGCTTCTCGCATGCCAAGCAAGCACTCCACCACTGTGGTGTTCTTTTGTTTGTTTTTATTTAATTTATTTAAAAAGTTTTAGATTTCGTGTGTGTGTGTGTGTGTGTGTGTGTGTGTGTGTGTGTGTATGCGCGCACACCGCATACATCCTTGGTGCTCTCAGGTGCCAGAAGAGGGTGTCGGATCCCCTGAAACTAGAATTGTGGATGGTTATGAGCTACTATGTAGGTGCTGGAACCCAAATCCAAGTCCTCTGCAAGAGCAACAAGTGCTAACCTGCCGGACCAGACCTCTAGCCCCTGCTCATTTATTTTTTGAGAAATGGTCTCACTATGTAGCCCTGGCTAGGCTGTAATTTACAAAAGTCCTCTTGCCTCTGTTTACCAAGTGCAGGACTATAAAAGCCTGAGTCACCACACCTGGCTTCCTCTAGAGATTTCTAACTTTGATAAGGGGTCTCACTATGCTGCCCAGGTTACCCTTGAACTAGCTGCGGCAGGCCCTGAACTTTTCCTACTCAGCCTCCCATGTACCCGGGATTACCTTGCACCTTGAAGCCTGGCAGCCTGCTTATTCATAAAGCCCGGCCTACATGTTGGGAGGGAGCCCGGGCCACACACCATGTATAGGTGTTCCAACTAACGGCTTAGACGAAGCCCAAGCCAAACATCAATATTAACTGCTAAGTCTGAAAGGAACGAGTCTAGCCCAGGCACCACCTGACTTCCATGAAACGGAGGCAGAGGCCCAGTGAGGCAGACAAGGCTGCCAGGGCCCTGCAGACAGGAAGAGGCAGTGCTTGAACCTAGAGCTCTTGCTGTACTGGCAGAGAAATGAAGCCAGGCTGATTTCTGCATGAACCCACATTTCATTTGTTGGCTCAGAGGGGTCAGGCTGGAACCCTAGCAGGGGAAGTAGTAAAAAAAAAAAAACAAAAACAAAAACAAAAAAAACAGAGAAAAGCAAGAGGTAGCCCTCCCTCTCCCGGCTGGATTTCAGGCTGTCTTCTGATGGCTAAACCTGGCTGGCCCATCTCTCAGCCTAGAAGAGAATCCCTGACCACAACACTCCCAGCCCATCCCAGACCCAGGGTATAGCATACACTGCCAGGTCCTCGATGGGGACTTGAGGTACAATTTTTCTCCATAGCCCTATGTAGGCCTCACACTGTTTTTGAGTGCCCTGTGGTAACTCCCCAGTCTGTTCTTCTTCAACATGCCACAGATCTATACTTTTCCAAGACAGTAACAGAATCCAGGAGCACCTCTCTGAGCTCCCAGGAGCACCGTGGTCTAGGAAAGACCCCAGTTCCTATAGGTTGTGTGCTGAGAACTTCAGTGGAGTGACCTAGGCTGAGATCTGACCCCAAGCAAATGGCGTATCAGCAGCTGAAAAGACTTCACCAAGTTGCAGAGCACATAAATAAGAATTCAGGCCAAACCCGGGGCACCCTGAATTAGGAAGTGGGGCTGACAGCTGTATTCATTTCCCTGGATGGCTAAGACATAGATGATAACAGAAGGGAGGTCTCAATGTCTGCCTGCCGCAGGACTACAAGAATAATCAAAACAGGAATTAGTATAAACTAGACATACACTGGGCACATAACGTGTATCTATTGACTGGCCTTCTTGCTCTGTGAGTTTCCCCTTATGTAAACAGATGAAGGAGGTGGGAAAGCTCAAGAGGGTTTGAATATTCCCCACTAGGTTCCCAGAGGGCGATACTGGGAGAAAGGCATGGCCCAAGTGAGGAAGCTGAGGCTCCAGGGCTGCACTTCCACCAAGTACTCCTAGGTGGCAGCAGAGGTCTGCAGGACTGGGATTGTAGGGCATGTGGTTTGAATTTAACTGCATAATTTTTGTTTGAATTTAACTGCATGATTTTTTTAATGTGTGTTTTTTTTTCCCTTTTCATTTTTTCCTGTCACTCCACCCCCTTCAGTTTCTAGAGGATACAGCTGAACCTTCTAGGCTTTGAAAGAAAAGCTCCTTATCCCAGATAACAGAAGTAGGAGATGGGGGCTGGAGGGTAAGTCGGACCTAAGCAGCCATGAAAAGCATCGGATGAGCCAGTCCACTCTGAACTCAGCCTTCTCTATCCACTTCTCCCCGTACCCACCATTTTACAGGTCAGGAGCCAGGCAGAACTGAGTGTGAGACCTTGGTGGAGAATGCTAACAAATCTGTATTCTAAGTTTGTATTTAAGGGACTCCTGGGATATACCTGCCAGTCCTGCACACAGGACTGTGCCCTGCCTTGGCTTGGAACCCCAGGATGTGATGACTTCCAAGAGACTTCCCCTAACAGCTCTAAAAATTCATTTAAATATCCAAACCATGCTCAGAATGCTACCCAGGCCAGCCGGGGCCCCACATGGTCTGAACTTCAATGACTACCTTCATCTAGCTGTAAATACCTTTTCCTCAGTGTCTATTTCCCTACCTGGAACATGCCAGAACTACAGTTCAGAGGCTGCTCTACAAAGAATGGCTCCCTCCCATCTCCACCCATCTTGTTAGCACAGAGGGAGGCTGGGGTGAAGGGTCGTGGGAACGGAAGTTTCTAGGGTTTGATTCCAGCCCCTCCAATTCCCTCCTTCCTTCAGACCAGGCACACGGGGGGGGGTGGGGGGGCGCTCCATTTGTACACTGTTGATAGAGATGGGGTGTCTTGCCTGTAGGGCGGAAGATGATTCATTGGGCCTTGAGCCAGGCACCCTGGGAAAGGCCAAGCCAGCCCCAGGCCAGTGCCCCAGGGAATAAAGGACAGGGCCTGACTGGACTGTGTATAAATCCTAGGGACTCTCGACGCCCGCAGCCAAAAGGCGCCATCTTCCCCACTTAAGACAATGTCAGAAATCCTTCTGCTCAGGCCACCAAAGGCCCAGAGAATGAGGTGACTGAGTTCTGCCTGCTGCTGTGCCCTCCTTGCCCAGTCTCTCCCTCCTCAGTACGGGGTCCATCCCCACTGGCTCCTTGTCCTTGGCTGGGTCAAGTCCCATTTAATCTATGCTCTGCTTTTTCCCTCACCAACTTCGCCAACTGCCCGCCACCTGCCCCGGTGTGACTCCCAAATCAGTCCATCCTTTTAATTATGCTACAGAGCTATGAAGATGCTACCTAGGGCACCAGAGGGCAGTAACAAGATCTGGGAGCTCCAGGATAGAGGAGGCACCACTAGGGCCTAGAGCCCAGTTCCCACAGGGCATACAGTCAGCACACAGGTGTGAATAGAGACAAAGACAGCAAGTGTCAGCAGGATGAATAGGCACAGCCAGGAGGCCACGGGTGTCTATGACCAACCTCTTGAAATTAAAGGGCAGAAGGACTGTCCCTGCCACCAACTCCCTTCTCTCTCTCTTTGTTTTGTGGTTTTTGTTTTTGGAGACAGAGTTTCTCTGTGTAGCCCTGTCCTATCCTGGAACTCACTTTGCTCTACAAAGTTCTTACAGAGTTCTGCTTGCCTCTGCCTTCCAAGTGCCAGGATTAAAGGTGTGCGCTGCCACACTCAGCTGGGACCATTCCTTTCTGCTAGACGAATGGGACTGCTTCCCAGCAGAGACTGTCTCAGGACCTCAGGGGTTTTTTGGTTTTGTTTTTATTTTTGTTTGTTTTAAAGAGACAGAGTTTCTTTGTATAGTCCTGGCTGTCCTGGAGCTCTGTAGACCAGGCTGTCCTCGAACTCAGAGCTCTGCCTGCCTCTGCATCCTGGGATTTAAGGCGTGTACCACCATAGTCCGGTAGGGCCTCAGGGTTGTAGGGTCTCTTCACTTGGCCAGAAGTACCCATGCAGCTAGGATATACCATGGCCTCACCTTACTCCAACTGTGAACTCCAGGGCATACTGTTACCAACTTGTGACATCAACCCTAGTATGACTGGCTCAACCCAGACCCGACAGAAGTTTCTGTCATCACACCAGGCCAGTTTGCTTCTCTTCCTTCCCAGTGGGGGCTCCAGGGCCACCACTAGACCTGGACCACATGGGCAGATGTGATCTCTGCTGACCATCAGCAGCTTGTGCTTCTAGGCCTTTCTGTGCTTTCCCCATCAATTAGTGAGCAGCCCTAGGTCTGAACAGAGAAGCTCCCAGAAGATGCTTATCTGAGGTCAGCCAGTGTCAGCCAGAGGGGTGGCTTCACGTCCCAGGACCAAAGTGCACCCTAGGAAGGCATCCTGACGGCTCAGAGGACCACTCCTGAAGCTTTGGCTTTGAGTCCTCAGAATCTCTGGACTTGTAGTTGTGAACAGAAAGTGGCAGTGCTGTTCACTCGGTACCGTGGAGTCTGCAGAACGCCGTAGCACTAAGTCTCCTAAGACTCCGTATCCACTCAGTGACAGCACTGACACTCAATACAAGTCATGACTTGCTGGGTTCTCAAGACCAGGCAGTGGGCTGGACCCGAATCCTCCCACAGCCACTGACCACTAAGTGGCTGGGACTTTGGATAAATCACTTAACTTTACAGAGCCCAAGGACAGGAAGACAGCAAGGATCTAAAAATAGCAGGTCTATCTGTGGAGGGACTCCACTCTATGCTGAGTAAGCACCTCACAGGTGCTGGCTTTAACCTCAAAGTAATCTCCTGGGTGGGCCCTGTTATTACCTTGGGTCACTTGGGACAAGGCAGGACCCAAGATCTTTTAAGCAGACAGGACTCCAGCCCCAGGGGGACCCTGGGTAGAAGAAAAGTTGGGACAGTTACATCTGTCCAGAGTGCCAGGAGGAGGGCTTCTTCTAGCCAGGGGTTAGCCTGAGAGTGCCAGCCTGGGCTCTCCGCACATGCACTCTACCTACACAGCCCGCTTCAACTGCAGCCACAGGGAAGGAGGACTCCTGAGTCATGGCCCTTATGAAGACCTCTGAAAAGTTACAAAGAAGGAGTCCACTGTGTTATCAAATGAAAGCAAAAGGCACTCCTATCGACAAACCGCACTGCCTCAATGTCATCTGAAAATAAAGAGAGAGAAAGAGATAAAGGCACAGAGAGAAAATGGACACATCTGGAAGAAGCCACCAGAATGTCAACAGTAGGTAGGACCTAGGGCATGGGGGCAGGACAGAATAATATACAGCCAGGGACACTCTTGATGGCTGGCTGACTGGCTCAGAAGACCAATCTGTATCTTGATTTTCTCATCTATAATGCAGAGAGTAGAAAGCATTTATTTAGCACAGTACCAGGAATCAAGACGGCACTCAACAAATACTGGCTGTTATAAATAAGGCTGAATCATTACATCAGGAAGAAGGCTCTAAGAGACTCTTGGAAGGCAGGTGTCTAAGAACAACCAGTTCAGCCTCCTCCAAGATAGGCCCTGGCAGTCCTTGCTTGCACATCCCACAGAACTGAAGAGCTCAGCCACTCCCTCCACTGGTACTCTGGGAACAGCTTACCCTGCGGAGGAAGGGCCAACATGTGCTGGACCCTCTAGTCTCTGGGTACCAGTTCAGACTGCCAGGGCCAATGGAATAGCTGGGATCTTGGGAGGATTTCCCCCCACCAACCATTCTAAAATGTTTTGGTCTAGGGTTTTTCTATGGGGGTGATTCTCCAAGCAAGGCTGGAGGCTTTCTTGGTGCCTCTCAAGGCCCCTGCCTAGATGGTCACCTCTGTTCATCTCACTCTGTGCCTCAACAGACAACCATTTGCTGGCAGTCCTACCGGCCTTTTCCATTTTCTTGTTTGGAAAACAAACGAGAAACCAGCTGGGCCTGACCTCCTCCCCAGCTCTCTCCTGACTCCCTAGTCCCTAGGGGTGGGAGGCCCTTCTGCCTCCTCCCTGGACAAGGGCCTTGTGGAAAACCCCAGAGGAGAGGCCTTGTGAGCTGGTTGTTGCCATGGCAATGGCAGCCCTGGAATTTGACCACTGGGGCCCTGGAGTGGGGGTGGGGAGTTGGTATAGGCCATGCTGGGGGCAGGGAGGAAGGTTCGGAATCCCAGAAGCAGGAGATGGCAATCCAAGGCCCCTCCCTGGCCTCAGTATCCCCATCATAAAGGGAGTGAGCAATGGCTCCCAGGATCTCTCTTCTCTATTCTAACTGATGGATGGGGGAAGACAGCCAGGGAGAGGCCAATTGTGCCCTTTGATAGATAGCTAGGACTCCAAGGGACAAGGACTCACTAGAAATCAAAAGCCAAGTCCACAGCAGTGGTGGAGTTAGTTAGCTTCTGAGATGTGACCTCTCCACATCTGGCATCTCTGTGTCTCTGGAGAGGATGAGGGTGCCCGCTCAGGGTGGTGACGGCTGGACTGAGAGCTCTCCTGAGACAGAGTATAATGTGCCTGCTCCTGGTAACCCTTGCCATTCCTGGATCTGGAGGGCGGGCAGAGAGAGGGCCTGCCCCTCCCGGCTTGCTGTGCCAGGCTGCAGTGGGTATTTTTAAACAGGCGCCCGCCCCTTGGCCTTCCCACCTGCCCACTCCAGGAACACAATGAGCTCGGCTGCCAGCCTTCCATGTACTTCCGACAAGTTCCAGCAAGCCACCCTCTGCATCCCATCTCCTCCCTCCCCATCAGCCCAGCAGTCAGGGTGCTATCCAGGGTCCCCTCCAGCTACAATGCTAGAGGCTCAGAGAGGTGGTGGAACTTCTCCAGAGTCACACAACACAGAGAATCTGGGAATGCTGTAACGCACGCAAACTTGTGCCCTCACCTCCAAATGCCACCAAATTCTTCTGGTGCCACTCCAGCTCCTTCATCCTTTCTGTCCCTGACCCTCAAAAGTCACAGCCTCAGTCCCCCACAGACCTTCACTGCCCCTTTCAGGAAGATAACACGACTCTGACTCTAGCCACAGGAGGAAGCAAACAGAGTTGGTGCTGTATCTCCCACTGCATACATAGCAGGATAAACTCCATGTGGATCAAACACTGAGATGTAAAACAAAAACCATAAGGCATTGGAGGGGTGGGAGACTTTCTAACCAGGGCTCCAAGGCTAACAGTCAGAAAACAACAGCTTGATAAACTAGACCACATTTAAAAACAACAACAAAAAGCCTCTCTGGGCCAGCAAGATGGCCTGTGGGTAATGTCGGTTATGCCAAAAGCCTGCCAATCCCCAGAACCCACTCAAAGAAGACAAAAGGAAGCCAACGCTACAAAATCCCTCTGACCTCCACACGCACACTCTGGCATGCGCCTCACACACACTGACAAAAACTAAAAACAAAACCTTCTGCGGAACAAAAATATACCTTATACAAAGACAAAAACCAAGTGAGAAATCAGGAAAAGTCATTTGCAACTCATAACTCAGTCAAGGAACGGAATCCTCCTCCCTAGAGGTTAAAAGCTTTCTAGAAATGGCTACGCTGGGCACTAACAACCAACCGAGAGAGACACACAGACAGGGGAAAAGTATGAGACAAATATGAGTTAGGACAGAGTGACAGTGGCATCATGGGCACCTATGACATCATGGGTACCTACTGGACTGGTAATTGTCCAAAAGTCAGATCTGTAAGGCCATGCCTCTTCACATCGCTAGAGGCACACGCATGTAGGAAACATCAAAATGCAAATCACATACACGTGATGTCTTAGCAATCTCCTGCCCCAGGGGACTCCACTCCCACAACGAAATGATGCAGTATAGTTCCTTTGCTGAAGTGTTGTTTAAACAGCAAAAGACCTGAAAATACTCTGTGTTTTTAACATTGCTATTATTATTGCTGTGTTGTTGTTTTACACTGTGTGTGTTGTGTATATGCTTGCTCAGAGGATAACATGCAGCTCTCCTACCACGTGCCTCTCGGAGACTGAACTGAGGTCACTAGACTTGTCAACAAGGGCCTTTACCCACTGAGGTCAGCCTTATTTAGCTTTTGCTTTTGTTTTTGTTGTGGGACGGTGTTTTATGATGTAGCCCAGGCTGGCCTCAACTTTTAAGACGATGCTGGTGCCTCGGCCTCCTGAGTGCTGGAATTGCAGGCACAATGGACCACGTGCAGCTACATGTCCCACCGTAAAGACACTATGCACTACAAAAAGAATATGGAAGGCTGCTGTGAGTGGCCTCTTCCTTCCGCCCCCCTGGGCGGGGACTGCTGGGACTGCTTGGTTAGATCCAGTGCAAGATCTCTGCCCTGGCTCAGACCACTTCCTGGTATCCCTGGCACTGAGCTGTGCCTCCCTTCTATACACAGAACCAGGTCCCTTGGTGGCTGCCACCTAGCACCAATGTGATCCAGGCCAGTTCTCTGAGACCCGAGAGCACAGCCTCTGTCTTTGGTGTCTCCAGTCTCTCAGGTGACAACTCTCCAGGAAGCCCAGTTGCTCACTCTGCAGACCAAGGCCTGGCTCTGCCCCTTCCTCAGAGGCAGGTAGGCCTCTTCTTTAGGCCAAAGGGCCATCCTCATCTACTTGAGGGCTGAGCTTCCTCTGGCTGGTGCCTGGAAATGAGTCCTCATTCTGCACAAAGGTTTTGGAGTTGGAATTTATAGGGTCACGCTGGCAATTATACCCACATCTGGGCCCCAGGGTCTGCAGAGCAAGGAGTATAAGGGCGGCTATCCTGCTAGGAATGGGTAGCTACACTGGAGGGTGGGGATGTCTACCGGTGAGTACCAAGGCCACAGGGTCCTATCCCTGCTCTGTATCTGATCTGAGCCCCTTTCTTAGAAACAGCTGCATCAGGGACTTCAAAGCTTTCCACCAGGAACTCAGCTCATCTTCCTACCAAACGGCTCTAAGTCACTGTCAGTACCCCATCTCAAAGCACCCCCTTCTCCATACCTGTGGTCCTTCCTCAGGCAGGGCAGGTCACCACTCTCCATCCCTTCTAACTTGCCTTATGGCTCACCGCTGATCTCCAGACCAGCCGCCAGACATTATCACATTTAGCTCTCAGAGCAACACTGTAATAGGCGCCGTCATTATCCACATTTCATTTGTACCTACGCCATGTGTTGAACCACAGTGAGGTTAAGTGCTCATGGTCACACAGTGAAGATGAACAGGATTTGTTAAAGAAGGAAGCCACGTGTCTCCAGCACTTTCCTTTTTTCAGACAGGGTCTCTAGAGCCCAGACTGTCCTTGAACTTCCCATTATTGGCTAAAATGACCTTGAATTCCTGATCCTTCAGTTTCCACCTTCAGAGTCCTGGGATTACAAGAACAAGTCACTACACCCAACGCCATCCAGTATTCTTAAAGAGGTGGGGGTCTGGTTGTGCAGGAACCAGGTAGGCTGGCACAGCCATGCCCTGAAGGGCTACATGCTTGCCAGCCACAAGGCTTGTTCCTAGAAACCTTCATTGATACACTCAACTCTGATAAAGACCTTCCAGATTCTCACCTAAATCACCTCAGAGAGAGAAGCCAAGCTTCCTAGTGTCACTCACTGCCCACCCCGATCTGTAGTACTAAGGCGGCTTGCCTGCTCTGAAAGTGTGGCCTGCTACCAGCTCCTGCCTCCTGCAAAATCCTTCTTTGGAGGTGGCAGTAGAAGGCAGGTAGACTCTTATCACCCGCATAGGCTATCCTCCTGACCAAGATAGCTCAGGCTAGCTCTAGAGGGCCTGAGCAGGGGGTATTACCAAGGACAAGTGAAACAGTCTGTCAGGCTCCTCTGGAGACCTAGTTCCACAGCACCTGGCTGGCTGAGCCTGAGTTCAGGTCTCCTTTGCTCTCCATACCCCAATCAGGAATTCCCTCTGCCCTAACGAGCATTTTTTCCCCCAAAGAAGCCTAAGGCAGTTCTGGGGCACTGTATGGGGAGGGGTGGTCCAGGCAGTAAGACACACCCCGTCCTCTTGCAGCTAAGTGGCTGGCCTGTCTCACAATCTTGTGCCAGGGCTCCAGTAGAGAAAGGTTTTATTCTTTTTGAAAACTAAGGAATATTGGCCTGGGATCAAGTGCAGATATGCAGGCCTGGCTGTGGAGTCTCGGAGGGACTACAGATCTCTTCTCCAGAGCAGGGAACTTTCACAGCACCCAAACACACCAGGGCTGCGCCACCCTAGATCTCTGCCTTCACAGTTCTTCCTGCTCTGGGGGCCCTGGATACCCCTGACTTCATCTGCCTTGGTCTCCTGAGTCACAGTTCTCAGGTTTCAGAAGCTGGAGTCTCTTCTTATTCATGCTGTAGCCACAGGCTAACCCAGTGGACAGCGGCTAAACTGGGTTTTAATGGCTACCTAGGTTTCCAAGGTTCACCTAAAGCCGATCCCAGACTCAATTACCAGGACTGATTAGAAAAGTTAGGGGTAAGCCAGACATGGTGGCAGAGACAAGCAGGTCTCTTGTGCATTTGAGGCTAGCCTGGTCTAGAGAGTTCCTCATGTCAAAAACAGGAGAAAAGGAGACGTTAGGAGTGGTAGTGCAGTCGGCCATGAGACAGCCCACCAATCACGACGAGGATGCTGGACTCCCATGGGAATGAAGGCCTCTTCCCACCGTCCTGGTTCTGGAGTCTACTGCCCTCTGCCCAGCACCCTGTCAGCTATCCTGAGGCTTCTGTATAGGGATAAATTCTTCTGTAGGTATCCTCCAACAGGATAAGGCCTATTTGTGTCACTTGCTCACATGACATCTGGTCACACTTATCTATTCCACTACTGCTGTCAGAGGATGGTCTGAGAAGAATCAGGCTGGGTCCTCCCTTCTGACGCTATCACAGGTTGCGGGTATGGGAACCTGCTGGGGACCTAGAAGGAATGTGTATGATGTGTGCATGATGCATGTGTGCTGCCTGTCTCTGGCTTTATTTGTGTTGGATGGGAGAGGGGAATCTGCTGTCAAGTCCCCCCTCAGTGAGGGAATGGTTTTGGTACGTGCTTGTGGTTTCTGCTGGGACTCTTCTGTTCATGCCTGGCTCTAGCACAGATTTGGTACCCAGAGCCTAGGCCTGGCCATGCAGAAAGTAGAATAGCCTGATGACTGAGGGGAAGGGAGCACATGGTTGCCTGGACCCAGGACTTATACTTGAGAGACAGGACTCAGGGCTGGGGGCCCAGAAGAAGCCAGGGCAGGAGGCCTGGATGGGGGAGTCAGCCTGAGTCTCTCTGGGCTCTTTATCCAAATATGGAAGGTTTTTTTGGTCTCCATTTGAGTCACCCCGGCCATGGCCCAAGAGATCTGCTTTCCAGATACTGCAGGCAGGACTGCGCCAGCCCTGCTGGGCCTAGTAGCTCCCCTTCCTGGCCATCTCAGCACCTTCCCAAACTCCAGAGCTCTCCACCAGCAGGGAGCTCCACACCACTCACCTCCGCTCCAGCATCAATAGAAGAGAGTCCCCGGGCTCAACAAATACAGGAAACACACATTCCCTCTGCAGCTTGTAACCAGCCTGTCAGTGCAAGGCTCACTACTCACTACTATTTACCAAGCAACTGCTGTGTGCTAGTGTCTGGAGCTGGGACCACGGGCTGTGAATCCAGTGGACACATCTGGTCACGTCCTGGGCTCACCATAGCAATGGCAGTTCCGAAAGCCAGGATCCCAGTGAACACCTGGAGGTGCTAGAGCCGTGGGGGTGAGAGTATGAACGCCTTCTCAGCCATTCAGCTGTCCCAACCTGCAGGCTATGCTCATCAGGGCAGAGTGACAGTCCCTACTCCCCACAGCGCCTCCGCTGAGGACTCAGTGAGTATATACAGATAAAGCGCTCAGAGCAAGCTGAGGATGTAGCACAGTGGTTGGAGCACTTCCCTAGCACGCAGGAGACCCACTAGATCTCCTGAATAGAAAATTGAATATAAAATTAATAAAAAACAAACAAAAAACCAGAAGTGCCCAGACCTGTATCTGGTCAAACTCCTGACAAGCTTTTCTGCTGTGACAATTCACACCCTGACCTGAGCCCACAGTTACTGTGGACCTGAGGAAACAAAACTCACACAAAGCTGGGGCCTTGAAGTTACAAATCCCTTGAAGTTACTCATGGTCTCTGAGACCTGAGCCAGGTCTCTTACCGCCTCTAGCTCCTGGGTTTGATTGCCATCATGCCCCTATGGCCCTTGTGCCAGCTTCCACTTCTTGGTCCTCACAAAGAGCAAATCCAAGGCTGGCATAAGTGTCGAGGGTTTCAGGGAGGGTTGGAGCAGGGCCTTGCTGGCTTCCTCGGGTCTCGCTACATCACGGATTTAATAAGTAAGTGTACAGTGCACTTCCACTGTGTGCCAAGAACAGGAGGGGTCAGCACAGGCAGCCACTTGCCAGAGCTAACTGGGGGATCCAGGGGTGCCCACTCACATCTTCATACCCCAGAGTGTTCCCAGTGTGCCCAGCTAGGGCCGTAGAAGCATCCTAGATCAGGGGAAGCTGAGGGGCGCAGTCCTAATCAGGACTCTTCAGAGGCCTTTCCCTGTCCAGGGGTGGGCGCTCAATTGAACACAGCACAAGACTCAGGAATCAGAACAGGTACAGCAGGAGATGTTGTGGGGGAGGGGCAAGGCAGAAACCCCAGAAGCGAGAAGGCCTATGTGTACATGAGTAAGGGGAAAGAAGCAGATGTCTGGGAGGCCACAAGAGGCCCAGGCCCAGGCCATGATGGAGGCAGGGCAAGAAGGTAGCTGGGAATTACTCTGGTCTGCAGCCACCACCACCGCCTCCTCCTCTTCCTCCTCATCTCCTCCTCCTGCTCCTCCAGCTTTGGGGCCAGGCCCCAGACTATTTTTAGCTAGGGCTGAATTTAGCCATTCCCTCGGAAATTCCGCACCCGCCCCAGGCAACGCCCCCGCTGGCCTTGGGGAGAGGCCTGGAAGTGACTGGTCCAGGCCTGAGCTGAGAAGAAGGCCTATGAGCAGTAAGGAGCTTGCAGGGGTCTCACAGGCATCTGATGGGGAAACAGGCTCAGGACAATCACCAAGCTGAGTCTTCTGCCTTTCGTCTCTGCCCAGCTTTCTCTCAAGACCTCCTCAGGGCCACAGTCCAGCACTGCTGTGGTCGAGGGACAAATATCAGAAGGGTTCTTAGCTCGGACCCTAGGTCCCACTGTGGATAGTGTTACCAGGCCGCCTACTAATCGCCATAGTACTTACTCCATCCCACCTCTTGAGAGCCTGAATATTCAAGAACCAGGGCTGGGATTCCCCACTTCACAGGTGGGAAGACTGAGGCAGGGTGACTTGGCCTGAGTCAGAACCAACAGGGTAAGTCAACCTGCTCTCAAACCATGCTCCTTTCATTGGGCCTCTTCCAAAAGAGCCGACTAGAGGTGTAGCCTAGCTGTTCCCTAGGAGCCCCTGTGAGTGGCAGGGTACCTCCACCCAGCAGGGAGCCAGTAAGCTGGACCCAAGTCAGGCAGGGTTCAGGGCCCTTTACCCCTCCAGAAAGAAGTTCTGCTTGGTACACCCTGCCCCGCTCCCACCTCTTCTGACTCAGGTACAGGAGGGAGCCCCACTCCCTTATCCCAGCTTGTGAGCCCAAATTCAACTCCGTCTGCACCTCCAAATTCTCTCTATACAGTGTTTGGCACATCCCACACCCCTGGGCTCAGGCTTGTCACCACCGCCCCTTCCTCCAGTCTGAACCTCACAGGACACCATCACCATGCAAAGCTGCAGTGAGCCCCTTCAGTTCCTCATCCCATACGGCCCCTCCTGCCTAGGGGTGAGACTCAGCACCCTAGGCCTTCAAGCTGGCCTCAGCACGTACAGCTTCCCTCCATGTGCTGGTCACACGAGACCTCTGTTCTCCACTGGCACATACAATGGCTTTCTTTTGCTGCCCTGGCTTTGATCAATTCCCCCAAATGCCAGTGGACCCCATCACTTCCCCTCCAGAACTCTTGGTGACTGCCCCCCAACCCCTGCTGGTAATCCACAGGCTGTGCTGGGGTGGTGGCAGGAGCCGTAGGAGTAGGACTTCACTATCACAGGGTATCAAGACTTTCACCTTCTTAATGAAGCAGGGTCAGGGAGTGGGGAGAAGGCAAACCTGATGTCTGGAATCTTTCCAGATGGGCGACTCTGGCACCCAAGGCCCTACCCCTCTTCCTCTCCCTTCTGACCTCCCAGTTTGTCAAGGCGTTGGCATCTGAACACACCCGTCCAGGGGGACAACCATGTACCAGAACAAAAACCAGCAGCCAAGAAAGAGTCCACAGGACTTTTACTGGGGTGGGGGAGGGTCCTTCTCATCTTCCCTTCCCTTCCACATCTGTTCCTTAACCTCCAGTGCCCCGTCCTGGGAAAGAACTGAATGTTTGTCCAGGGGTGGGGGAATGGGGTCTCAGCCGTCCCAGGAGGCCCAGCTCTGGGGCTGGCTGGCAGCCAGGAGCATGGCCTCCTCTCCTGCTCCACACTGCAGCAAAGAGCAGGGCCTGTCACCCCCTGGGAACCAATAAACAGGAAACTGACACCAACCTTGCACTTGCTCCCTTGCGTTGGTCCTCCAGCCTTACAGCTGGCTCCAGACCTGCCTGCCTCGCCCTCCCTCCAAAATCTCAAGACAAAGGATATCAATCTCAAATCAACCAACAAAATCAAGTTAAGGGGTCAAGGTTCTTGGGGGGATGGTGGTGGTCAGAATGCTTCATGTCGTAACTAAAGGGCTACTACCCTCTGAGAGTGACAACTCAGAGTACACAACAAGCGGCCACATTTCTGAGAGCGGTCTAGCCTTGGAGTCCTAGGTAAAAGGTTTTATGAACATTATCATTTTGTCCTCATAATTCCTCAGAAACTCCATCTTATAGAGCAGGAAGCTGAGGCTCACAGCTGAGGTCCAATGTTAAATATTAACATATTAACATTGTTAAAAATCACCCAGCGAGCAAGGCAGAGGTGGCCACCAGGCACTCGGACTCTGGGACCAGAAAAGGGAGCAAAGGGTCTGCACCCCTGGGGCCTGCAGCTCTGACCCAGAGCGGGCTTTGGCTAGGCTCTGCCTTCCAAACTTTGCTCAGCCATCTCGGGCAAAGCTGGTGAGAAGACAAGAGTCAGAGTCAGAGAGAGGAGGCCACAGATCTGCAGGCTGGTCCCTGCCTTTCCTCACCAACCCCAAATGCCCAAGCTCCCGAGGCATGTGGTCTCCTGTCTACAGCTTTGTCCTCTGCTCCATGGCTGAACCCCAGAATCTCAGACCATATCCTATTATCTTAGACCCAAAGGGAGACATTAAGATTGCTTTTTTTTTTTTAAATTTATTTATTATATGTGAGTACACTGTAGCTGTCTTCAGACACTCCAGAAGAGGGAGCCAGATCTCATTATGGATGGTTGTGAGTCACCATGTGGTTGCTGGTATTTGAACTTATCACCTTCGGAAGAGCAGTCGGGTGCTCTTACCCGCTGAGCCATCTCACCAGCCCCCTAAGATTGCTTTTGCTTTTTAAAAAATTATTACATTTGTGCACGTGTGTCCAGGCATGTCACATAACGCATATATAGGTCAGAGGATAGCTTGTAGAAGTTGGTTCTCTCCCACACCATGAGTTCTAGAGACCAAGCACAGCTTGCTGGGCTTACTGGCTTGCACCTTTACCTGCCGAGCTAGCTTGCCAGCTTGGCAGAACTAACGTTTCTTGCCCCATCCGGTACACTGCGGCAATTTCTAAGTGCTTGTTTTAATTCCACTCACATACTAACTTCAGGATGAAACAGATCTCCAGCACGTAGCTCCCACTTTCTCGTCTGTCCCCCAGCTCCCAGCTCTGCCCTTGGTGAGGACAGTCTGGCCCAGTCATGGCTTCTCCCAAGGCTCCCACTTTCCCTGGCTCTGAGCTCTTCAGCAAACTTCCCCTCTTGGGAGATGCTTCACTTGGACGTCTAGTCAACAAACCTCAGGCTAGCCACCTCTAGAGGCCAAGCCTATTCCCAAAGGTCTCACTGACATATTTGTTCCTGCCCTTGCAGGCCTGGGCTCAGCCTTCCCCTGAGCCCCATGTGCCTCAGACACTAGGACCCTTGCCGAAAGTTCCTGGATGCAAACCTTCCCTGTGGTCCCCACCGGCCATCAAGGGTTCAGTGTTGACTGCTTCACAGGAGAAGACAGAGAAACATGATAAGAAGTGAAGGTCGAATTAAATGCAGTGGGCCTGAGACATTCCCAGGACCAGCTCCTATAGGGGACCTTGGTGAATATGATGTCTTACAAGGCAGGAGGGACTCTGCAAGTGCCATTAAGGGTCCTGAGTCACCCAGGTGGAAGGTCTGGGTGAGGGAGTGGTGGAGATGCTATGCTGCCGGCTCTGAGACTGAGTTACAGGCCACATTGAGGATCACTGGCACCCACTCGTGACTAGCAAAGGCATGGGAACTTATTTTCCTCTAATTGCAAGAAGGAAACAGCCCTTCTAGCACCTACATTTCAGCTCTGTGAATCCCATACCAGGCTTCCAACCTCAGGAACTATAAAATGCTGTTTGAAGCCACTGCCCTGTGATAATCTGTTACTGCAGCATCAGGAAGCCAGCACGCCATCCCTAGCAGCCTCTGCTTGTCTTTCCCACCTCAAGTCCCTCTGCAACCACCTCAGCCTCTCCATGCCCAGGGATGGTTTTAAAAATCTGCTGATCTGGGCTGGAGAGATAGGTCAGTGGTTAAGCGCACTCGTTTCTCTTGCGGAAGACTGGATTCAGTTCCCAGTACCCACATGATTCACAACCATTCATAACTTCGGTTCTAGGGCATCCAACACCTTCTTCTGCCTTCTTTGGGCATCAGGCATGCACACGGTGCACATACTTACATACATGGAGGCAAAACACTCATACACATAAAAAACAAACAAACAAACAAACAAACAAACCAAAAGTCTGTTTTTCCCACCCTGAGCTGGAAGTCCTAATGTCCTGTGCACAGAAGCCTCACTATTTGGGATACAGGCCTCAGAGAGCACCATGGCCTGTCTCACATAAGAGAAAAGGTCCTTTTGGTGGTTGGAGAAGTCAAAAGTGAACCTGGCCACATAAGGGGGAGCAGCTAGAGAGTGGGGCAGAGCCCTCAGCAGTGTGTGGCCCAGCATGACAGCACTTCCTGGTCTTCAGGAGATGCTCTTGCCCATCACAGCTGCGGCAGCCCCAGCATTCCTAGAAAGCGTAATCGTGGGGCTCAAGGTCATGAAGGCATTCGTGGCTCCAAGGGTATGGGACTCCAAGGGTAAGGCCGCACAGGAAGGACATGGTGAGACTCGGCTGTATCCCTGGTCTCCTCATTCCTTGGGCAGACCTCCCCGCCAGATAACCCAGTGAAACTCTATAGCTACAGATCACCCCAGTGAACCCTATAGCTCCCGAAGGGCCATCTGGGAGTTCAAACAGCCTACATGTCACGAACTGGGGCTCAAAGCCCAGCAGCCCGGCACTGTCTTTCAGCCTTTGTCCACTCCTAGGAAGCCTCAGAGGCCTGAGAAGTAGTGAGGTGTCAGGTCCTGTGGGGGTAGGCATCCTCTCTGTCTAGCTTGTGCTTTCCAGAGGACCCAGGGCCCCCATTTCAGGGCCTGCCAGCAAGGCGCCAGGCTTCCTGGGCACATTTCCCAAGGAGTGTGCCAGGGTTACAAGCCTTTCTGGGAAACACAGGCTCCCCCTTCCCCCGACTGCCACCACCATCTCTGCCAATTTGACTCACTGGGAATTCTGAGGCCAATGTATGACCTGGAGGCAGGACACCTAGGGCCACATTACTTGTGAGCCATGGAGCCCTGGGCAAAACTCTGCTGGCTTTGAGCCTGCTTCTTCACCCAGTTTGGGATTAGATGGGAGGGCCAGGGCTGCTGTGGTTGGCAAAAGCTCCCTGTTCCAGAGATACAAGTTAGGGCTGGGTAGGAGCCATAGTGGCTGCAGTGCATGTCACACACCTGCCTTATTTGGTGCTCCCACCTGTGTCACTGGGGACCGAGGTGCTCTCTTAGCCTCTGAGGTAAGTCCCTGTAGGGCAGCAGTTTGTCATCTTGCCCTCCTCAGTGGCCTCTCTCATACCTCACAAGCTGCTGGATTAGCTTCTACTCTGGAGCCTCCCAGGGATGGACAAAGGTGGAAGGATAGTGCCAGGATGCTGAGCTCTGAGTCCCAGTTCGTGACCAGTTCTGAGTACCCAGATGGCCCTCCAGTAGCTGTAGGGCTCTCTACTTTTTTTTCCCCTTGAAACAGGGTCTTACTACACAGCCCTGTCTACCCTGGAACTCGCTATGTAGACCAGGCTACTCTCGAACTCAGAAGCCCGTGCCTCCTGAGTGCTGGGATAAAAGGCATGCACCACCACTACTACATCTGGCAGTTAGTAGCATCTTGTTCTCTTAGGTACTAGATGTCTAGACTCCTTGGGCTTTAGTTGAAACACCCCCTCCACATCTCTGCCTAGCATCATTGCTTACTGCTGTGGCCTTTTGACTGGCTTCAGGGCGTCCATGCTTGACCTGCTATCTAGCTCCACACAGCATCTTGGGTCATTATCTTACTCAGAGCCCTCTGACGCTGACTTCAGATAGACGCCAAGTCTTCCCAACGGCCTACAAGATCTACCCTCACTACCCAGCATCCACTCCTCGGGAACCTTTGCTGTGTTTCCCCACCAACCCTGGACCCCAAGAAAGCTACCCGACTTCCTCCCCCATTTCTTTTGGACTTCAGATGTTACCACCTCCGCTCACAGGCCTCTCTAGATCCCATGATCTAAAATAGTACCCCAGTCTGTCATCTCCAACTTGTTTACCCTGTTTTATTTTTCTCCCCCGAACTTTCTGTTCTCTGACAGTGTCCTCCTTTGGAGATATGTGTCCTTACCAGTCTGGAAGGGCCATAAAAGCAGGCCTCTGTTTTGGGAACTGCTGTTTTTCTACACTAGAATGGTGCCTGACTCAGCGACTGGGTGCTTGGGATAGTATATATAGTGCATAGATGCTAAATCCAAACTTCGATTGCAACAACTTGTCCGGAAAAGCCTCCTCCTGACCTCCTAGAACCCGCCCTTCTCCCAGGTTCCAAGGCGTGCATGCAAGCTGCTTCTTCACCTCACCAGCCTCCTCTACCAGGCAGCAGACGACCATCCTGAGCTTCCTTCTAGATTCTCAAGAGGAGCGGCCTCTGCTCCATTCCTCCCAGGGAGGAAGGAAGCAGCGGGGGACAAGTCCCTAACATTGGCAGAGGGGGCTGGGGACTGGATTAGCTGCAGCATCTCAGATCCAGCTGGTTCCAGAAATGTCGGGCTGGAAAATGTCACACTCAACTCTGGTCCCTCCCCCAACTCTTCCCTGTGGGGTGGGCTCATTCCTGGAGAGCAACCCTTCTCTTCCAATACCACAGGGTCCTAGGAAAGAAGGGTGTGGGCAGGGAATAAGCCCTGAAAAGGACAACCCTTTTGCCTGTCCTCCCCCATCCCACCCTCCTGCTGGGTGACAAGACTTTAATTATAGATATTTGGTACTACTCAGAATTCCAAAAGTCCTTATCACCTCATCCCCTCCCCCAAAGAAGCAGTTTCCATGGGGGGTGGGGAGGAATCACAGTAAAGAGCCAAGGAGGGGCAGGAGGAAAACTTGTCTCCACAAGTCCCCGCCAAGGGGGAGCCAGCCAGACAGAAGTGGTGGGAAGGGCTGCCGCCCAGCCCCGCAAAAGGCAGGGGTATCTGGGCAGGCTGAGGTGGGTGCCAGGGCCGCTGGTGAGTGGGAGAGGAACAAGGCCAGAGGTTCTAGGGCTTGGGTCCAGCTCTGCCTGGCCTTGTGGTATGACCTTGGGCTCAGCATTCTCCCTTTTTGGGTCTCAGAATTCTTCCTACCCAACACCAGGCCCTGGTGAATTAAATACCACCACGAACACATTCAGGCTGCTACAATACAACGTGTAAGTGATGCCCTAACTGTTCCTGACTTATGCCCCTTCTCAGATGGCAGGCCAGTCTCACTTGGAAACTGGGATCAACTCCTTGATCCAGTCTCTTTAAGACACTGATAAGCTAGGATTCAGAGAGACTCCAATACTCTGAATACGCGATCTTTCACATGACAAGAAACCATTGGTGTCTGCCCTGAAACGAGCACGCAATGAACAACAGACAGTGCTACAGCGATTTCAACACGCCAAAGTCTCATGAAGTCAGCTACCTACGATTCTCAGAGACAAGTCACTACCTGTTTCTGGACAACAGATGGTTCAGGTGTCAAGGGGTACCAGGCAGAAGACATGAACTATCAAGATTACTCTGAAGCTCAACAGAGGAATGAATGCCTTGGTGCAAAGGGAGGTCCGTGGACAACATAGAGGTAACTATGGAGCTAACTGGGAGAAGCCAGAGACCTGGAATAGGAGAAACAGGAAGAAGGACTGCGCAGCACAGCCTCCGGGAGCCATGGGCAGCCTCGGGGAGCCATGGGCAGCCTCGGGCATTCGCAGGACAGAGAACAGACTTTCTCTCTCCTCTGGTCACATTGACTCTCCAGACCCCACTCTCTTAGCCACGCTGCAGAATGAGCCCCTCCTACAGAACCTCAAGGATCAGGCTTCCAAGGCCTCAGTGCAAAGATGGGAAAACTAAGTCCTAAAGTTGACTGCCCAGGCCCAGATGGAGTCAGAGGCTAAGCCCTGTGGGGTACCCGAGCTTCCTGGGGAAGTTCTGACCTGAGAGCACCACTTGAGCACCGCCCACTGCTCAAGATGAAGTCTGGGGTTACTGAGACCCCAGTCCTCTCCTCTGAGTGCTTTACACTGCCTTAGGCAGGAACATGACAGACAACTCCTCTTGTTCCCCTCTCATTCTGAAGGCCGAGCCACACCATCCCCACCCACAGTGCAGGGATCGTGACTGGAGCCCCAAGCTTGAGACAAGGGAACATTGTCTGCTTAAGAGGAGCCAGCAGGAAGGGGGGAGTGGACATCTGCTCCCCATCTTTCTGAAGCCAGAAGGACAAGGATAACAAGAAGAGATTCGAGGAAGCAGATGGAAGAACTTCCAGGCTTAATGTGGGGGCGAGGGATAAGGCAAGGCAAATGTCTTCTGAGCCTAATAAAGTCCACCAGGTGACCCTGAACCAGTGCTCAGACAGCAGTGGGGGAGGAGGAAGCCAAACCTGGCCACCGAGAAGAAGCTGAGACAGCAGAGCCTGTTCTGTCCTCCCTCCTGCCCCCAGGGAGGGAATGGTCACACCACCACCCACCTACAGAGCCTCCTGGGCATCAGCCCATTATCTCCACTCTATAGAAAGGGAGAGTGATCTACTGAATGGGATGGGACAAGTCCTGTGGCTCTCCAGTCTGACTCTTCTAATTACAGACTCGCCCTTCTCTCTTCTAAGGGGTGAGAGAGAGAGAAAACATCCAACTGAGCCTGGAGAAATGGGAGGACCTGAAATGTCAGAGAAATAAAGCCTCTTGTAGGGGACAGCTCCCGGGAAGGGACGATGTGGAGAATGTGAAGCAGGACAAAAGCCAGTCCTAGGAAACTCTTTCCACCTTGTCCTCAGTGCCTGTCCCCCAGACGCCACAGGCGATCCCCTCAACTCCCACTATTCTCCCACAGGAACCCATTACATGGAAAAGGAAGCTGGGACTCACTTCTCCCATCCTCCACACACAGAACTGGCCCTGGTGCTCAGGCTCCACTAATGTGGGTCTCAGAAGGAAAACCAGGTCTAAAAGTCCCCTCTGCCAATTCCCTGACTGTCCATCCCTAGTCCCCTCCATAAGACGGGGCTGCCTCTGTGAATCAGGGTGGATACTCTGCCCCTCATCCTGCCTGCCTACATCTGTTCACCTTCCCACCTCCTTCCTGTTCATCCTGGGCCTCAGAGGCTCATTCCCACCCTCCACAAAGGGCAGAGCTAGGACCTGGGACGGGGGAAATAGAAAGGAGGGGAGAGAAACAGAGACAGGGAGTTAGAGGGCCCTGAAGAGCTCTGAAAGGCCAAGTGACCAAATTAGTCCAGGGTGTAGGGTTTCCCAGCTTCTGAAGTCAGCAACACAGTGGGAGCTGAGGCAGGCCACAGTTGACATAACCCCAGGCCATCCCTGAGCTCAGCTTTCAGCCCAGAGCTGCAAAGCTAGCTGCAACTCTCCCATGCCAGGGCAGATATTGCCTAGGGCCAGTCTGAATCTATAGCCAAAACCCAGGCATAGCAGATGCAAAGATAAGAGATGGGAGAGCTTTGTGGAGGGTGGGAATGAGCCTCTGAGGCCCAGGATGAACAGGAAGGAGGTGGGAAGGTGAACAGATGTAGGCAGGCAGGATGAGGGGCAGAGTATCCACCCTGATTCACAGAGGCAGCCCCGTCTACAGGGATCAGAACAACTTTCAATCCCTCTAAGGGGCCTTTGCCACCAAGGCTCAGCAGAAGCCGGTCTGTCACCACACTTCCCTAGCAACTTTAGCTTGAAGCTCCTCCAGTCGAAGACTAGTGTGTTGGCACTGGTCCTGGGGACTACCCAAACTCACAACACGGATTCTCCCAGTTCTGTAGGATTCCACCTGGGTGGATCTGCAACATCCACATCTCAGACCCAGTTTTATAAATGAGGAGGTTAAGCCACAAGAAAGGCCAAGGTCAGAAACTAGAACAAGACTGGAGTCGGACCTCTGAAGCCCTCTGCTGATCCCTAAAGTGAAGTCTCCCAGGTCTTGGAATAGATTTACAGGCAAGAGCATGTTAACTGGCCTGAAATGAGATCAGCCAAGAGTCGGGCATTGAGGCCAGATCCTTGACTCAATGTTATCACCTGCATCCACACTTCTAGAGCATTTCTAGCAAAGAACCCATGGGAATCTCAGAAAGAAATCTCTGAGAAACATTCCAAGGGCCTTTGCAACCACCACCAGAACACCTTGGGGCAGACAGACAGATAGACCCTTTGACACTGGCAGCATCCTGAAGCCTCTTCAGGTCCTGAGGTATCAGGAGCCGGTGCCATTAACTCTATTCCAGGATAGATAAGCACCTTTGGGTCTGGAAGCCTGCCTAATGAGTACTCACAAAAGCTCCTGTCAGGCTGATGCCCATGGCTCTCATGTACCCTCCCCCAGTCTCCTTCCAAAGGACTTACCACTTGTGGCTTGCTACAGCACTTGCTCGCCGGGGCTGGCTCATCTGGAGTTGCCCTGGCAGCCCCAGAGGGCTTGGTCTCAGTGGAGGGCGGTGCAGAGGGAGGCAAGCAGGGTAGGTCCACAGGACCTGGAGCAGGAACGTCACCAGAGTGAAGGGTCAGCATGTACTGTTTAGTCACATCCTCAAGTGATGGTGCCTGCAACGCGGGCTGACCTCTAACAGGGAAGCCCACAGGCTCTGGCGCAGCCACGGGGGGTCCCACAGACGTCACAGGCTCAGGCACCACAATAGGTGTAAAGGTGGCAGGCACACTGGCATGGCGAACATGTTTGGAGGAGGACCGGGTTTGTGTCAGGCTACCAGTCTGGTCCTGGTTGCCCTCCTCTCTCCGAAGCTCCTGGTGACTGCTCCGGGCTGGGCGCTTCTTGGAGCCTGGACGGGTGAGCCGAGGGGAGAGAACACTGGTCAGCTTGGGGTCAAGATGGAAGTCATGGTGGGCAGTGGAGGGGGCAGGTGGGGCAGGTAGGGACCTCTCTGACCGTGCCCTGCCCCTGGCAGGCGCAGGGTCTTCCGGCTCTGCCCACCGCTCTGCAAGGATAGGTTCACTGCTGGATGGAGGAAGCGTGGGCTCCACTTCCCGAATGGGCTCCCCTCCTGGGCCCTCAAATCCAGGCCCCGTCAACTCCCCACGGCGACTAGGGTCACTCAGAGATTTCTTCTTGGGGGTCTTGCCAGCAACCCTGTCTTCTCCCATACGCCCCAAGGCACCAGGCCCCTGAACGATACTCTGAATGACTTCCTGATAGTCCTTGTTCTCTTCGCTAACCACAGACCAGTCACTGTGGCCGCTGGTCAGGCCCTCATCCATAGTTGGGGTCACTGGAAGCCCTGTCTTAGAGTTCAGTGAGCCCAGAAGATTGCTGTCCACAGAGACCCCTGAGGGCTCCTCAGAGGTGGCAGCCCGATGACGCTGTGGAATAGGGTCACTCAGGGACCTGTATGCCTCACTTGCCTCCCCATTACTTAGCTCAGTTCCATTAGGGCCCGGGGGTGGGACTTTTCGTCTCCTGCGGAGGGCACCTGGAGTTGGTGGTGTCTCAGGAGACACAAAGGCCCTCCCACCCAGGCTGTCTTCTGTCCCGGCGGCCCCTCGGTGATGGTTTGTCTGAGCTGAAGTCGAGGAAAGGGGTCGCCATACTCCTGCAGGATCTAGGCTGCAAAAGGCAGCACCAAGAGGTTCAGGGTCTGCTCCAATACCCTCATCCGTCAGGTTGGACTCAGGGCCAGAGAGCTCCTCCTGAGACCGCTGCCCTTGGGTCATATCCCCTGCCCAGTCAGGACTTGTAGGGCGGACATCACTTCCGTCATCCTGCTGTGCACCCATTCGTTGTATCTTCTCAAAAACCTGGCGAGCTTCTTGTACATACTGATCCTGGACTACAAGTGGCAATGGGTCCTCCTCTGCCCCAGAACCTGCCAGTAGAAGCTCTGAGGAGCTAGGCTTCAAGGCACTGGTTCGGAGCAGTCGCCGGGCCATGGGTTTTTCTGAGCAGCTGAATGACTTTGCCCTGCGTAGGGTAGCTGTCAGGTCCTTGAGGGTGGGCCGGGTGGTGGGTGATGCTGGACTTTGAGACGGCGTGGACTCCGATTGTTCCATTGGGCTACCTGCTGATGGTGAGTCTCTGCCATCTAGGGGGTTGTTCCCAGGGCCCCCACTGGGCTTTCGGACCCTCAGCTCTGAAAGGTCTGAACGCAGGAAATTGAGCAGCGTCAGGGTTTCGGAGGCGATATCTGGATTCGATAGGGACTTGCGTTCTCGGTTCTTATCTAGCTCCAGTCCTCCATCTCTCAGTGGCCTGGCAGTGCCTACAGGTCCCTTACTGCGGGACCTAGTCTGGGGCCGCAGAAGGAGCCCATCTCCAGTTCCAAAACTTGGGGATCGATATACACCCCAGCCCACAGAACTACGGCTTGACCATAGGTCATCATCCTTGAGGGTCTCAGTGCTGGAATAGCGACTACTACCTCGGGAGCCAGCCGGGCTGGCCAGGTACGCAGGAAAGCTCACCTTAGCCACTCGGAAAGGTGCACCCCCAGTGTCGGACATAGGCCTTAAGCTCTCTTGGGGACCTGGGAGGCATGGCTGTGTGCCAGTGCCCCAGTCCTCCATTGAGGTTCTTGGAGACGTTGGAGGTTCGGGGCTTCCTACACCCACGGTTGAGCCCAAGCCTCCCGGATTTAGCTCGTCACTGTCCTGGCTG
Organism: Mus minutoides; assembly: GCA_902729485.2. NCBI lineage: Eukaryota > Metazoa > Chordata > Mammalia > Rodentia > Muridae > Mus > Mus minutoides. The sequence continues at coordinate 337,706 of LR749908.1, forward strand.
CAGCCGTGAACCAACAGAGAGCCTCCAGGCCGGATACCTCTCCCTCTCCAGCGGCGGCCATCCTCACCATCTGGGTCCTCGTCACTGCCCGAAGAGTGGCCGCCGAGGTAGGCCGGACTCTGAGGCCCAAGCTGCGGCTGCGGTCCCTCCTCTTCCTCCTCACTGGAACTAGCAGCCCGGCTGCGGCTGACAGGATAGGAGGAGGCAATGGAGGAGGAGGAGGAGGCCTGGGCCCCGGCCTGCGGTTGGGAGAAGCTATGCCAAGAATGTAAACCATCCGCCGGACGCTGCGCCCGCTCCTGTTGCTGGTGCTGCCGACGTCGCCTCCCCTCGATCCCGGGCCCGGACAGCGGCCGCGCAGAACGCAGGCCAGCCAGAGGAAAGCACGTTCGAGGAGGTGGTGTAGGAGGTTGCCGGGGATCGCGAGTTGGGGGCTCCCACGAAGCTCTGTCGGGGCTGGTCGACCCCAGGGCCTCGGAGTCCATACTGGGTCGTCTGGAGCTCGGACCGCCGAAGAGTTTACGCATCTCGGTGACGCTGGGCCAGGCTCCACGTTCAGAGCTTTCCGCTGCTTCTTCTGTGGTGCCGGAGGAGCAGCCCCCGTCCCGGGTACCAGTGGAGTCGTCGTCCAGACGCGCCGCGTCGAAGCGCCGGGAGAGCTGGCGCACCGATGGCGAGAGGCTGCGGAGCGGGCGCGGCTGCGCGGGGGCGGCCGGGGGCCCCGACGCCAGCTTGGACACGCGCCGGGAGGGCTGGCCCGGGACTGCCGCGGCTGGCCGGCACGAAGCTCGGCGCCGCAACCCAGGGGTGTCCGCGTCCTCCTCCCTCGGCCCCGGTCCGCCGCTCCAGCGCTCCAGCAGTTTAAACGAGACGCTGCGATAAAGTGGGGGCCGAGGTGACCCGTCCGCCATGGTTGGTGGCAGTCACTCCGGGGGGGCTGGCCTCGGGACGCCGCGGCCAACCCCCCCTGCACCCCCACTCCGAGGGCGCGCAGTGGCCGCGGTCCGAGAGCCTGGGTTCTGCACCCGCAGCGTGCGGCGGCTGTGGAGGAGGGTGCGGAGACGTGAGCAGAGGTTTATCAGTCGAAGATCAAGTTTCCGCGGCTACAGAAGGCAGGAGTTCCATCCTGGGAGGCCCCTCTCGCTCCTGCGGCGACCCCAGGCCCAGCCTGTGCCTCTGCGGGAGAGGCCAGGGGCATCGCGGTCTTACTGGCGAGGGGCCTAAGGCTCGGTTCCTGCTCTCAAAGTCCGCCTGCCAAGCCCCGCGGCCGGCCTGCCTCCCCTCGAGCTCCCGCTCCGGCTCCCTTTCCCTCCCCTTAAGCAGCTAGCTCTCTGCTCCCTTTTGTTGCAAATAAACTTTGAGGCAGAGGAAAGGGGGCGGGGGGCGGAGCCTGGCTCCCCAAAAGAGGGGGTGGGCTCCGGGAGCGCGCGAGGCTGGGAACACTGTGGGGGGAGGGAATCGGGGAGGAGCCGAAGGAGAAACAGGATGCTAGGACATTTGTAGACCTAAACGACCCTCTAGGGGAGTCCGCTGCGAAAGCCGCGGGCTGATCCTCCCTGGGGACTCGTTCAGACACCCACAGGAGCTGAAGACTGGACAGCTCTGCCTAACGTAGTCCCCGCTTTCACGCGGGAACCTCTGCCGCAGGGGCTCCAACATGGCAACCCGAGACCCACAAACTCAGGTACACACCGAAACTCAGGTACACGCAGAAACTCTCCTGGCCGGAAAAGAGGTGGGGCCCAGGGAGACGTAGGTGGGGCAGGCCCACCGGAGCGCTTGTGGTTCCCCCACCTTGCTCAGACCACGCCCCTTACTCATCCTTCAGTGGCGAATCCCGCCGCACCATGCCCATGTCCCGCCCCTCACTCTCCCAAACGCTCCACTTATATCCCACCTCCCTCTGGCTTGTCCCTCGCTGACTGTCCCTTATGCTGCTTTAGTAGTCCCACCACTCAGGACCATTACACACAACTTCCCCCGCCATTTTCCCAGTTGCCACGCCCCCTACCCTCTAAGGCCTGGCGGCCTCTAATCTCTAAGACTCCGCTCCCCACGTCTTTTTGCGGTCGGGGTACGTGGCTCTTGCGCCCTCTGCGGGCAGGATTCTTCGCTTTCTCCAAACTGTAGAGATAAAACTTCATCCTCCCACAACCAACCATAGAAGAGTTAGGAAGGTTTCGCTTGCTTACAGGCGTTTCCTGGCCCCTTTGCCAAGCACTCTGCCCCAAGCACTCTGCCCTTTCTTTGGCCTCCTGTACAAAAGGTGTTTGCACGGGAACGCCCTCACTCCCCCTCCCCCGCCCCCGCCAAACCTATACTCCTACTTGTGGGTGCTCCACCCTCCAGACCAGGAAGGTGTCTCTCTCGCTGCAACAATGATCTACCCTAGACCTCCCCTCCCACCCCTGCTGCAGTCTGGCAAGTCTAAAATTGTTACTGGGATGTCAACTTCCCACCTCTGTTAGGTCCCTCTTTCCCAGAGGGTTTAAACGTAGGACTCCACACCTAAATGCATGAAGATATATGGACTGCCTAGGACGTATGGGTAACATTTTAAGTATTTTATTTAATCCTTGGGCCACCCTTGGAGATAGATGTTATTAGAGAAGTCACAAGAGCCATTGCAGAAATCAGAGGGAAAGGGCAGCTCTTGGTATAACTCAAATTCAGACTTTAAAGACATCAATCATCACACTTTTTCAGACATCTTGATGAAGAAAGAGGTTCTGATTTCTTTAAATTCCAGCAGCCTTTCTCTTTGTGGGTGGTGGGCAGAACTCGGCCTCTTTGGGGACAGAGGACAGTCTAGACTGCCTCAAACTCACCCAGCTCTGTTATGTATAGGCCTTATTCCTCCAATGATCACTTAGTAAGCATTTAAGGTCAGTGGTTAAATGCTTTACCCAACTAACCAACTGGTCATATGGGTCCCAGCCAAAGATACTCAGCTTAGTGGAGATCAAAAAAGGAATAGGGCAGAATGCTAAGTGCAGAACAAGGGGAGGCAGCCTCTAACACAGTGGTTCTCAACCTTCCTGATGCTACAGCTCTTTAATACAATTCTTCATGTTGTAGTGACCCCATCATAAAATTATCTTTGTTGCTATTTCATAACTGGAATTTTGCTATTGTGAACCCATAATATAAATATCTGTGTTTTTCAATGATTTCAGGCAACCTCTGTGAAAGGGTCATTAGGCTCTAAAGGGGTGAGATACACAGGTTGACAACCACTGCTCTAGGAGGACTCCCAGGCCGGATTGCTGCTTGAACAGCCCCCAGGGTAAGAAGGTAGCGCTCTCAGTTCTGGATCACCGGTTAGTTTGTAGGAAGTCTCCAGGTATGGAGATGAAAGAAGCCTCCTGTAAGACCTTCATACCATTGTACCTCAGCTCTGTCTCAAAGGGTCTATGAGGTGTATCTTGCCCTCTCCACTGGCAAGTTAGTGGGCAAGGAAGAGAACCCACTGGGCTTGCACCCCTCTACTCTGCCTTGCTGGGTTGCAGGGTAAACAAACCTCTATGCTTCTTTGAGCCTCAGCTGCCTTGTTTGAAAAGTGAGGGGAGGGTCCGCTTTCCCCTAAGCAAGTTTAGGTGTTCACCCTCTCTCTGTGTAATGACAGTTCCCACAGCTTGATGGGTTCTTTGTTTTGCTGAGATCAAGCCCAGGGCTTTGGGCATGCTCAGTAGCCACTCTACTGCTCAGCACTGAAGTGTGTGCCGTTCCAGCTCCTTCACACTGTTCATTTCTTTTTTGCTTTGTTTTGTTTGTTTTTCAAGACAGGGTTTCTCTGTGTAACAGCCCTGGCTGTCCTGGAAGTCATTTTATAAACCAGGCTGGCCTCAAACTCACAAAGATCCATCTGCCTGCCTCTGCCTCCCAAGTGCTGGAATTAAAGACGTGCACCATCAACATTGGACACTTTTTTTTTTTTTTTTTGGTTTTTCGAGACAGGGTTTCTCTGTGTAGTCCTGGCTGTCCTGGAACTCACTTTGTAGACCAGGCTGGCCTCGAACTCAGAAATGCGCCTGCCTCTGCCTCCCGAGTGCTGGAATTAAAGGCGTGCGCCACCACGCCCGGCAACACCGGACACTTTTAAATTTCATCTTCATGTCACTTCTGAAACTGGAATTTATCCCTAATCCTGAGTGAACAAATGGAGAATATGGAGGCTAAAGTCATAGACCCCAAGAGCCTGGTCACCTCTGCTTGGCTGAAGTAAGCCGGCCTGGCCTCTGGCCTTACTTGTGAGGAGGGAAGACGTTTAAGGATCTTGGCTAGGCAGGCTGAGTGGCATCCCACGGCAGCTGCTTTTATTTTTATTTTGTTTTATGTGCCTGGGTATTTTTGCCTGCATGTATGTGTCCCAGATTCCTCGGTTCTGGAGTTACAGAAAGTTGTAAGCTGCCACGTGAGCCTCAGGCTCCTCCTCTATGAAGAATGAGTGAGCATGGTGACTGTCTATTAACTCCTCAGGTTACCCTGTCTCTGGGAAAATCAATATGGAAAGGTTGGGTGGTCAAGGTGATGGGCAGGATGGACCTTGGATGTTAATAAACCATGGCAACCAGGGAAGGAGCTATCCGAAGGGGAGACCTGGCATCTGACTGCTTTCCAAAACCAAACAGTCTCTCTGAAACTTCCTATCCCTCTATCATCAGACTGAGAGTGCATAGGATTTCATTAGTCAGCACCTCTTGTACACTTTGCTGTTCTTGTCAGTCATTCGGTTGACTCCCACCAAAACAAACAAACAAATAAAACAAAACAAAAAACCCCAGCCATGACCTTTACAGTAAGTTCAGCCTCACTCCTGTGTTCTACCACTAAGGGACAGCCTCAGACTCATCTCAGAGCTGTGCTGATCAGTGCTCATATTCTCTCTCTCGCTCTCCTTTCTCTCCCTCCTCTCCTAAGCCATCCCAGTCTCAAACTCTTTGTATAACTGAGGATGGCCTTGAACTCCCAATCCCCCTGCCTTTTCTCCCATGTGTTAGGATTACATGCACTACTGTGCCTGGCTTTTTTGTTTTGTCTTCAGATTTATTGTTATTTTTGTGCATGAGTGTTTTGTCTTCATATATGTATAAGTGTGACTACTGCCTGAGGAGGCCCAAATAGGGGTTCACTTAGGAGCTGTCACATGGTGCTGGAAACTGAACCTGGGTCCTCTACAAGAGCAATATGTGCTCCCAACTGCTAAGCCATCTCTCCAACTCCTGCTTTTTTTCTATTTGATTTTATTGCATTTACACAGTCCTCAAAGTACTTTCATTTTTGTATTTTTGTTGATGTTGGTTATGTTGTTGTTGCTTTTGTTTGGTTTTAAGACAAGGTCTTTCTATAGCCTAAGCTGGCCTCAACTTCCCGTCCTTCTGCCTTAGCCTCTAGATTTCTGAGGATCATCACAGGCATGTATTGTCACATCTGGATTTTTTGTTGTTGTTGTTGTTTGTTTCTTTGCTTTTTGAACAGGGTCTCACTATATAGATCTGGCTGGTCTGGAACTTGTTATATAGATCACGTTAGCCTCTAACTCACAGTGATATGACTGCCTGTGCCTCCCAAGTGCTGGTAACTGTGTACACAACCACATCCCACCGTGATGCTTTTCAGTTTTGTTGCTCATTCTGCGTGTGTGTGTGTGTGTGTGTGTGTGTGTGTGTGTGTGTGTGTTGCTAGGATTGAACTCTGGACCCCATACACTCTAGAGAAGTTCTATAGCATAGAACTATATCCCCAGGGCACATCTCCCTCCCACCCCCAGCTTTTTTTGTTTTTTGTTTTTTGTTTTTTTTGAGACAGGGTTTCCCTGTGTAGCCCAGGCTGTCCTGGAACTCACTCTGTAGACCAGGCTGGCCTCGAACTCAGAAATCTGCCTGCCTCTGCCTTCCAAGTGCTGGAATTAAAGGCGTGCGCCACCACATCTCCCCCTTTTTTGAGACAGGTGTTCACTTAGTTTCTGAAGCTGGCCCTGACCTTGCTCTGTAACAGAGTCAGGCCTTGAACCCAATCCTTCTGCCTCAGTCTTTCTAGTAGCCAGGATTATACGCTTCTATCATTGTTTTGTTCTTTTTAAATAGTGCGCAGAATCAACAAGGAAAGGTGTTTGCTGCCAAGACTGACCCCCTGATCCCTGGGAACCACTCCTGAAGGTTGTCCTCTGATCTCTACACACAATAAATAAAATATAAAATTATAAATAAAATATAATTTTAAAATATTTTTAGAGGCAAAGAAACAAATTCTATAGTCCAGGCTCACCTCCAACCATCTATGTAGCCGGCCTCCCATATGCTGTGGTTACAGCTATCTATGTAGCCTGAGCTAGCCTCCCACATGCTGTGGTCACACCCATGGAATCTCTGCTTTAGTTCTTTATAACTTCATAGAAAGGACATTGCCTACAAGTAATTTGGAGGGACTTCTTGTTGATTAATATTATACTGCTAAGTTTAAGCATTGCATGTTGGTATAAAATTCTAGGTGTGTGTGTATCAAGAGTGTATTGATGGCTGTATGAACGTTTGCATGACTTTGTGGACAAAGGTGTTGTGACAGAAGTGTGTAGGGATTCAACATTAGGGGGCACTGTGAAGCCAGGATGGAGTATCCCTGCCGTGGGTTGCTCATCTGTGTTTTCTGTTATATAACGTGTGTATTCCCCTCTACCTCAAGCCACCCTGGGGCTGACCCTCCCCAGGTGGTCAGCCATCTTTAAGATGCCTCCTGGGTATTTCTAACCGTTGTTCTTAGTTCCTGTCAGGTTCCAGCGTACATCCTGACCCCTGACCCAGTTAAATCATTGCCTGCCTTTCACCTAGGGATGATGACTAGAGGATTCATTTTGTCTCGGCAGAGAGAGAGAAAGAGAGAGAGAGAGAGAGAGAGAGATTCTGTGTGCTTGAGAGCTCAGGCTTGCAATGGCTCAAAAATTAACAAAAGCGAAACACCAACCACAAAAACACATTTATTTCTCTCTTATGCAAAAGTCTTGGCAAATGGACGTGAACATGAGCTTTCCCGGCTCTTGTACAGGAGGGACCTTGCCCTCACATGACAGTGCACCAGCAGTCCCCTCCACCCTGTAAACACAAGAAAGGTGGGCGTGGGGGGGCAGAGAAGACCTTTGTTGGAATCTGCATTGCTGTTCCAGGGCCTAGCACATCCTGAGATGTCTAGCAGACCCTTGATTGTCTGAGATGGGGTTTCACACTGGGGTTTCACTGTGTAGACCAGGCTGGCCCAGAACTTGTTATCTTGTCACAACATCCTGAGTTCTGAATGTAACAATCGACCTCGCCAAAACACAGGTGTCTTAGTTTTGTGGTTGATGTAGAAATTCTGGAGGCCCAGGCATGTTGAGCCAAGTTTTGCTTCTCTGTATGGTTTGGGGTTGAGAAAACTTCAGGCACCATGGCCCCAGTGACAAACACATTGCAGCCAATGCCCCAGGGCCTCCTCTGGGGCCTCAGACTCTCTGCCTCTGCCACTTGGCTGTGAGCTTCTGTAGGAGATCATGGGGTTGCCGTCGGAACTTCTGTTGTGTGAAGTAGAAGAGAATGGGGTCCAGAACACTGTTGGCACTGGCGAAGGGCCGAGTGCCTTTGTAGGCAGCAGCGAAGGTCTCCAGTACAGGGCAAGAGACACCAGGCGTGGAGCGCACAGCCAAGTAGGCTGTCTTTGTGATGTGGAAAGGCAGGAAGCTGATGGCAAAGACAGCTGCCACCACCACAGCCATACGAGCCGCCTTGCTGCGCCGCTCTTGCGCCACAGGACCTGCTGGGCCATCCTGGCGACACAGGCGGCGGGCCATGCTATAATAACAAGCCAGTAAGGCTATGAAAGGCAGCAAGAAGCCGATGACCGTGAGGGCCATACCATAGGGCAGGTAGCGGGCAGACAGGATGGGTGGGCTCAGGTCGTAGCACACAGTGCGGTTGCGCTGGATGCCCGTGGCGGCAAAGACTGCCGTGGGCAGGCACTGGGCTGTCACAACCAGCCAAACAACTCCACATACTACCCAAGCAGCACGGCGACCCCCACGCTTGTGCCAGGAAGCCAGGGGATGGCAGATGCCCAGGTAGCGCTGGAAGCTAATGCAGGTGAGGAACAGGATGCTGCCGTGTAGGTTGGCATAGAAGAGGAAGCGTACAAAGCGGCAGGCGAGGTCTCCGAAGGGCCAGTGGTCCCCTCTGGCGTAGTTATAGATAAGCAGGGGCAGTGAACAGGCATACAGCAGGTCCGCCAGTGCCAGGTTCAGGGTGTACACAGCGGAACGGGTCAGGGTCCGGCGGGATGCGCAGATCTGGGCAATGACGCAGATGTTCAGTGGCAGGCCGACCACCAGCACCACCGAGTATACCGGGGGTAGCAGCAGTCGCTTGAAATCCTCACGGTAGACGCAGGTGGTGGGCGGCAAGCCTGGAGCCTGGATGGTGCCATTGTCCCGCTCCATAACTGCCGGTCTGCCTTTCCTATGCTCGGAGAGTCTGGGAAAGCAATACACACCCTTTCAGTAGCATGCTCACTGGAAACCCAGTTCTTTCGCCCCGTGCCTTCATCTCACTGTCTGAACAATTATGTCCTTAATTATTTCATCTCTTAGCCTCATCACCCCATAAAGATCCATACTGATCTCATATCATGGACCTGTGTACTCCAGTAAAGCTCAAGCTTGAGAGAAATTCGTCTTTGTTTATTTTTTAGAGACGGTTTCTCTGTGTAGCCTTGGCTGCCCTGGAACTCACTCTGTAGACCAGGCTGGCCTGGAAATCACAGAGCTCCCCCGACTCTGCTTCCCAAGTGCTGGGATGAAAGGCCTGTGGCACCACCCTGGCCCAAGTCGATTTCTTTCTGTCCTATTTATTTCCTCTCAGCTTCTCCTCATGAACTTCTGCTCATCCCTCAGAACTCTAGTCAAATGTCTCTTCTATGAGAATGCATTGATGGGCTACCGTTCAAATCACAGGTACTTACTGCCTGCATGATCTTGGGGGGCAGGAATTTACCTTCTGGCTTCCCTATCTGCACAGTAATGTTAGGAGCACACACTGGGAGTTTCCTGAGCTCCCTGAGGGGCAGGGATGTAGTAATGGTATGTTTACCTGTCTCATGCAAGATGGAAGATGTTTTAGGAGGAAGTACCAGATTTGGTGTTCCTCGTTGTTTTCAAGGCAGGTTGGGTCCAAGACAGAGAGCTCTGGTGGCTCTCAGTTTACCCTTGTGGACAGTGCACACACACGCAGAGCTCACGGAGGGAAGCACCGACGTCCTCAGCCTGCATTCCATCGTGGAAAGCCATGTTCTCTCAGTCACCATTTATCTGTAAAGCAGGAGCTGTGACTCAGGTGCTCCAGGGAACTTCCTTATGGGGGACCTTAGGGGACTGGGGTTGTGTGCAGCGTGGGGTGGGTGGGAGGTTGTGTGGATGGGGGTTGAGGTGTGTGGATGGGGAGTGAGGTTATGTGGATGAGGGGTGGGGTGGAGTTGTGTTGATGGAGTGGGAGTGGTCTTGTGTGGATGGAGGGTGGAGTTATATAGATTATGGTGGCGGTGGGCTTGTGTGGATGAGGGGTAGGGTTGTATTGATGAGGGGGAGGGGAGGGACTGGAGCAGCTCAAGTCACTTGGCTACTGCTCCTGTACCCAAGCCGAGAGACTTACAACTGCCTGTAACTCCAACTTCAAAGGATCTGATACCTGTGGTGTCCATGGCAACTGCACACACATGCACATTCACAAGCACACATGATGCAGATGGCTGAGCTGTTTAGAGTACTGGCTACTCTTTTAGAGGATCTAGATTCAAGTCCCAACACCCACATGACAACTCTTAACTGTCTGTAACTTCAGCTCCAGAGGATCGGACACCCTCACACAGACATACAAGTAGGCAAAACACAGAATTAAAAAGAATATAAATAGAGCCGGGCGTGGTGGCACACGCCTTTAATCCCAGCACTAGGGAGGCAGAGGCAGGCAGATTTCTGAGTTCGAGGCCAGCCTGGTCTACAAAGTGAGTTCCAGGACAGCCAAGGGCTATACAGAGAAACCCTGTCTCGAAAAACTAAAACAAAACAAAACAAAACAAAACAAAAGAATATAAATAAATCTAAAAATTAAAAAAAAAATAAAATAAGTAAAAGGAAAGAAAGAAAAAGAGCCTAAGGTGCTTCCTGGTGGCCAGAGTGAAATTCCAGCTCTCAGGGTAACTAATTAGGAAACAAGCTTGCCAAGCTTTACAGAGATGGGAACTCTGGGGTGAGGAGCCATAGGGCCAACATCAATGAGTTAGAAACAAAGTCAGACCCAGAGCCCACCATCCACTGACACTGGATACAGAATCACATGCATTCATCAGGGTCATTCGTTTGTGCCTTCTTTCTCTTGCTTTGACCTGCCTGTTAGACACATATAGGCCTAGCATGCGGGCAGAGACGGCATTGTAAGCTTAGCTATGGTTTGCTAGTCTGAGGGACAGACAGAGTGAGCCACAGGATGAAAAGGAATCAGCAGAAAAAGTGTCTGCTGTTAAGGCTGGCAGCCTGAGTTCAACCCCTAGGGTGAAAGGAAAGAACTGACCCCAGCAAGCTGTCCTCTGACCTTCACAGGTACACTGTGGCAAGTGCTGTACACACAGAATAAATGGATAGATAGGTAGACAGACCGACAGACAGACAGACAGTTAGATGTATGTCAATAAATAAAGAAAAAGACCTTTCCTAGAGAAGGATGTCTGAGGAGGGTTTTCATCAGTAGAGCAGAAAGGAAGGACACCCCAAGTGGGAACAGGGTGGGACAGGCATAGGTGGAAGGGATCGAGTCCCTATCTTCCCTTAGGCAGGCCTGTGGCTGACTGACCACACTCCCAGAGAGAGCCTTTGGCCACGTGTGGATGAAGCCACAGTGTTTTCTTGTTTCACCAGCGCTCTTGAGAGGCCAGTCCTTCCCAGGAAGTAACAAGAGCTGCAGAAAGGAGCTTCGAGTGGATCTCAGCCGTCATCATCCCCATCTGCTCTGCCTCTGAGGCTGAGTGCTCCCACTCCTGCAGGGGATGACTAGAGGGAGGGACCGGGACCCCTCGACCCCAACTGTGGGTGACAGCTGATGTTTGCTACCTCATCTGCCATGCACTCTTGTACCCTAAGTCGTAGAACAGCTTCTCTCTGGACTCTCTGCCTGCAATCGGAACCTTTTAAGAGATTCCTCTGCTCTTAGGGAAACACCTAAGTCCCTCTTTGGGTGTTCAAGGCTCCTTTCCAGACCTCTGGCTTTGCCTGAAGGCCCCCAAGTCCTCTCCACATGCCCCTTATCCTGCCCTTTCTCACTCATCGCACTGTTCCCAATGCAGCAGAGCCACTGGCCACTGAGACCCAGCCCCCTCTCTGACCCATCCAGCTTTGCTGATCTTTTCACAAACACGTTCTTAGTCTACTTGTCTTAGCCAGAACCTGAGCATCTCCAAATTTAAAACTGCACTAAGTTCAAGAGTCCATCTTGTTCCTCCTTCAAGTCCTCAGCTGAATAAACCCCACCCAGCTTGCCAAACTGTCCAACCACCCTGTCCCACGCCATACTGGCCCATTTCCTCAAGACACAGACACTCACATGCAGCATCCCATCACCGTCCTGAGTTGAAAGTTCCAAGTGTGTTGGGGCACTCAGGACACTCGGACACGGAGCTGCCCACGCTCCTGTCCTCAGCCACACTGTAGCATCTCTGGTGTGGCTTTGGACAGCTTCCTCTGCTTCCTGGCCCTGCTAGCTCTGACTGAAATAGCCCTTGGATGGGGGGGGGGCGCCTCCCTGCCACCCCCCACACCTTAGCCTGGCGGAAACAGCCTGGAGGAGCACAGAGCTGAACAAAAGTTATCCTTCCCAGAACTCCCTCTCTAGCCACGGGAGGAGGGGACAAGGGGATAGAATGGGCAGACTCGGTGGGTGGCTTTCCAGCCAGCTCTCCCTCAGTGTTCCCATCTGTTGAATGCATAGGTGGGTTATTACAGACACCTGAGCCGCCAGGATTCCATTCACTTCTCTGAGCCTGTACTCCTATCCCCATCTTCCATCCATTTGGTAGGTCATCTACTGACATGACTGTCTTCACCCCCCTCCAGGTGACAATCCACTTGGGTACTTCTTACCTAGCTACTTTATTTCCAGTCTTTATTTCCCATACGTCCTTTTCACTAGGCGCCCTTATTAAACACCTACCAACATTCCGCTATTAGCGGTTGCTGCCCCTTCTACTCAAAGACCAAGGCTCATGAGGTTGGGGGTGGGGTGGGCACATGAATGGGGCTTTATAGCTGTTGGGACAGCTGGAGGGTGAGAGGTGTGTTCTTCAGGGTGGAGGCAGCACTCAGAGGGGAAGACGACGGGCTTTGGTGTGAAGCCACTGAGGTAAGGGGGTGGGGGTGGGGCAGCGCGGGGAACGAATGCCAAGCTGGTAAGTGGGGGCCAGGCTCATATCCTGCCTCTGCTCCCACTCCTGTCTGTTTCTCTTAGCTGCTGTCTAGAATGTCACAGTTGCCACCTGCATGTTGAAATGCCACACACAGTGAGGACTCTTCCTATTCTGTCACTTGTAGAGGAGCCTTGTAGACTGTAGATGCCGTCTGTGTACTGAGCCTATCCCAAGCCCACTTTACAGGACTGGGGGCTGAAAATTTGAACCAAAGTGAGATCAGGATTGAATTTCAGGCAGACATTTGGCCTGCTGTGTACAAATTGGGCACCTATGGTTTGTTTATTTGCATATGAGCCAAGAAATCCAAGCAGCCACAAAGACCTGGCTTTCTTCCCAGTAGCTAGCTCCTGTGGTGTTCCCAGGACAGTCCCCGGTGGTACCAGGGTCCATCCCAGGACTGATGCAACTTTGAAGGCTTAAGGGAAGATGGGGGGCTGGCCCTGGAGTCAGACCTCTAAATGATTGTGGCTCCTCCAGGGACCGGACTATTCTCTGTAATGAGAGCCTGCAGCCATGAGATGGCGCCAGTGGACAGCTGAACTGAATGAGGACAGGATGCCCATGCTTCAGGGGCCGCCTGCTAGTCTGGCACTGAGCAAGCCCAGGACATGTTCCTAGCCCTGTTCCTCTGGCCTTTCTCAGAATTTCTCCTATTTATCCATCCCTCTGTCTGAGCCTCACCCTCTCATTGCACTTACAGCAGCCATTTGAGTGTCTGGTCAGGTGTAGCACCCTAACACCAGGCATCCTCCACCCCTCCCTACTCTAGTTCTCTGGATATACCACCACCAAAAATACCACAGCCCTTTACCCCACCAAGGGACAACCTACACTTGCTTCCTTTCCTCAGTCCAGGTGACAGCTGAGTTCAGTTCTGTAGAATCGTCAACCGCATTAGGCATCAGAAAGAACTGTCTCACTGTTGATGCTACTTAGGACGTGGGCTCTTTGTGAAACCCTTCACGTAGCCTGTAGGGCAGAGGCAGGAGCTGGAAACTTGAGTCACCACCTACCAGTAGTTCTCTGCAGCTGCTGGACCTGGGAAGAAACTTCCCAACCTTGGGCTGCCTGCCTGCCTGCCAGGAAACCAAGCTGGGAAATCCCCTGGCTGGACCCCTGGCCCATGAATTTAGCATCGAAGAAGGCACAGGATCGCAGGGTCAAGATTTGGCTTCCTCCTTCTGAGTCAGGCTGAGACTCACCATCTGCCTGCTGTGTGGCTTAGGGCCAGTTTTCCGCCCTCTCTGAATCTGAGAAACTTATGGTCGCTGTGTTCCCTTCCTTACAGAGACATCACGCCCTCTGTCCCAGGCATCACTCAGCCCTGACCCTGTGTGTTATCCATCCTTGGTGCCCTAGAGACACCTACATCCAGCTTGATCCCAGTCCCTGGCACTCAGAGAACAGTGGGCAAGGGACAGAATCCCTGCTTGGACAGTTTAGGTCTCGCCAGGCTAGTGCCGGCAAAGACAGCATGAGGCTGAAGGGAGGGCAGAGATCTGCTTTCTCTTCTCCCTTTTTACTTCTCCTTCCCTTCTGCTCAGCAGGGACCATGTGGAACCGAAAGCTTCATTGTGAGTGTGAAGGAGAAGCTGCACACTGGGACTGGGGCCCTTTCATAGCCCTCCTCTGGGATCACTGTCCTCATCCAGTTCTTCCAATAAAGCCTGACCCAGAGCTGTGTGGGAGGCACCCTACCCTGTGCCTGGCCTCCAGGCTCTTCCACCCCTTCCTCTCACTGTGGACCTGGCTACCCACCTACCCCCCAAGTAAGTGCCTGCCGCTTAGTCTTAAGGACTTCAGTTGGCTTCAGACCACTAGTGCCCCCGATCTGTCTATCCTCCAACAACCAGGCTCCAGGTAGTAATTAGAAAAGAAGACTGAGGCCTAGCCTGTGGCCTGCCATGTGGGTAGACCTGGAGGAGCCCTCATTTTAGAGCCTTGCTCAATGGTTGAGAAGGAGCAGGGTTTCTGTTGGGCTTGCAAGTCTGGGAGGAGTGAGGCTGGAGTTGCCACAGCTGTCAGGACTGTGTGCCAGGCATGGTCCTGTGTCCCAGAGATATAAGCCCGAGAGGGGAAACTTCCAGAATACGAGGCACAGAGAGAGAGAGAGAGGAGGAGCACACAGGCCCCCGAGAACACTGTGGAGCTTCTGGATGCCGCCAAGCCTGAGGCTTCAACCTCCCTCTGGACTCCAGTGATACCTGCTGACAAGTTCTTGCTTTGCCTCAGTCCATTACCTGGGTTTCTAGCCCTTAATATCAACCATCCAAAGCCAGACATGGTGGTGAAGGCCTGCAATCGTTACACTTGGGAGGTAGAACAGGCAAACTAGGAGTTCAAGGTCATCCTCAGCTACATAACAAGTTAGAAAGAGGAAGTGGGGATATTGCTCTAATAGATCATGTTTAATGTTCGCAAAACCCTGAGTCCGGTCCCTAGTACTGCATAGTCCAGGCATGGGAGATGGAAGCAGGAAGATCCAAAATTGAAGGTCATTCTCAGCTATATGAGTTCAAAGCCAACCTGGCATGCATGAAACTTTATATAAAAAAAAAAGGAAGAAAGAAAGAAAGAAAGAAAGAAAGGAAAGAAAGAAAGAAAGGAAAGAAAGAAAGAAAGAAAGAAAGAAAGAAAGAAAGAAAGAAAGAAAGAAAGAAAAGAAGGAGATTGAGAGATTTCTCAGTGATTAAGAGCTTATGTGGTAGCCGGGCATGGTGGCTCACACCTTTAACCCCAGCACTCGGGAGGCAGAGGCAGGCAGATTTCTGAGTTCGAGGCCAGCCTGGTCTACAAAGTGAGTTCCAGGACAGTCAGGGCTACACAGAGAAACCCTGTCTCAAAAACAAAAACAAAAACAAAAACAAAAACAAAAAAGAGCTTATGTGGTTCTTTCAAGGACCAGAGTTTGGTTCCCAGCCTCCATATCAGGGAGCTCACAACTGCCTATAACTCAAACTCCAAGAAATCTGATGCTCATACATACATACATACATACA
The DNA here is from genome assembly GCA_902729485.2 of Mus minutoides. Lineage (NCBI taxonomy): Eukaryota > Metazoa > Chordata > Mammalia > Rodentia > Muridae > Mus > Mus minutoides. The sequence goes on from LR749908.1 coordinate 353,179, forward strand.
TATACACACACACATACACACACACACACTCACACACTATATATATATGAATTTATATATATATAAATAGACACATTCACACTGTGTGTGTGAATGTGGTGTCTCTGTGTGTGTGGTGTCTATCTAATATATATATATATATATATATATATATATATATATATATATATATATATATATATGATAATGTTGCCTTGGCTGTCTTGAAACTAACTTTGTAGACCAGGCTAGCCTCAAACTCACGGAGATCCACTTGCCTCTGCCTCCTGATTAAAAATGTGCACCACCATGTGCAGCTTTAAATCTATATTTTAAACCAGCCATCTTGCCTGCAGTTCTGCTCTGGAGTGGGGCTTCCACCTCTTCTCACACAGTTTTGGTCCAGAATTCCATCATCTCTGCATGGGAAACTAGAACAGGAGGGCAAGTGGGGACAGAGGGACAGTCTAGTGGAGTACAGTGGCAGCCAGAATGGCTCTCAGAGTGACCACTGTCATCTCAGTAGCTCCTGGCAGGACAGTGGAACCCATTTGGGCTCCCTCTGCCACGTGTTCTAGAAAGGTCCTTTATATCTTTGAGCCCTCATCTTCCTGGATACTCACTGTATACAGGCTGTTCAGTGGAAGCCAGACTGGGTTAAGGGCTCTGGTACCAGAACCTCACATGGAATGAGCTGTACTTTCCCCACGGGATAGAGGTGGTGGCAATTGCTTGGATGTGATGTCTCCCTAAAAATCTCATAAGTTAAAATTTTTGTCCCTGGCTGGTAACACTGTGGATAAGGGGATCATTAGGCCACTGACCTTCTCAGTGAATCAGCTCGTGCATAGTTCCCGTTGGATGGGATATCAGAAGGTAGGGCCTGGTTGGAGGAATTGGATCAATAGGGTGGGACTTAGGCTTCATTCCCCTACAGGCTGACACAGGGCAGCAGCTTAGAGCCACCATGCCTTCCACTGTAATGCTCCTGCATTGCTGCAGGCCCAGGGCTCTGAGGCCATCGATCCCGAACCAAAACAAAGACTTAAGTGATTGTCTCACAGATTCTGCACAGCGATGACTAGGCTCAGACACAGTGGTGACTTGTCCGAGGTGACAGTGAGTCAGTTGGGAGCTGAATACAGATTTGAGTAATGATAAAGTCTGTGCTGGGAAGAGAGGGGACATTTCCCTACCAGAAACCCGAAGCCAAAGAGGCTGAGTTTGCCAGTGCACACAATAGAGTCACCGTGGCACCATTTCCTAGGAATAGGTTAAGACAATAGAGGCGAGGGCCTCGGGTCACAGACAGAGTAAGTCCCTCCCTCCTCTAACTCGGTGAGACAGGGGACACAAGATCGGCTTTGCTTTTAGGTCTCCAGTTCCCTAGGAGCCCTGGGAAAGGTTAGACGAGCAAATCCAGTCCCTGTAGATAAGCCAGAGCATGCTATCCTTGGTGCTATTGAGTTCAGTCAATTACTCTGTGTATGTGTCTGTCTGTCTGTGTCTGTTTGTGTCTCTCTCTCTGTAGTGTCTGTATGTCTGTGTGTGTGTTATCTGTGTGTGTCTATGTTTGTGTCTCTCTGTATGTAGTGTCTGTGTCTCTGTGTGTTTGTGTGTGTGTGTGTGTGTGTGTGGTGGTGGTGTGTGTGTGTGTCTGTCTGTGTCTATGTGAGTCTGCATTTGTGTTTATGTCTGTCTGTGTGTGGTGCCTGTGTGTATGAATGTGGTGTGTGTGTGTGTGTGTGTGTTGTCTCTGTGTATGAGTCTGTGTATGGTGGTGGTGGTGTGTGTGTCTGCCTGTCTGTGTCTATGTGTGTCTGCACTTGTGTTTGTGTGTCTCTCTCTGTGGTGTGTGTATGTATGTATGTGTGCGTGTGTGTCTGTGTGTGTGAATGTGGTGTCTATGTGTGTCTGTGTGTGTGTCGTGTCTATGTGTGTCTGTGTGTGGTGTCTGTGTGTGTGTGGGGGTGGTGCTAATGGTGTGTGTGTGTGTGTGTGTGTGTGTGTGTGTGTGTGTGTGCCATTGCATGTATATGGAGATCAGAGGACAACTTCTGGATGTCAGTTTTCTTCGTCCACCATGTGGGGCTTGGAGAGTGAGCTCAGGTTGCTTGGTGGCAATCACTTTTACCCACTGAGCCATCTTGACGGATGACACATTTGCTGGAGGATGGGGAATGATCACAGGAATTGTACCTTTAAGCCTGCCTGATTTCCTAGCCTCAACCTTAGGAAGGCCTGTTCACCTACCAGGCCAGACAAGTAGACCATCTGAGTGTATAGTGCGCATTTCAGAGACAAGACACCAAAACTCAAAGGGATCCGGCTCTGTGTGTGAGGCTGGGCGAGAGGGAGTCTCAGAGGACCCCTCACCTCTCATGAGAGCAATCCCTGTCATGGGTCTTGCTCTAACCATCACTAGCATCTCCTGAGGCCTGAGTCCACCTCCCAGAGGCAGAGCATCCCTGTGACCCCTAGAGGCAGGAGTCAGTGGTAGGGTTCTGGGTTCTGGACCTGCTGAGACTATAGGTCTTTAGATGACCTGACTCAGATCCCCTCTACTCCCTAAAGAGGAGACCTTGAAGCCTCCCCAGTGGCTTGTCTGGCTCCTGTTTCCATACTTCCCTTGCTGAAGAGCTTACCCCTCCCCAGGCTGTTATAGGCTACCTTGAGAAAGCTCACTGGAAGACAAGCTTGGCCTCACCAAGCCCTGAGATATACTTCTCTTCATTGACTCTAGCCAAGTGCAGCCTGCCTCTGGGACCCAAGGCATCCTGTAGATCATTCTGAGACCACTCATGGACTGGTCTTCATTCCTTCCACCAAATTCCTGAGCTCACATCCAGATCCAGGGAAACCTGGGCCACACATTGTATGACAGTAAAACTTCAAGACAAACCCCGTACGTAGCCAAGGGTGGTACACACTTGACATTCCAGCACCAGAGATGTTAGAACACTTCCTTCCATCAAACAATTCAACCTCTGATATGAACCTTGTGGGTGTGGGGCCCACCCGTGTAGGTGGAAGAGGGTTTGGTAGGTGTCTAAGGTTGGCCTGGGAGGGACAGAAGGAGGTTATCAAAGTTAGAGTGACACCCAACTCAGTGTGAAGTAGAGGCTGGAGGGTGACAGGTGCCTGTGGACAGTTGTGATGTGTGTGAACAACACAGGCCTCTCTTCCTTCAAATGTGACTTAGATGACCCTGTCCCTGGGAGGCCCTCCTCTGCCACTGTAGGTAAAACTACGACCTCCTACATATGTGTGGGATTGTGGGATTTCCCTGACTTGTTACATTTTTCTCCTCAGCATGTTTAGGGTTTTTATTACTACATTAATTTATTTATGTGTGTGCTTTCTAATATTTATTTACATGTGTGCACGCACACATTTGAGAATCATGGTGCAAGTGTTGGAGGTGAGAGAACAACTTGGAGGAGCCCATTCTCCCCTCCCCCCTCTGCCTCCTCCCCCTCCTCCCTATGCCTCCTCCTCCTCCTCCTCCTCCTCCTCCTCCTCCTCCTCCTAGTATGTGTGTCCAGGAGACTGAACTCAGGTCAGGCTTGGGAGTAAATGCCATTATCGGTTGAGCCATCTCATCAGCAACTCCCACCCCTCCCTCCTCTCCCTCCCCTCCCTCCTCTTCCTCCCCTCCCTTCCTCCTCTCCACTCTTTCTCTCTCCCTTTCTCCTTCCTTCCTTCCTTCCTTCCTTCCTTCCTTCCTTCCTCCCTCCCCCCTCCTCCCTCTTTCTTTCTTCCTTTCTTTCTGACAGTGTCTCTTGTAATCCAGGCTAACCTCAAATTCCCTATACAGCCAAAGATGATCCTGAACTTGACATCCTCCTGCCTCCACCTGTCCCAGGTGCTGGGATTGGATTATAAGCGTGTGCCACCACAGCTAGTATATGCAGTCCGAGGATGAGTCCAGGGAGTCATGCATATTAGACAAGCACTCTACCAACTGAGTTACACACCAGCCCATTTTTTGGTGTGTCTATAAGTCGTAGCCCAGGCTGACCTGGAACTTGTGGTGATCCTCCTACTTTAGCCTTTCAAGTGCTCGGATTCCCCGTGCATGGCTGAGCCTGGCTGCACTCACCTTCTTTGAACAACTGTTCTACTTATTTCCTGGTGTAGTCACCAGGTTTTCGCCTTCCCTTTGCTACGTCCCCAGCCCTAGGGCAGCACGTGGCGGCACACAGTAGGTGCTCAGTAAGTATTTGTGGGAGGACTGAATCCCAGGAGTGGCTCAAGCACTGAGTACACTGAGTACACTGGCATTAGGAGCAGAAACCTGATGGGGGACACGGGGAGCTTGTCTTGAACTCTGTGCAGCGGGCTTCCATTTGACTTATGTGGTGATCAGGAGTATGGGGGATCAGGAGCAGCAGAGATAAAATGTGTGTACAGGCTGCTCCTGGAGCTGTTTCTGTCTGGCTTTGTAAGCAGTTTCAGATGTAGGCAGTCCCAGCTGAGATGGGGAAGAGACCGCCTGCCTGCCCGCTTAAGTTCTCTGCCTTCTTTTCTGACATCCCTGGTCCTCTGTCTTCTCTGATCTGTTCTTCCAGGCACCCAGACTGGCTTCTGTCTGCTTTATCAGCGCCCCCAGCTTCTAACTTTATAAAACCACCCCTTCTGTGTGGGGCCTCAGACCCTGCTTCTGGCGCAGTAGTGCCATGGTCTCTCTATGCCACCCCAGGACACAGCCCTGTGTGGACATAGCTAGTGAGTTGGTATCCCTCAAGCATGGCTCCACTAGGGTGGTTCATCCTCAAACCCTGCTGAGCATGGCTGGACTCAGCTCCCGCTGCCTCCCTCCCTGTGTTGGGTCTCCAGCCTTTTGCTTGATCTGGCATGACCTCATGCTTCTCTCTTCTAAGCCTACTTTTATCTCTTTTCCCACTTCTATTTCTTCAATCACAGCAGTCCTCAGATGGCAGGCTTCAGCTTCCTGCCATATAGTGAACCATCTGCTCCTTCCTTTCCTTGTCCTCTGCAGTGCCGCGGGCCATGCCTCTTCCTACCCTTCCTCTCTTAGCTCCCCATGCTGGTTCCTTACCCTCAGCCAACACTTCCCTCTCAGCAAAAACTTTTCCTTGACCTCACATGTCTCTCCAGCTGTGCCTCTTCCTCCCTCATAGTCAGACTTGTGGGCGAGCCCTCCACTTCCTGCCTGCACCCACTTCCCACCCCTGTGGTCAAGCACAGGGCACAGTGAGGAGGAGCAGCAGGCACCCTGTCCCCTAGATGAGGTTGGCGAGAGGAGACTGAAGAGCTCATAAAGAAACCTCCCAACCTCCCAGATGAGTGGAACATGCGCAGAGGACTGAGGGGCTCAGGGGCTGCAGTGGCTGTGGCTTGACATCTGTCCCAGAACCACTTGAAGCTGATGCAGGGCCAGGGGAGGAGAACTGATCCAGCGGCTTCCAGGAAAGGGCCTACCCCTTGCCTGGGCAGTATAGCGCCTAGCCCTTGCCTGGGCAGTATAGTGCCTAGCCCATCTCTGGACAGTATAGTGCCTAGCCCTTGCCTGGGCAGTATAGCACCTAGCCTTTGCCTGGGCAGTATAGGAGGGAGAGGGGAACTTAGAAAGAGGCAGCAGGGCCAGGCGTGGTAGCACCCGCCTTTAATCCTAGCACTCAAGAGACAGAGCAGTTGAATCCCTGTGATTTGGAGGCCATCCTGGTTCATAGAGTGAGTTCTAGGACAGTAAGGGCTGATACTCAGAGATCCTGAGTAAACACGGAAACAAAACAAAGCCCTGTCTCTAAAAACCAACAACAACAAAGAAAGAAAGAAGGAAAGAAGAAAGGAAGGAAGGAATAGAGGGGAGAGGGAAGAAAGGAAGAGAGGGGAGAGGGAAGAAGAAAGGAAGGAATAGGTGACTCTGAGGTACCCTCTAGAAGAGCTCTCAGTCACCTATAGGGACTGTCTCTCCTCTGTGTCCTATCCCCACTCCTGATACTCTGGTCTGGTGACCCGCTCCTAGAGAAGCAAGGTACTGGTTGGGGTTTCTGGGAACATGGAAGATTCTAGGACTTGGTCCCTGTTCAGGCCCATATAGGGCATCCTATCAATGACAGCAGAGGACACACTGCATCCACATTTGCGGGACAGGAAATTAAGTCCAAGGGAGGGGAGGCATTTGGCTCTGGGATGGCATAGCCTTCTGGTTGCTGGGGTAGTTTTCAGAGCAGCTGGCCCATGAATCCTAAGGACATCCATTCTGCTGGGGTGTGGCAGAGTCCAAATGGTAGCAGCCTCTGGTCCCTGCCTTGCTCTGGTGTCCAGCATGGCTCCCAAGAGGCACACATGATGGACCGAGTCTCTGCAACACCAGGCAGAACAAGGCAAAACAGGAAGGAACCCTGTGCCATCTGTTCCAGCGTGCTGGGGATTTCTTCCTGGGTGGTAGAGCTCAGAGTCACACCCAGTCCCTTGGAGTGGGATGTCTCATCAACACTGCTCAGCTATGCTGTGTCCTGGTCCTGCGTCCCCCAGTCCCCCAGGGTGGCAATGTGTGTTCTGGTTTTAGAACCTACAGACTTGACTAAGTCCCCGAGTATCTGGTCTTTGGTTGATCTGGACCCTATGCAGGGTGCGGAAAGGGCTGAGAGGGTCTATGGAGTGGCATGGGGGAGGTAGTTACTATTTAGATCAGCATGCAGCCCAGGGCTGCATGCCTAGTGTTCATGGAACCCTGGGTTTGATCTCTAACACTGCATACACGGGGCGTGGTGGCTCACAGCTGAGGAGAATCCAGAGTTCAAGAGTATCCTCAGCTACAGAATAATACTCAGGTCAGCCTGTCCGAAAACAAAATGTCCTACAACTTTACAAAGACGAGGCCACTGGAGCCCGCTGGTTGCCTTCTTCTTGTTGGGAGAGTGGAGGCTCTGCTCCACACCATCCCGCAATCTCTGCTAGTCCTAGTCCTCTGTGTTTCCGTTTGTCAGCTCATCCTCTGTCCACAAGCCAGCAGACCTGGCTCAGCAAAAATCTGACATTGTCACTTGTCTTCCTGGCCCTCTCTAGCTTCCCAGAATCGAGTTTCACGGAACCCAGGCCTGCTAACTTCTCTCTTCTTAGCACCCACCTGGCCACTCGCATGCAAACAGGATCTCCCAACCCTGATCTGCTCTCAGTTCCTGGGACTAGTTGTGGTCTTCTTTGCTCCCAGTCTGCCCTCTTCTCCTGTTGATAACTGGCAGACTCCCGCTGAAAGAAAATACTGAGAAGACTAGCAAGTCCTGCCCACAGGAGCTCAATGTGGATAGGGCCACTTTCCATGATCCTAAGCAGACATCAATGTGAGTCCTTAATCAGGAAGGGATCCTGCAGGCAAGGGGCAGATGGAAAGGAAACAGCCAAGGGAATCAAGAAGTCAAGGGCATTTCAGGCAGTGTAAACGGAGCAGGCAGAGGCCAGATGAGGCCCTCAAAGGTGAAGAGAGTGGGAGACACTGGTTTTCCAGCAACAATGGCTGCAAAAGGCAGAGACTAGTGAGAAGACAAACAGCAATGGACCTTCATGTGCCCATTCAGGCCTCATAAAGACCCCGTGAGATAGGCCTGTCATTATCTCCTCAAGATGAGAAAGCAAGACACAGAGGTAGGCAGAAGAGGAATGGCCACTGGATATGAACTCTACATCACTACAACACCACAGCTGGGCTCGGGAGAATCTGGGGTGGCAGAGAAAGCTGCCTTAGGCTCGCTCTCTATTAGTTACAGATCTCCACGAGAGCTGCTTCCCTCAGGGAGTTTTCAGAACCAACTAGAAGGAATCCACAAGAAGCTGTTTGCTGAAGCAGAGCTTCCTGACAGACCTGGGATGCCAGTCAGCTGCCGGCGTATCTTCTGCAGAGGAATATCTGCCTGCTCAGTGGTTCTTTCTTTCTATCCAGTGTTAATCTTACTCCACCTGACTCAGAGCTGACCAATCAGAGCACCCATCCCAACACCTCACCAGTGATTGCTTTTGGAGGCAACTAATTAGATTGTGCCTCAGGATTTTTTTTTATGTGACCAGCACAGAAGAAGGTTTTCTGTTATCAGCTGAGCTGTGAGGACTGTGAGAACTTGGCATTTCTAGAAAGCACTTACAATGGAGGAACTAGAGAAAGGACCCAAAGAGCTGGAGGGGTTTGCAACCCCATAGGAGGAACAACAATATGAACTAACCAGTACCCCCAGAGCTCCCAGGGACTAAACCACCAACCAAAGAGTACACATGGAGGGGCCCATGGCTCCAGAGGCATATGTTACAGAAGATGGCCTAGTCGGTCATCAATGGGAAGAGAGGCCCTTGGTCCTGTGAATGCTTGATGCCCTTGTGTAGAGGAATGCCAGGGCCAGAAAGCAGGAGTGGGTGGGTTGCTGAGTGGAGCGGGAGGTGCAGGGGGCAGGATAGAGGGTTTTCAGAGGGGAAACCAGAAAAGGGGATGACATTTGAAATGTAAATAAAGAAAATATCTAATCAGAAAGAAAGAAAGAGAGAAAGAAAGAAAGAAAGAAAGAAAGAAAGAAAGAAAGAAAGAAAGAAAGAAGAACTTATGTGAGTGTGTAGGAACCTAGAAGAGGGCAAGAGAAGGAACAAAAGAAGAAACTATGATGTAATTGCTGGGTCTAACTGGGTTAGACAAAGACCTTCTTTTACATGAGCTGATACACTTTTCTTGACCAAGAAATAAATTGGATACATTTTCAATTAAATGGATTGGATATTTTCAATTAAAGCGACCTTCATCACTCTGATACTAAAAGCACAGGCAGGGACGGTAAAATGGATTAATTTGATTTCATCAAAACTAAAAATCTTTGTGTAAAAAGGGACATTATCATCAGAGTAAAAGACTAAAAAATGAAAGTATTTGGAAATATTGTCTGGTTATGAGTTAATACAAGTTCAAGGCTAGTTTGATCTGCAGAATGAGTACCAGGCCAGCCAAGGGTACATAGAGAGACCCTGTCTCAAAATACAAAAACAAAACACATACACAACACACAAAAGAACAAAACAAATCAAAAATCCAAACTCAGTGAGAGACGAATAGATATTTCTCCAAAGAAGATATGCAAATGGTTAATAAACATGGAAGGGTGCTCAGCCTCATTGATCACCAGAGAAATGAGAGTTAAACCAGGAGGTAGGTACCCATTATTACAGAGGGGCTGGGCATGAGGGAGATGGTAAACATGCTTGTTTCTAGAATCCATATAAAAGCCAGATGTGGTGGCGTGCACCTGTACCCCGGCATTCCTACCTAAGACAGGAGGAAGAGACAGGAGAATGGGCTAGACGGTCATTTCTACACAGCACAGCAGCAGAAACAGGAGAGAGTGTGCCTCAAAACAGGGTGGAGGGAGAGAACTGACTCCCACGGATTTACTAGAGCTGTGGCCCGTGCTCATCCCCACCCATACACCAGTGTACACACACTCAATATAAAACACACACACACATACACACACACACACACACACACACACACACACACACATGCACGCATACATACACACATAAATAATTTTTAAAGCCCAAACCACCAATTAGAAACTAGCAAGGGTTGGAGAGGAGATGGAGAAGTCCAAATTCTCTGCATAACTGGTATGAATGTAAGATGGTATAGCCACTGTGAAAAACAGTATGGAGGTTTCTTAAAATAAATAAACGCATGTTTCAGAACTAGCAGATCATCTTGTAATTCCATCCTAGAGTCCAAACCAGAGCCTTAAAGAGGGAGGAAGTTCTGATAGTGAGCTGTAACATGGATGGACCTTGAACACAGTGTGCCAAGTGAAACAATGGCCACTCGTACTTACAGGAAGGACTTATCCAGAGACAGAATAGATGTGCAGGGGCTGGGAGGGGAGTGAGGAACCATGGCTTCCTGAGGACAGAGTATCTTGGGCTGTACACGGGGTCTCATTGTGTGGCTGAGGCTGGTCTCAGGCTTGCGGAGCAGCTTGGCTTTGGATACCGTTTGACTGATAAAGTTCTAGAGATGGATGTTGGTAATTACTGCACCGTAATACATACTGACGAATGTGACTTCGCTGTATACTCTCAAGAAGGGTTAAACGACCCAGAGAGCCCAGTGGTAAGAGCACCGGCTGCCCCTGCAGAAGGCCTGGGTTCAGTTCCCAGCACCCACAAGTTGCTAACAGCCATCTATGACCCCAGGTCCAGGGGATCTGATGTCCTCTTCTGACCTCTACAGGCACCAGGCACACATATGGTGCAAATACATAACTGCAAACAAAACACTCATATACATAAGACAAAGCAAGTATAGTCCAAAATAAACACAGTCTAAAGTTTTAATCTAAAAGGGGTTAAGCTGAATGTTGTGTCCTGTGCCTGCTATCTTGCAGATCCAGGCAGCCCTGGGGGATTACTGCAAGTTCAAGGCTAACCTGGTCTGTAAGTTAGGTCTAGCTAGCTAAGCCTATGTTGTGAGACTCTATCTCAAAACAAAACAAAACATAGCATTACGGTGCCATAGACTTTGTTGTGGATAGTTTTAAACGAACTCACAACAAAACAAACAGAAAAAGGGAAGAAAGGCTATCAGACAGGGACAGTCCATCCATGCTCTGGGACAGCCCTCCATTGCTTCAGTAGAGCCTGGCCGAACTTATGAGCAGAGATTTGTCTTTGAGCAAACAGCTTTGAAAGATAACAATAGTGTCGGGTTTGTTGACTGTCTGGAACAAGAAAGATGTCTTTCTCCGAGACAAAGTTCAGGCAGGTTGACTGCCCATCACAAAAGACACAGTGTCTACGCCCCGGGTTCTTTCCTTGTCCCCCAGCCCACGGACACATAGGTATTATTTGGCTCACTTTCCCTTGGCCTGTGGGACCTTGAAAACTGGTCCAAGGGCTTATATCCTGCCCATCCTTGTTGCTGTGAGGGGCAAAGTTTCTTTACCGCTAACACTTCATGTCTTTGGCTAGCATCCGTGAAGCTGGAGTAGGCGAGCCTGGTGGCTTACACGTGTGGTAAAATACAGGCCCCTTGCAGCTCTTCATTCTCTTAGTATCAGAACATTAGATGGGGTGGGTATAGAAACCAACCTTTATGATGCAATGATTCAAATCAAATTTTAGGACTCTCACCCCCCAAAGGATAGTTCCTCTAAGGATCCAACATGTTCCTTCACTTGGAGGCAGCTTTTTTCTTTTCACACCAGTTGCCAGGAAACTCGGTGAAGCTTCTCTATTTTCCCGTCTATGGCTGGTGCCAGCTCAGCCTTCTGTGGTACAGTCTGGGTCTTAAATGTTTATATTTTGAAAGCGTGTTTCCTGGCTGATGGAACGCCACCCCTTCTCTCTATCCCTTCCCCTCTCCCCATCTCTCTTTTTAAAGATTTATTTTATGTATGTGAATGCATTGTGGCTGTCTTCAGACACAAGAAGAGGGCATTGGATCCCATTACAGATGGTTGTGAACTACCATGTAGTTACTGGGAATTGAACTCAGGACCTCTGGAAGAGCAGACAGTGCTCTTAACCTCTGACCCATCTCTCCAGCCCCCTCTGTCTCTTTTTCTATATCTGCTCTACCATGCATTCCTGCCCTGGTGTTCTCTCCTCCTAGGCCTCAAGGCAACAGGTCTAAGTAACATGGATTAATATCTCTGTTATGCCTAAAACAGTGATTCCCACCGGGGTCTCACATCATATATCCTGTATCTCAGATATTTATGATACAATTCATAACAATAGAAGAATTACAGTTATGGAGTGGCAACAAGATAACACTATGGCTGGGGGTCACCCCAACACGAGGAGCTGTATTAAAGTGTCTCGGCATTAGGAAGGTTGAGAACCACTCTCCTAAAAGAAATCCTGCACCCATCGGCACTTGTTCCTCTTTTGTTTCCTTCTCTCCCCTCCAAACCAGTAAGCTCCTTTGTGTGTTTATGGATGTGTTGTTTCTGGATACTTCATGGCATTGGAACCATATGTTTGCTTCTTCTGTGTCTAGCTCACTCATGTAACAGTGTTTTCAAGGTTCACTCCTGTGGTAACATAGATCAGACTTTAAGTCTCATTGCTGAATAATATGTGGATATGCTATATTTGGTTTGCTCATTTATCAGTTTGTGGAAATTAGGTTACTTCTACTTTTGCATATTATGAATACTGCTATTATGAACATTTGTGTATCGAGTTTAAAAAATGGCTTGGTTTGGTGGCACACACTTTTAATCCCAGCACTCGGGAGGCAGAGGCAGGCAGATCTCTGAGACTAAGGCTAGCCTGGTCTACAGACCAAGTTCCAGGACAGCCAGGGCTATGGAAAGAAATACTGTTTCAAAAAGCAAAAAAAAAAAAAAAAAAAAAAAAGCTCTGGCTTTCTTGAAACTCATTCTATAAGACCAAGATGTCCTCAAACTCAGAGATCCTCCTGACTGCTGGTATTAAAGGCTGCCACCGTCCAGCTTAAAATTAATTTTATTATTTTATGTATATGACTGGTTTTGTGTGCATGTATGTGTACTACATGTGTGCAGTTCCTGAAGAAGCCAGAAGAGGGCACCAGAAGATCCTGGAACTGGAGGTACAGATGGTTTTGAACCACCAAGTGGGTCCTGGGAATTGAGCCTGGGTTTGCTGGAAGAACAGTCAGTGCTCTTAACCCTTAAGCCATTTCTCTAGCCTAAGGGTTGCTTTACAAAATGCTGGTTGGTGGGTCAGTCAGTCTGTCTGTCTCTGTGTATGTGTCTTCATTTGCCTGAGGAGAACAAGATAGCATTGGATCCCGTGGAGCTAAGGTTCCCAGCCAGCTGTGATCTGCCTGATATGGGTTCCTAATCCTGGGTCATCTGCTGCGCTGCCTCCCCAGTGCCTGGTTTGTTTTTGTTTTGAAACAGCCTCACAGTTGTGTCACAGGCCATCCTTGGGCTGGTTCCAGTCCCTCTGCTTCAGTGTCCCAGGTGCAGGTACTACACACTGCTGCCACCATGCTCAGGACATGGAGTTACATTCATTTTTCGTGGGCGTTTGCCTAAAAATGAAACTACTGGTTCTCATGATGATTTTAGGTTTAAGTTTTGGGGAACTGTTTTATTGCATTCCTAAGAATTGTGCAGTTTTATGTTCTTACTAGCAGCAGATGAGAATTCTAATGTCACACCTTTGCTGAAATCTTTATTATCTTTCTGAGACATAGTCTTGTGTAGCCCACAAGAACTCGCTATGTAGCCAAATATGATCTAGAAGTTCTGACCTTCTTCCTTCTGGCTCCCAACTGCTGGGATCACAGGCGTGCACTGTTAAATCTCGTGTTACGTGTGTACGGGATCAGTGTTTCCTGCATTCTGCCTGTGCGCTCTACCAACTGAACTATATTTCTAGCCTCACTGACATTTTGAAGTCTGCATCTTTTCCCTCATAGCCACCCTGCTGGGTGTGGGTGCTGTGCTGTGGATTTCACTTGTATTTCCCTGGCTGTTCCCTTGTGTGTGTTTCCCTGGCTGTTCCCTTGTGTGTGTATCCCTGGTTGTTCCCTTGTGTGTGTTTCCCTGGTTGTTCCCTTGTGTGTGTTTTCCTGGTTGTTCCCTTGTGTGTGTTTCCTTGTGTGTGTTTCCTGGTTGTTCCCTTGTGTGTGTTTTCCTGGTTGTTCCCTTGTGTGTGTTTTCCTGGTTGTTCCCTTGTGTGTGTTTCCTTGTGTGTGTTTCCTGGTTGTTCCCTTGTGTGTGTTTTTTTGTGTGTGTTTCCTGGTTATCCCCTTGGTTTGTTTCCCTGATTGTTCCCTTGTGTGTATTTCCTGGTTGTTCCCTTGGTGTGTTTCCTGGTTTTTCCCTTGTGTGTGTTTCCTGGTTGTTCCCTTGTGTGTGCTTCCCTGGTTTTTCTCTTGTGTGTGTTTCCCTGGTTGTTCCCTTGTGTGTGTTTCCTGGTTGTTCCCTTGTGTGTGTTTCCTGGTTGTTCCCTTGTGTGTGTTTCCCTGGTTGTTCCCTTGTGTGTGTTTCCCTGGTTGTTCCCTTCTGTGTGTTTCCCTGGTTTTTCCTTTGTGTGGGTTTCCCTGGTTTTTCCCGTGTGTGTTTTCTTGTCCATATTTTTGCCATTTGTATTGTGTTCTGTTCTGAGGCCTCACATTGTTTGTGGGATATGTACCCCTTGGCATGGGAAAGACTGGGTTTAAATCTCCCATCTGCTTCTACCAGTTCTGTGACTTTGAGCAAGTCTGATACTCCTGGTGCCTGTTTTCCTGCTTATGAACTTTGAGTTATCATATGAACTTAGATTGGTTGGTAATAAGGTTGGGGTAGGGACCTCAGTGAATCTCACAATGAACATGAGAGTTAGAGGAGGAGATTTCCAGTTTGGCCAGGAGGCCTGGTCCAAGAGTGTGTTTTGAACATAATTTTTATCTGCTTTACTGTTGGATTAGCTCACTAAGAGGGATTAGCTTCTCTGGGTCTCTCCTTTAGCTCCTATGTGGAGGCATCTTCACCTCTGTCGTGTGATGGGGCATCTTTGCCTCTGTCATGTGATGGGGGCATAGACAAAGCTGCCAATGGGAGACTGCACCATGTTAAGAATTGGTTAAAGGTGGGTAGGTTCTGTATGCTAAAGTTTTGATTATTTTTGTTTTATGGGTATAAGTATCTTGCCTGTATGTATGCATGCATACGTGTATATATGTGCACCACATCCCTGCCTGCTGCCCTCGGAGGTCAGAAGTGGGTATCAGATACCCAGAACTTGAATCACAGAGGGTTGTGAGCCATCATGTAAGTGCTGAGAACCAAGCCTGGGTCCTCTGTGAGAGCAGCAAATGCTCTCAGCCTCTGTGCCATCTCTTCAGCCTAGGTTTTGATATCTTATGAGTCTTGTGTTTTGCTTTAAATTTCAGCTCTGCCCAGGAAAAGTCTCCTCCAGGTGCCCTTCCTAAGGACCTACAAGTCATATTATATACATGCCCTTGTTTTACATGTCCTAGGAGCTGGTCAGGAGGGTTCTATGATCCCATTTTATAGATAGAGAAACTAAGATTCTAAGAGGTACAATAACATGTCTGAGAATACAGCTGTGAGAAGCTGGTGCCTGGATTCCAACCCAGCTGTTTCTAAGCCTTCCTCCCACCCAACCTCCACCATGGCTCTAGCAGCTGTTTCTATTTCGCTAGTGTGACAGAGACGGTGTTTCCCTTGCTTTGGACTAAGAACTGTTTTCAGTGTCACAGAAAACTCCTACCTTGTCCCAGGCCATGGAAACCAGAGTTGCCGTGGGACACCTAGCTCAGCTCACACCTGCTGCAGACCTTTCTGCTGTTAATTACGTTTATTTACTATATGTGCACACATGCTCATGTGTGTGCTGGCCTCAGCAACATATGTGGAAGTCAGTGACAATTTAAGGAGTTGCTTCTCTTTTTACTATCCCTCCTCCAGGGTCAGGGATTGGACTCAGGTTGTAGGATCTTCAGGAAGCACGTTCCTTTATCCACTGAACAATCTCACCAGTCCGTACTCAAACTTCTGCTCCTGGTTTTCCCCCAGCCTATAAGTTCTTAAGGGGACAGTGGGTCTCTTAGTTCCTAGAGCTCTGGTATCTAGCACATGGCCATCTACAAATGCCACTGATGCAGTCTGGGCTCTAGCCACAGCCATTACCATCAGACCCAGCACTGGGCAGGGGAGAAGATAACCATGAACCCAGGCAGGGTTCTGACCCTAACCAGACACCAGCAGTCAGAATAGCAGGGTAGGATTCTCGGCTGCCAGGTCCACCCAGACTGAAATAGAAATCTACTTCAGAGACAAATGGGGAAGTGGCCCCGGTCCAGGGCGGGTGAGAGAGCATACTATACAACCAGGGACTATGGACTCAGCTCCATGGGAGACTGGACCCAGGTCCTCTCCCCAAATCAAAGTCAATCACAGGCTTGGACAACTCACCCCCTCCTCCAGAGATGCAGGGAAACTTGGGTTTAGAGCTCTAGGTCTGAAACAAGGTCTCACTCAAAATGGGCTTGAACTCTGTCTGCAGCTAGGGCTGACCTTGAACTCCTGATCTTCCTGCCTTCACCTCCCAAGTGCTTGGATTGCGGCCGTATGCATCTGCTTCCAGCTTTATTCATTTATTCATCTAAGTAAACTTTTGCTTTGTTTTTGAAACAGGGCCTCACCCCATAGTGTAGGCTGGCCTTGAACTCACTGTGGAGCCCAGGCTGGCTTTGCACCCGTGACCATCCTGCCTAAGCCAAAGGCGACACCTAATTTTCTCCAATGTGCAGCTCATCCTGGCTGAACATACTTCCTGAGACACTTGCAGCCTCCTGGGTACTCTGTAAATTAACAGGCACTATTTCTTTTACTTTCCAATTTTCTCAAGTGTATTTTTGTATGGTGTGTGGGGACACTTGGGCGTGTGCTGCACAAGTGTGCAGAAGTGAGTTTGGCATCTAGCGTCTTCCTCAGTCTCTCTCCACTTTATTCATTGATACGGGCTCAGTTGAACCCAGACCTTGTTAGCACAGCTAGCCTCACCTTCTGGACTCTGGCATTACGGATGACCCACTTCACTCACATGAGTTCTAGGGATCCGAACCCCCATCCTCATACTTGCATGGCAAAACACTTTAACCACTGAGCCATCTCCCCAGCCACACACACTTTCAGCTTTGCATCAAAGGAGTTGTTTGCTCCTTCATTGAGGTGTTCACTAGGCCAGACAGCCAGCACATTAGCCAGGCTGCAACAGTGAAAACTGAGTTAGGAGTTAGGAACTGAAGTCCAGTATTGCCACCAGCAGGCTGAATTCCCAGAATTATGAGATAGGTACTTCTCCTCACAGACCTCCATCTCCCTACCTGTAAAATGGGATACACGTAGCATCTCCAGAAGACATTGGAATGTCACAAAGATTCAATGGGAGAATTGAGGCTCCCAGCCAGCTCTGAGCCTCAGAGGGAAGGTGGTAGCATAGAGGAGCCAGACAGATTCTCAGCACTGAAGACAGTCCTATAGGAACCCCTGTCCCCCAGTGAAGTATGTAGGAACAGTTCTAGGGTGAGGCAAGAGGACAGGCTAGAGATAATAGTTAGTGTTAGTTTCTAGACTGTGACGCCCCACTCCTTCCTGGTAAACTAACAAATAGTAAGGATGTACCAAAAAAAGAAAAAAGAAGACGGAGGGAGGGAGGGAGAGAGAGGGAGGGAGGGAGGGAGGGAGGGAGGGAGGAAGGAAGGAAGGAAGGAAGGAAGAAAGAAAGAAAGAAAGAAAGAAAGAAAGAAAGAAAGAAAGAAAGAAAAGGAAAAGGAAAAAAAGAAAAAGAAAAGGAAAAGAAAAAAGAAAAAGAAAAAATATTTCTCTGGGCTGGCCTTGAACTCATTATGTAGCTGAGGATGACCTTGAACTTCTGATCCTCCTGCTTCTACATCCTGAGTAGGGGGATGACAGATACCACCATGCCCAGTATCTTGTAGTGCTGAGGATCCAGGCATGCTTTGTAGCAAGCTGAACCTCATCCCTACCTAGCCAAATGGGGTCTCAGCAGTATAAACTCCCCCTGGCACTGGGGAGTGTGTCCAGGCACACACATGCTACACATGCTCACGGACTACACATTCACACCTTTGTCTTGCACACACATGCAGATGCACCATGGAAGGCACAGCGCTTGGTACATGCATGTAAACCCAGCGCTGGGAGGGCTGAGACAGGAACAAAGCTAGCCTTGTACGGTTCGGGAGGTAGCAGTACCAAATACAGGGCGTCTGCCTGCCTTTCCTCCATCAGAGTCAGCAGAGGCAAATGTGAACAGAAACCCTCAGAAGGATTTAGCCCTGCTCCCTGCTCCCAGATACATCCAATTACTCTGCTCCTCTTCCCCTTAACAAGCCTGCCTGGACTCAGGGAATCAGTTTTCCCAGTGGGGTTAACCTCAGGCTACATTGTATTTTAGCATCCTTCCTGCTAGTTCCTGCCAAGAAGCCTGAGCAGCTCTGAGAGTCCCGCCCAGCCCCGCCCCAAGGGACCCTCTTTACTCTCTAAAATTTGACACACACAGGGTTTTGGGGTTTTTTTTGTTTGTTTGTTTTTGTTTTTGTTTTTTGTTTTTAGATAGGATCTTTCTGGCCTGCAACTCACAAGAGATGCACTATGCAGAAGAGGCTAGTCTTGAACTCACAGAGATTGCCTACCTCTACTGGGATTAAAGACATTTATATGCTATATCATCTAGCATAGTCAATACTCAGACACATACTCAGCTACTTGAGCTCACAGGTAAGAAGTTGAGGCCCAGAAAGGGGAAAAATGTCTTGTGTCATTCAGAAGTCAAACTCTGCCTAGAGCCAGGTCCCCATGTCCTTGCCTCCTCCACGCCAGGCCTCTGCGTCCCTCCGTGATATGCAGCCTAGTCCTGGGCAGAACTGGGTAGAGGAAATGAAGAGGAAGGGAGAAGGCCCCACACCCTCCCACACCTGCTCAGCCTACTGCACCCAGCCTGGGGCTGCAATGGTGTGCCCGGTGGGCGAACAGCGGAGGAGAGAAGCGCCCTTACCTGACAACTCGCCCTGACACAGCAACCGCCTGCAAGCCACGAGAACTGGAGCAAGCTAGACTCCCGAAGCAGCCCCTGCCACCAGGCAGTTCACGTGCCACAGAGTGCAGGCGTCTGGGAGGTGGCAGATGAGGTAACTGGGACTACCAGGAGGGGAAGTGACACTGTCCCTCAGGGCTCAATCTGGAGATCTTGCTCAAGTGTCTGGCACAAGGCTGAGTCAGTCACTGCCGGGCTAGGAGCAAGTCACCCCCAGCTCTGCCCACTCAGCCTAGCGATGGGGACCGTCAGATCAACAGTTTAGCCTGAGGGTTCCTGGGAAGATAAAAGAAAGGAGCACTCAAGGCCCAAGGCTGGCCACAAGAAGGCTCCTAGCTACACACCAGCTCCCCTCCTGGCTTCTCTCAAGTTTGGACAGAGCCTGGCTCCTGCTCATTACTGCCACAGGGAATGATTACCCTGGTTTCTCAGCAGTGCCTGGAAGGCTCATTAAGAGAGACCCAGATCCCAAGATCAAGGAATGGGTTGTCTGTGACTCCAACCATGCATGTCCAGACACCACTCTCCAGGGACCAAGAATGGCTCCTTGGAAGGAGAGTGGCTTGGGAGAAGGGCAGAACAGGGGTGAATCTCTGCCTTTCTAACCTCCATCCATCCTGGAGCTTGGGCAGGACTAGGAGAAGGCAATGGATAGCTCTGCCTGGGTACTTGACTGGCCTGGACAACCCCTCCCTGTCAATCAGAATTATTCCTTATCCCCTTTCTCCTCTTCTAGTGTCATTTACTAGGAGTGAGAGTGCAGAGCAAAGTCTCTGATCTGAGGTGAGAGCTTTAGAGAAAACTCAAGAGAGGTGTGTTGAGCAAGAGAGCTAGGGTCTCCTCAGGTGGACAGAACTAGGATTTACTAGGTCTCGCTTTCCCGTTCCACCTTCTGTCTCTCTCTGGAGAAGCCCACCCAGCCTGGAGGAGACCGTACCTCAGGCCCAACAGGATTGAAGCAGGCCAGGAGCTATGGCCAGGCAGGCTCCTTGGGTACTGCTTCAGTTCCCTATGCCAATGCTTTGATTTGTGCCCGGAGTCTGGCTTGAAAGCCCTCTGCAGGCCAGAAGAGGAAATACACCCTCTGACCTACCCCAGCAGTGGGTGGCTCTGGGGCCTTGCCTGGGTCACAAGGTAAGGCAGAGGTGTCTTGTCCCTCGGTCCTCTTCCTTGGCATGTATACATGAAAGAAGAGCCTCACAGTGGAGTTGTGTGAGGGAGCTAATGCAGCTCCGGGGGTAGGAAGATCAAGATTCCCTACACAAAGCCTGCTTGGTCGTCCTAGCCTGCCCCATCCCCTAGGCTCCCAACCAAGCCCATTTCTCATACTCTAAACCCCAGAGGAAGAAGGCATTTTCCCTTAGCCCAAGGGTAAGATGGCACTGGTCAACTCTGCTTGAATTTGCTGGGTGACCTTAATCAGTGTCCGTCGCTCTCTGGATCTCAGTTCTCCTATCTGTAAGATGTAGTAGTAATAACAATAGTAATAATAGTAGCAGCAGCAGTAGGAGGAGGAAGAAGAAGAAGAAGAAGAAGAAGAAGAAGAAGAAGAAGAAGAAGAAGAAGAAGAAGAAGAAGAAGAAGAAGAAGAAGAAAATAAATGAAGGCATCCACATCTTGGTGGTGCCATGAAGAATGGTCATCATGGTAACAAAAAGGCAATGTGCAGACCAAGATAACAGAGGGTGTCACATGCTCCTCACATCCTGAGACCCTGGTCTTTCGGCCCCTGGCAGCAGGCCCATTCTCTTGATAAGAAGTAAGTGTGACTTCATAGAAAACAAAGAAGCCTCTACTCCCACCCAACAGCAGGCCACTGACAGGAAGATCCCTCTGTCCCTGTGTAGGGAAAATCCTGAAAAGGAATACTGCAGTGGGGGTGGGGGTGGGAGTGGGGGTGGGGCAAAGTATCTAGAGGGTCGGCTCCCAGGCCAGCGGATGTGGCAGTCAACCTGGAGGAAGGCTGGGTGCGCACACTTGCGAGCTGGTCAGGGAGTGCGTTCACCTCTACATTGTGGGGTACAGTGTTTGTGTGCATCTGTGCCTTTGAGGTGCTGCCCACCTACCTCACTCCAGGGTACCCCAGAATTACCAGTCCACAGCAGTGTTTTCCCAGGCCCGCAATCCTAGGAAAGCCCAGATGCCATAGGAGATTTGTAAGGTGGCAGCCACCACAGGTTCCTCATCTTTCCCCAGAACAAAAGCAGTTGCATAAGAAGAGGAGGAAGGCTTAGGGGATTAAGCAGGCTCTGCCAGCTTAGCCCTGGGTGTGGGCTTCTCTGGAAGGTCCAAAAGCCCCACTATCCTCAGACCTTTAGTGGCCAAAAAGCAATGGGCACTGAGCCTTCTTCCACGATAACCTCTCTGCCTCGAGCCACCTACAATAAGTCAGACGCTCCCACACAGCCAGGCTACCCCGAGAGCCCTGTCCCTGGTGACCACTGCTGGATCAAGCTCATTGTCTTCCTTCTGGCCTTCCTTGGGTATATCTACCCCTTGCAGAACTGTGCTTCCTGCAGCAATAGATGAGAGCTCTTCCTGCCCACTGAGGACTGAGAAGGAGCCACTGGTAGGGGTGGTCTCTTGTATATTCTAGGTTTCCAAGGCCTTTATCGGGTGGCTCCTTGCCACCCTTGGGATGTGAGAGGGTCAACAGCAGTCTCTGTTCTGTCTGGAATAGGAGAGGCCTGGTTGGGCTCTGTAGGAGGAGATGTGGCCTCCCTGGGTGTTGGTGTCACTTTAAGCTCTTGGCTAGTAAGCTGGGTCGTGTTCTCAGACCGGGAGTAGGGGGTGCTCTGGCTGAGCCACAGAGCTCCTTCAATCCATCCCACCAGGATCCTGGGGCTGCTGTTTGCCATCTTAGGAAAGTACAGATACCCAGCAGAAGAGCAGGGAGCCCATGCCCGTGGTGTAACCCCTACTGAATATGCCCATCATATTTAGATTTAGTACACAGGTCTATAACACACATACAACAGCATTCCTGTGCACTCATGTCCAGTAGAGCCCATGCAGGGCTTAAACTTAGTTTAGCAGCAAGATGGTACAAGGCTCTTTCAGAACCAGCAAAGAGATGGAAGAAAAGGACCTGATTTCTCCAAAGGCTGCTAGACTTTTGTTCCCTCATAGACAGGTCATGAGGTTTCCCATGGACACAGATCACTTATGGCCATAAGTGTGTGGTGGGCTCATTCTTAGAAAGGCCTAGGTCAGACCACACATAGAAAACAAGCAAATGTCCTTCAGAAGATAGCTTTTGACAGAACCACTCAGCCGCTGGCTCATGGTAATGTGTTAGGCCTGGGGAGAAGGTTCAGAGAGCAGAAGCTCCTACTCCACGTCCTGACCTGAGTCAGAACCTGAGCAAGAAGCCTCACACACTGGAATGCATTTGAAATCCCAACACTTCTGCAGCGGGATGGGTGGCAAAGACAGGAGAATCACGTGGAAACTCACCAGGACAGCTATGTCTGGAGCACGCACTTTTTAGCACCAGGAGAAACAAGAGAGACTTCGCCTTGAAGAGGCGAGAAGAGATAATGGAGTTCAGGAAGTGGTCCTCTCACCTCCACACTGCACAGGCACATGTGTACACACCAACATAAAAATGGATGTAAGGTTTAAAAACTCAGAAAAGTCACTCTGCATTTCAAAGGGCAGAAGGTAGGCCTGTGGGAATGCTAGAGGGACAGGGCCATTCCCAGGCAGAGGAGGCTGGCCCGCTCTGCCAAACCCTCACTCTCCACTTTCTTGTATTTCAGGTTCTCTCCTGCTCTCTATGCTTGGTGGGCTCCTCTGTTTGATTTAGGGATGACCAACAGTATCACTGTTCTTGGCGGATGTGGTGGCGCATTCCTGCAATCCCAACACTATGGAGGCTGAGGCCCATTCTGGGCTAAATATGGAGACACAAAGGCAGCACAAAGAAAGGCTGATTGATGCTGGTCTACAGCTCAGCTCAGGATCCAGCCTCTGGGGAACGCAGGGCAGGCATGAGGTCACAGGCACTAGTCCAAGCTCCTCTGGATCTACTGATGAACCTGGCCACAGGTCAGCTCAACTTAGTGAGCTAAAAGCGTGAACTTTGCGCCCTGGAGCATTGTGGGAACCACCAGTGCAGCAGGCTGAAGCCCGCCCTAACCTACGAGAAGGCATCTCCAACATCAGAGAGGAGGTCAGCTACTGAATACTCCAGACAGATCCAGAGCCTCCCCACCGGCTCTCCCAGGACGGAGCTTATGATGTGCCAGGAACTGTTCGTTCTGAGCCCTGAGACTGGGCCAGTTAGCCCTCCCACACTAGCCAAGGGAGGTGCAGTGGTATCCTTCACTGTTCTGAGCCATTTGTCTGACACTCTTAGAGTGCCATAGTAGCAGATCAAGGATTTGAACACAACGCTTTTGACACGGCGCACACCCTGCCCTTTGGAGCAGTGTCTCGTGATTCAAGAGGCTGTAGAGACAATAGAGAAAGGAAGAAAGCCCAAGACGCCAGTGGACTTTCTCGGAAGAGTTACTCTTTGTGTGCTTTGATTTCTCCACTCCTCTGTCCAGCAAGAGCTGGATGGCTCAGACAATGGTCACGTGTACCACATGGTCCTATCGGGGACAGAAACCCAGACTAACATGGTGACCAAGCATCCTAGGAGCCAAAGTGAAAGAGAAAAAGCAGAAAGGATTTATGGCTCTTCACCACACCTCCCCACCCTCAAGCCCCGCCACCCCAGCTAAAAAGGAGACAAATATTTGCCTGATTGGGTGGAGCCAATCACTGGGATAATCCTGCTTCATGTTCTGTGTGCACTGAGGAGAGCAACATAATCAGTTACACATTAGTGAGCTCTGGCTGCAAGAGATAGATGGAAACAGACAGACAGACAGACAGACAGACAGACAGACAGACAGACAGACAGGAAAAGGGGAAGGGAGGGAAGAAAAGGGGGAGGGAAAGGGAAGCAAAGAGACCAACCACTACAAGGCATACTAAAAAGACAAGGTTGTGACATTTCCTGGTCATCCATATAAAGTCTCCCACAAGTAATTCACTATCAGGGATGTTTGTGTTTGGTGAAGCTTCCATGCTCGGGGCTATTGCGGTGGGGTAGAAGTTTCTGACCTTGAACCAAAGGACACTCGGAAGAACATCGAGAGAAAGCTGCCTTTCCAAGCTCCGCAGGTCTGCGTGTTCTGTGAGGCTGCAGCCTGTCTGTCCCATGAGGATCAGAGCGTAGTTTTGGGGAAACACTGTGGCTCCCTTTCAGCGTTGCCTTAGGTGAGGGAGGACCCCAGAGTGCAGAGGCTTTTCTGGAACAAAGCTGTTGAGTGGACTATGGGATGGAAGGGCTTTTTTCCTCCTGTCTGAGGTCCTGGGGTTGGAGGTGGAGTTCCTGGCCACTGAGGCAGGAATGATAGGGTGAGGGGCACCCACATGGCACTGAATCGGAGTTAAGGGAAGAACTAAAGGATGCATGAGCGCTTTGGGGGCCTCTGAATGGAGTCCAAGGGCTAGAACTGCTCTTTCTTCTTTGGGGTTCTCTTTTGGTAGCCTTACTTTCTAGCCCCCTGATGAGGTCAGCGTCAGCCATGACACATGGAGAGTGGGCCATGGTGAGAGGCAGTCAAGGCTTCCAGGGAGAGAGCCTTGTCCTATGGAGTCTTTGACATAACCCAGAAGGGACCCCCCCCCCCAGCTGGCCCTGAAACCACACCATTCTTGCTGCAGGGCACAGCAGGAAGTGAGGAAGAACGGGTATCAGACACACTTGGAAAGGTGGAAGGGTCACCTGGGAGGAGGGTCACCTGGGGAGATGGTTACCTGGAGTGACTGTGTGGTGACTGGAATAGTTCAAGATCACTTGAGCATGAGGAGCCCAGTGACCCCTCTTTAGAAGAGAAAATGCAGTGGGTTTGTGCTGGAGAAGCCACCGTGCCAGATGAGGGCAGAGTAAGAAGGGCTTGAGGGAAAAGGCTGGGGAGGGAGGATTCCAGAGCTGGAACAGTGCTACCAGGGTAGAGATTAGGGAGCTGTTGGAGAGTTAGCTATAGGGTTCCATGACTGGATGGGGAAGGTGAGGAAGGCAGAGCTCAGGATGTGTCCTTGGCTCCATCCTGCAGGAGAGACAGGAGGAGCAGACCGTGGGAACCTGGGCTTGAGCCCGGCCCACCCTTCTCATCTATCTCTTTACTGCTTGGACCTAGGCCACTCCCACCCTCCTCCAGCCTCCAAGGTGTGGGACCCAGGACTCCCTCCACTCATTTACCACCTTTAGAGAGTTCTCATCCCTTGCCTGGACTGCCCCTGAAGCTATAGGTCCTCTTTAAGTCAGGACTGAAGATTCAGGCAGGACTGGTGTGGAAATTGCCTGGGGGGTGGGGGGAGGGAAGGGAGACACCCAGCCTTCACCTGATCCCTCAGCGGCTCCAACTACGTTCTCCTGGAGGACAGGCCAGCCACAGGCTGTCAGCATTAGAACTGAGATCAAGTTCTCTGTGGGTGGACCTGGGAGAGGAGGGAGATGACCTGGTAGCTGTTTTTGCTTCTACTCATCAGATACCTCATTGACATACTCATGTTACTCAGCTACCGCCTGAGGAATGCCCTGCACAGTGGCATCCGGCTACACAGTCGTCTGGAAAGAGGCACATGAGCAATTTTAGTACTGCTTGCCAGGTTTTCAGTCCAGGACAGGGGACCAGACAGACTGAAAAAGCCACACAGCTAAAGCCCAGCTGCGCATGCGCACTCCTGCAGCACCCCTGGATGTTGTCTACCAAAGGCTGGTGGAGGAGGCAGGTATGTCTCAGAGAGAACAGGCTGGCCTTTGGGGTTCCCTCTGATGTGTTCTCCCCTGTCTTTCTCTCAGTGGCGCTCAGAGATACCTAATGTTCTCCTTCACTGAGTTCAATCACCCCTGAGAGCCACACCTACTCTGACCACCTCCACTGCCTGTGTGTGTGTGTGTGTGTGTGTGTGTGTGTGTGTGTGTGTTGGGAGGGAGCCCAGCCTTGAGCTCACGTGACCTCCTGGGAGCATGGCACCTGACCATCCTTCTTTCAGTCTAGCTGGAAGGGAAGCGACCTTTCCTGGGTTTCTCCAATTATTTCGGCTGAACCAACTTCTGAGGCTTCTTCCTCCATAGCTTGTGAATGTCAGATTGCCAAAGTGGGAGGCAGGGAGGTGTTGGGGTGCAGAATCCTAGAGCATTAGAGTAGGGATCAGGACATGTTACTGTCAAGAGAATAGAAAGTTGGAGCTTGGGTTACAGACATTTAGAATGTTTGGATAATCTTAGGCTACTAGGGTAATTATGCTGAATCCCTGATGGGAGGGGGCAGAGATATTCTAAGAGACACTTATACATAGCTGGGAGTGGTGGCACACCCCTATAATCCCAGCACTTAGGTAGAAGCATGTGGAGCTCTGTGATTTTGAGGACAGCCTAGGCTACATAGTGAGTTCCAGGCTAGCTAAGGCTGCAGAGTGGACACCATCTCAGAGAAACCAAAACAACAATCGAAAGACAAGCCGCCGCTGTGCCTCTTCCTGCGGTTATGAGGTCTCTACCTTTTCTTCACTTGCAAAAATTAGTGTGTTTCACAGGCGTATGGGAAGACTTGGGAAATGGTTCTACTCACTGTTGAAGAACAGAACCAGCAACCAAGGATGCTCCCAGGCCCAGAATAGGTGGGGATCTTACCCCTCCCAGTTGCCCTGGGGGTATTTCCTCTTAGAGCTGGGTCTGAGGCTCAACTGGCAGTGCTTGTTCCTTGCATGTGAAGCCCAGGGCTCAGTCACCAGCACTGCATAGCCTGAGCATGGCGCTCCGTGATGGATCCCTGCTCTCACGGGGTGGGGGAAGAAGGAGAAGTTCCAGATTGCCCTCACTACACGGAGAAGGCATGGCCAACCTGGGCTAATTGAGACTCTGAAAGCAAAAGGGGAGGGGCAGATCTTGCAGGTCACAGTGGTCCATATCTGTAATCCCAGCACTCTGTAATTTCAGCATTGGTGTGGTAGAGGCAGGAGGATCAGGAGGTCAAGGCTAATTGTTCTCCACTAAATAGTAGGTGCCAGGTCAGCCTAAACTATGCAAGATCCTGTCTCGAGCCCCCATATCCTGAAAACCAAAAGCAAACAAAAATGGGGAGTTTTAAAGACTGTTTTCTTCCTTTTGGGTTTGAATGAAAAATTTTTTATAAGGGAAAATGGGGTCAATCACAGACCAGGTCGCCTGCGGCTCTGGGAAAGATCCATTAACTTGTCTCATATCTAAATTTACACGTGTTCTTACTTTTGTGCCTTTTCCTTGAGACAGGATCTTTCTGCGCAGTGCTTGTTATTCCAGAGCTCACTATGTGTACTAGGCTGGCCTTGAACTCACTGTTATCCTCCTGCTTCAGCCATTTAAGTACTGGGAGTAAAGGCATGTACCACACTTGGCCTTCTTGTGTCTTTCTGTAATAGCCCTAAGTGTGTTGGGATAGAAATTGAACCATCATTCCCCATGGTTTGGCTAAACTGTTAATAAATCTATTTTCCTTTATAAATTTCTGCTTCTCAGTTTCTTTTGAAATACAGGGAAATGGAGGTGGTGGATTTATGCATGTAAGCACTCAGAAGGACTGGAACCATAAGCAAGTACGTCCAGAATTATGGGTTAAAGGAAAGCAGGCCAGAAACGCTGCCAGCATCACTGAGTCCCACCTCCTAACAGCATCCCTGGATGTTCAGAAAGTTAAGTTTGTCAGGGCCACACCTGCTGCTCAGCAGGGCTCTGTCCTCCAAACCCTGTGGAATAGCTCACGGGACCTCTTGAAGAGAAGTAGTCCCTGCCTGGTGACAGTGTACCACAGAGACAGTGCTCGGTCCTGCTTCTGCCTGGGCTTTCCAGCAGCCCTTCAGAGCACCCTGCCCCAGGAGATATTTTTTCATGCCCTCCCACAAAATATTTCCACAGCTCCCAACGCTGCCTTTTATGTCTCCTTGTCCTCCAAGGCCTCTGGGCACCATCTCCAAACTGGCTCTATGAAATCAGCAGGAATAGGGGCTCTTACGCTGCCAACACAAATGTTTTAGCTTGGGAAATAAAGACTAGCCCGAGGGGTTTCCTGGTCCACGTGGACCAGTTGCTCAACTGTGATCTCACAGCCTGGCCCCTCAGCTCCTAGGAGCCACTTGGGACCAAGGATCAAACTCCTGCATCTTGCTCATCCCAGCTTTCCTTGTTCTAAGCAGAGGGATGCTGGCTTCTGCCCCTCACAATTCCCAAGCTTACCCGCGAAGTGCACGGGCCATCTGTCTGTGTCTCTTACAATGGTTCTCAGAATGGAGAGGCACCCATCTAAGACCAAGGCTGCTGTCATTTTCCTTTAGCATCTCTCCCACGCTCTATCCCTTAGCCCATTGCAACTTCCCCCTCTCAGCCTGTGACCTGCCAGGAGACAGGAAGTCGCTGAGATAGCAGCTGAGATGACAGAGTTTGGGACAGGGATGGCACTCCGCAGTTGCTCAAATTGGAGGGCTCTGAGATGTTCACCCCTTCAGAACCATTGACTGTGAGAAGTGAGCTTCTGGAGGTGTGTGGGGACCTCCATTACTGTCGCCATGTTCTGACACCACCTGTGTTTCAATGTGTCAGGTACTGTGCAAACACTTTATATACAGGAAGTGAGCCGGTTCTCACGGGAACCCTTCAGGGCATGTACTACTAATATCTCTGTTCTACAAGAAAAAAAAAACTGAGGCACTGAGGGACAATGCCTACCCCCACTTCCCACCCCCATTCCTGCAAGAACTGAGGTCTGAAACAGGCTGGAATGATAAGGAAGCCTTGACCATCCCAGGCTACTATTGGAAGCTCCTTTGCTATGTCCCCTCAGGGTCCTGTGGGTCCAGGTCCAGTTCTTTCCCCCCTTGCACTGAAAGTGACACCCTCATGTAGCGCACACCATATATACCTAACTGGGAAGCCATGGTGCTGCAGAGTCTCAGCCTCTCTCAGTCAGTTGGGGGCGGGGTGCTGGAGGGCTCCCATCACTGGATAAACACAGTGGGCTGCCAAGCCTAAGTCAGCCCTGGAGATGAAGACTTCCACAGACCAATGTTTTCACATGAAAACAAACGCAGAAACAGTTGCAAGGAGTTTGTAGGAACTTTGGAGAGAAAGGATTAGGTTTCAGAGAAGTGTCTCAGGCATAAATCGGAGGGGGTAGGAGATGAAAGGGTCAGGGAGCCTGGCTTTTGACACTCTTCCTTCCTCTACATTCAGGGTGAGCGAGCTTGCACTCTTCCAAACTCTGGGTACATATCTGTGATTTCTGAAAACCTTTCAGCAGTCGCTAGCAGTAGTTCTAGTGTTTTGGGAGATGGATGGAGGCAGGATCGTCGGGAGTTCAGGGCCACTCTAGGCTACGGGAGACCCCGGTTCTGGGAGAGGAAGGGGAGGTCAGGAAAAGAAGGGAGGGAGGCTTTCAGTGGTACCAACACACAGATACTAGTCGCCTTCCATCATCTGGCTCAGCACCAAGCAATGGTGGCCCCTGTACCCGACAAAGCAGACACCTCACAACCCCCGCCGAGCACAGGTCGTGCACACTTGTGGTGCACCAGTACCCACCCTGTGGAACCCGTCTGCACTCCATGGCAAAGTCACTGCGGCACACAGGCGTGCTCACACCATCTGTACACAGTAATCCCAGCACTCTTTACTCTGTCTGTCTGCTCAAGGGATTGTTTCCCTAGCCATCCCGGGGTGGGGGGTTGGAGGGAACCAGGAGCCTACCGGTCCTGCATTCCCTGTACTCGCGCCCACACTTCCAATCTCTTTGCTTCCCTCCACCGCCACCGCCGTGTCCCGCCCTTCCTGCGCCCTCACCTGCGCTGCGCAGCACCAGCCCGCGTGGGTCCCGAGTCAAGGCTGCGGCTCTGGGAAGCGAACCCTCCACTTAAATGAAGGACCGTGGGTGGTGCTTCAGCTCTGGTCCCAAGAGTACCAGGCTTCTTGCGGTACTAAGCAGGATGACCGGGGAGCGGCGGTGGCCCGGTGGCCTTGGCACCCAGCGTTGGAGTCCCGCCCAGACTGGATAGGGCTGGGCTGCCTGCCCTTGGTGGGACAAGGAGGCGGTGATAGATTGTTAAACACGCCGCGCCTGCGGGCTGCAGAGGACGACTCCGACTCCGAGGGTGGGAGCATGCCGTTAGATTGACTCCTGGATCCCCTAGCTACTCCAGTACTTTCCTGGCCTCATTTTCCCTCTTTATAGGGTTCTCTGTCTCTTTGTCTCGCTCTCCTTCCCCTTTCCACTCCTTCCTTCTCCCACTCCCTCTCCTTTCTGTGGTGTGTGTGTGTGTGTGTGTGTGTGTGTGTGTGAGAGAGAGAGAGAGAGAGAGAGAGGTTAGTATAATTTGCAATTATCCACTATGCACCAGGGGCTTCCATTTTATCATGTACTTTTTTTTTTTTAAGATTTATTTATTATATGTAAGTACACTGTAGCTGTCTTCAGACACTCCAGAAGAGAGCGCCAGATCTCGTTACGGATGGTTGTGAGCCACCATGTGGATGCTGGGATTTGAACTTATCACCTTCAGAAGAGCAGTCGGGTGCTTTTACCCACTGAGCCATCTCACCAGCCCTATCATGTACTTCTTTATCTACCTGTATTTTGAGACAGGGTCTCAGGTGTCCCTGGCTGACCTAGAACTTGATCTGTCCCCTAGAACCCCTGATCCTCTTGCCTCCACATTCTCCCTCCTGGGTTTACATCGGGTTGATGCAGTGCTGAGGATCGAACCCAGGACCTTGTGCATGCTAATCAAACACTCTACCTGCAGAGCTCCATCCTCAGTCCCAGGTCAGTTATGTTAGTGCCTTTAATTCTCAAAGCAATTCCAGAAGCATCATGGCCCCTATTTGAAAAGTGGGAAGGTTGAGACAGAAGTGAAGTGACTTACCCAGTGTCACATGGCTTGTAAGTGGTGGACCTGAGACTTGACTCCAGAGCCTGAGAGCAGGTTTGTGACATTTTCTACACCATAAGCAGCTGCTTCCTGGTGCTCAGAACAGCCAGGACTTTGGAGTTACCGATCCATTTTATAGACTCTGAAACAGAAGCCCTGAGACTGTAGCTTGTTCAGGGCCGCCCAGCTGGTGACTGAGCCTCAGACCAAAGGCAGGAACTGTGTTTGGAGGGATGCTGAAGATGGGGCTGTCAGCCCAGCAGAACAGGACAGTGTCTGATATAGAATAGGTGCTCCTCCTGAGTGTCCATCTTCCTCCTGACGGTCACTGGCCTTCCTTCTCTTCTTCCTTCCTGACTCTGAAGATCTGGCTAGGGGAAAGGGCCCTCCAGTCTCTGACCTGTAGTCCAAGCAGAGTCATCAGGGGTTCAAATGCTTCAGAAGCTCCTGTAGTTTACTGGTGTACACTGTAGTATCAAGTACAGTAGTGCAGTAACTGACTATAGTACACATTATATACTGTATACTACATATAGTGTATGCTGTAGTATATACTACAGTATTATATGCTGCATTATATACTATAGTACTGTAGTAACTACTGTATACTGTAGTATACACTATAGTACTATGATAACTACTGTACTCTGTAGCATACACTGAAGTACTGTAGTAACTGACTATAGTACACACTATATACTGTATACTATATATACTGTACACTGTAGTATACACTACAGTACTGTAGTAACTGACTATAGTACATACTATATACTGTATACTATATATAGTGTACACTGTAGTATACACTACAGCAATGTAGTAACTGACTATAGTACACACTATATACTGTATACTATATATAGTGTATGCTGTAGTATAACTACAGTACTGTAGTAATTACTGTACGCTGTCATATATATTATAGTAACTTGCTTTGCACTGATGCAGCTTCTAAGCACAGGATGCCAAGGATTGATATTTAAACTTAAATAGACTGTGGATTGGCAGGTAGCTAAGTAGTAGAACATTTGCCTAGCAGGTTCATCTCCAGAACTGAGAGAAAGAGAGAGAGAGAGACACTACCATATTGGACCACAGTGTAACTTTATAATATGAAGAAATGATGATTACTAATACTTTAATACTAATACTAAAGAATTGTGATGATATTTGGAAAAATTAATTGAGACTTTGACATAATTTGATAAAAATGATGTCATTTTAAGTCACTGAGATAGTGGTAGAGGCACTTGCTTGACAACAATGTGCAGAATGACTTGAGTATGATATTATGCACAGAAAGTTAAAATGTGCAAAATAAGGCCTGGCATGGTGGCACGGGCCTTTAATCCCAGGGAGGGAGGGAGGGAGGTCACTTTGAGTTCAGGACCACGCTGTTCTACATAGTTCCAGGCCAGACAGGACTCCACAGTGAAATATTGTCTCAAAATCAACATATAAATAAACAAACAAATAAAAGCAAAACATACAAAATAATACACTCATACAGAAAACATGTAAGGACATGACTAGGCGTGACCAATAGGGAACGAGAGGACGGGACAGGAGGATCTTCATGAGACTGAGGCTTTTTCTCCCAACCCTTCAACTCTGTGAGGATGAAGAGGACGGTGGGGCTTGCATAAAGAAAGAGGCCTCTCTTAATCAGGCCTTCTTGGTCCCCACCACCCCAGACACTGTGAAGATCCCCTCAGGGCTTGAAATGTCCCATTGCTGGCCTCTGCCACATCCCTATCACTCTGGTCCAATACCTCTGCTCTCTGGGCAGCCACTGTGTCTGTGATTTATGAGCCTTCTCCCCACACTTGGCCCAGTACTCTGCAGACGTCTGAGTGAAGGCATGAACATGGATTCTTTGGAGGTTGGGGCTGTGGTCATCATTCACTTATTCACCAATGCCTGTGATGTACCCCTGCCTATGTAGGGTGTAAGTTCATGGCTGACGGCCCCTATAAGTGCCCAGTGCCATGGTGAGTATACTAGGATATGGTGGGTATTGGTACAGAGACATGCGCAGAGGGACAGGAGACCCCCCAGCCTGGTGGCAGGGACAACAGGACTCCAGGACTCAAGAGTATCTTCAGCTGAGTTTTCAGAATGACTAGGGTTCTCTGGGCAGAGGCAGGGGACATGTTTTTGGGGAGAGGGCAGCTAGCAACTGACCTGGGGTGGGGTTGAGCATAATGAATTCTGGGAACCCTGAGGCAGAGATTCAAGGACAAGTGGTTTATTTGGGAGGTAATCCAGGGGAAGGAAGGAAGCCGACTGAGGGTGGTGACCAAGCAGAGTCCTGCTGGAGATCAGTGTTCTTGGGAATCTCTGGGATGGGGAGTTACTCAGAATATGTCTCTGATATGTCCCTTCACAATGGTCATCGCCCTCCATTGAGGGCAGGAAAACTGAACATTTGTCAACCTATGAATGCTGGTACAGGTGGTGTTGATCCTAGAATCTGTGTGCTACAAAAGCCCGTGATCATCACTGGGCAAAGGCTGAGCTGATCTCTCCCATTAAAAAGCTAGGTAGGAAATGGGTGTAGAAGTGTACAGCTGACCCTATAGCAGGTGCTTCCTTCCTTCCTTTCTTCCTACCTCTCTCCTCCACTCCCTCCCTCCTTCCTTCCTTCCTTCTTTTTGAAACAGTGTGGCCCTGGCAGACTGGCCTGAAACTTCTTGTATATAAGGGGGTGTTGGTAGGGTTGAAGTCACAAAGATCTGCCTTTTACTGGCCCTCAAGTTCTGGAATTTGGGCTACAATGCTTAGCCCCAACCCTTCCTTGCCTGGTTGACCCACTGCCCCCACATTCTCCTGGGTCTGCCGAGTGTCACCCCAATTTCTGTGGAGGCTGAGCTCCAATTGCCACACAT
Organism: Mus minutoides; assembly: GCA_902729485.2. Lineage (NCBI taxonomy): Eukaryota > Metazoa > Chordata > Mammalia > Rodentia > Muridae > Mus > Mus minutoides. The sequence continues at coordinate 386,568 of LR749908.1, forward strand.
GATCACCCTGAATCTCAGTGAGCAGTTGGATGCCAGCACTTACCTCAAGGCAGAGCTGGCTGAGGACACTGATTGGGAGCTCACCTGTGTGCTTCCTAGGCTGGGCGAGGTGCCTTCTGTTACAGCCTTTGGAATGGAGGAGTGAGTTGAAGGTTGGAGAAGAGATGCCCAGGGATGAGACTGAGGAGTGCAGCCAGCAAGGAAAGAGGAGAAAGAGAGTAGCTGTTTGGAGGCTCTGTTACTGAGGCTCAGTGAGTGGCCTTGGTGGGGGAGATTGGCAGAAGCTAACCCAGGAGTCAGGCCCCAGCCCTTGAGGCCCCAGGAGAGGTCAGGAGCCCTCCCTCAAACTATGTCTGGCAGTGAACTTACTTCCTCCTCCTCCCAGCCCCAGTCAGTCCTCTGCCCCAGAGCCTAGAGAGGCTGGCCAGAGCAGCTGGCAGGCACCCAGCAAGACGTGCTGCTGGACAGACTATGTCTGGCATTTCCAGAAACTCCTGAGTCTTTCCCTAGCCTGTCATTCCTAGGCTTAGGGTACTATGCTTTCAAAAACAGGCTTCCAGCATCCCATCTCCCACCCGTGAGCCCCAAGATGGCTCCCATTTTCCCTGTAGTCCAACAGCCTTTGTCCTACTGGGAGACTCCTCCTAGAAGTTGCCCCTTTCACAGTCTCACTGAGTCCCAGCTGCCCACACAGTTGATTCAGGGCTCCCTGCCTTGATATGAGTGGATGTGAGACCCTCACATCCCATGCCCACCAGCGCTTCTCTCTTTTAAATTGCCACATTCTCTGGGAACATTAAAGGAGAGAGCAAGAGTCCTTGGTAAAAAAGGGGACATCCCACAGACACCTGGTGACAAAGCTGTTGGTGGTCTTGTGACCTCTGTAGCATTCTTGGTGGCCTGGACTGGAGAGCCACTGTGAGCACAAACACAAAATCAATGTGGGGAACAAGAAGCTGAGTTTGAGCTGGGTGTGGTGAAGCAGTCCTGTAATCGCAGCACTAGAGTTAGAGGTAGGAGGATCAGGAGTTCAAGACCATCCTCAGCTATACAGTGATTTTTAAGGGTAGCTTGAGATTCACTGGATTTTTGTCTGTCTGTCTGTCTGTCTGTCTGTCTGTCTGTCTAACTAACTAACTAACTAACTAACTTATTAACTTTGCCAGAGTGGGTCTCAGAGAAGCTTTGAGACATCTGAAATTCAACTGTATATTTTCATTTGATGAAAGTTTAGGTATAGAGTAAAGAAAAGTTGTTTTCAATCAGTTCGGTTCTGTAAGTAAGAACATTGTATTAGCAGGTTGCGAACCTAAAGTCTACCTGCACAGGACCAGGGACACAAATCTCCCTGTAGAGCCATTTTGTGTCAGTTTAGAAAGATTCCAGAAAAATTCTGGATGGATGTGGTGATGGTACTTTTTTTCTTTTTAACATTTATTTTCATTTTCATTTTAAGTATATGAGTGCTATCTGTGTGTATGTCTGTGCCCACAGAATCCAGAAGAGGACATAGGATCCTCTGGATCTGTAAGGGTTGGAAATGGAACCTGACTCCTCTGAAACAACAGTCAGTGCTCTTCACCACTGAGCCATCTCCCTAGCCTGGGAGGTGGAGGCAGGAGAATCAGGGCTTGGAGATCACCTGATGACCTCTGGGCTCTGCAGTTGAATGCAAGGATGTACTAATTACTTTTCTGTTGTTGTAATAAAATACCATGAACAAGGCAATTTATGGAAGAAAGAGGGGTGTTTGTTTGTTTTGGTGTTTTGAGACAGGGTTTCTCTGTGTAGCCCTGGCTGTCCTGGAACTCACTCTGTAGACCAGGCTGGCCTCGAACTCAGAAATGCGCCTGCCTCTGCCTCCCAAGTGCTGGGATTAAAGGCGTGCGCCACCACGCCCAGAATTTGTTTTTTGTTTGTTTGTTTGTTTGTTTGTTTGTTTGTCTTGCTTCCAGTTCTGGAGGGATAAGAGTCCAACATGGTAGGGAGATGTGGGAGCAAGTGGCAGTCTTGGTGGCAGAAGCTGAGTTAGAGAGCAAACTGAGCCCTCAAAGCCTGGCTCCAGAGATGTGTTTCCTCAAGCAAGTCAGCATCTCCTTATAACCTTCCAAACAATGCCACTAACTGGGTACCAAGTCCTCAAATGCCTGAGCCTATAGAGGACATTTCTCATTCAGACCACCACAGTGTGTGTGTGTGTGTGTGTGTGTGTGTGTGTGTGTGTGTGTGTATGTAAATATGTATGTATATGTATAGATGTATAGCGGTATGTGTATCTATATACCATACCACATGTGCTAGCTAGTTTTGTGTGGACTTGACACACACTAGTGACATATTAGGGAAGAAAGAATCTCATCTGAGAAAATGACTTCATAAGACTTACCTGTAGGCAAATCTGTGGTGCATTTTCATGATGTGTAAGGATCCAGACCATTATGATCAGGGCCACCTAGCCTAGGGATGGTACTATATAAAAGTGCTATAAAACAGGCAGATGAGCAAGCCATGAGGAACCAGCCAGTGAGCAGCACTCTCTTTTGGTGTCTGCTTCAGTTTCTGCCTCCAGGTCCTGCCTTGCCTTCTGTCATGAAGGACAGTGGGCTGTAGGCAGGATGAACCCTTTCCTCTATGGGTTGCTGTTGGGCTTAGTGTTTATCACAGCAATAGAAAGTAAACTAAGACACCATACATACACGAGTACACACACCCCACACATATACACACATATATACAACACACAGATACACAAACCCCACATACATACACAACACACACATACATAACACATATACAACACACATAGATGTGCACACATGCATACCATATATACACAATATATACTCATACACCACACATACACACTACACATATAATCACACATATACACATATACAACACACTCACATATACAGCACACACACACACAGCATACACACATGCAATGCATATACACACCACATGCAGTACACACATTTATGAAATAAAAACACAAAATGAATTATTGTTGGATGTGGTGGTTCATGCTTGTAACCTCAACACTGAGGAGGCAGACACAGGAGAATCAATAGCTTAAGGTCAGCTTGGGAAATATAAGACACCGTGAATAATAATAAGAAAGCAACAACTTTTATTATCAATATATTATATTATGTTACTATAATACTATTATCTATTTATTTAGACAATAAATAAAATAATTTAAATAAACAGCTTACTGTTTTATATATAAATAATGTTGTTTTATATATAATAATTTCCTATTTTTATATATAATTTATATATACAATATTAATTTTATATATACTATATTATATCTAAGATAGTAATATATATTGCATGAAAATATATAATGTTATATATTTATATATAATATACACACATGAGTATGTTATGTGTGTGTATGTATGGTGTGCATGTATTATATTCTATGTATAATAATAATTATTATTATATGTATTATTAGTATTAAGTATACTCAAGAGGCTACAGCAGAAGAATTGCCTTGAGTGTGAGGCCAGCCAGGGCTACATAGTGAGTTCCAGTCTCGTGTGGGCTATACAATAAGATCCTATCTCAGGAAAAAACCAAATGACTCTTATTTTGAGCCTACACACACCAGTGCTCTTACTTTCTTCCTGAAAGTTTTATCTTTCTAGATTTGGTGGTGGTGGTGGTGGTGGTGGTGGTGGTGGTGGTGGTGGTGGTGGTGGAGGTGAACACCTTTAATCCCAGTACTTGGGAGGCAGAAACAGAGAGGCAGGCAGATCTCTGAGTTCCAGGCCAGCCTGGTCTACAGAGTGAGTTCTAGGACAGCCAGGGCTACACAGAGAAAACCTGTCTTGAAAAACAAAACAAAACAAAACAAAACAAAACAAAACAAAACAAACAAAGAAAAAGTTTATCTTCTCTTAAAATCTGTGCTAAGGGTTGGCAGACGGCTCAGGAGTAAAGGTGTCTGCCCTGTGCACCTGGAAACCTGAAGCTCCCCTCATGTATAAAGGTGTGTGTGTGTGTGTGTGTGTGTGTGTGTGTGTGTGTGTGTGTGAGAGAGAGAGAGAGAGAGAGACAGAGAGAGAGAGAGAGACAGAGAGAGAGAGAGAGAGACAGAGAGAGAGAGCTGGCTTCATTCATAGCTATCACACACACCCTGACCTCAACAATTAATGAAATCTGTTAAAATGCCTTATAATAAATTCCAACTATGCTTCATTAAACAAACAAACAAAACCCTAAAGATCTGGGGCTATAACTCAGTTAGTAGAGCATTTGCCTACCTTGCACGAATTTCTGGGTCAAGCCCTGAGACCACAGGCTTCATGATGTCCATCTGCAGTTCCAGTCCTTGGGAGGTGGAGAAAGGAAGACCACAGGTTCAGCATCCTCTTCTGCTACATAGGCCAGCTGGGATACAAGATGCCCCATCTCAAAATGAAAAATAGACAAAGAAGCAGAAACCTAGACTTTTCTCATCACTTTTTGCTCTAATGTACTTCTAATAGGGGAAATATTATGCCTCTTCCTTCTAATTCCCTTTGCAGAAAAATGTGTTTGTATGCTAGCAAATCAAAAACTGTACCGTGTGGTTTTGTTCATTTTTATTTAAATATTTAACTTGTTTGCTTAAGACAGGGTCTTGTTATATACCCCAAGTAGGTTTCAAATTCACACTGTAGGCCAAGCTAACTTTGAACTTCTAATCCTCCCATCTAAGCCTCCCAAATGCTATAGTAACAGAGGATCTAAGGCCTCTCTCTTTGTTTTGGGGTATAATCATGAGTTTCACTGTACATTATCATATCCTACTGACCATTGTAAAAAGCTAGGAGAGTGTCTGGAGAGATGGCTCAGCTGTTGAGAATACTTGTTGCTCTTGCAGAGGACCCAAGTTTGGTTCCCATCCCCTGTGTCTGGTGGTTCACACTGCCTGTCACTCCCAATCAGGATCCAATGCCCTTTCTGTGTGAAAATGACAAAAGGAAGAAAGATATAGTCTGGATGGTGGCAGTGCATGACTTTAATCCCAGCACTCAGGAGGCAGAGGCAGGCAGATCTCAGAGTTTAAGGCCAGCCTGGTCTACAGAGTGAGTTCCAGGACAGCCAGGGATACACAGAGAAACCCTGTCTCAAAAAACAAAACAAAACAAAACAAAACAGAAGCAGGAGGAGGAGGATATGCCTCACTTGATTTAAGCATTACATAGTGTATATACAGTGCATTAAAATATTACATGAGATTTAAATAAATAAATAAATAAATAAATAAATAAATAAGCGTGTATTGGTTTTTCGAGAAAGCAATCTATATAATTTTATGTTCATAGGGAAAGAGAATTATGAGCAGCTGATCTGTGTCTGTCTCAGTCCACTCTGGGTCTTACCTTTAAATTGTTTTTTAACTTAATCTATTTAAGGCCGGGCATGGTGGCGCACGCCTTTAATCCCAGCACTCAGGAGGCAGAGGCAGGCGGATTTCTGAGTTCGAGGCCAGCCTGGTCTACAAAGTGAGTTCCAGGACAGCCAGGGCTACACAGAGAAACCCTGTCTCGAAAAACCAAAAAAACAAAAAACAAAAAACTTAAACTATTTTAGAGCTGAAGACTGAACTGCAGCCCACATGCTTGCTAGGCACTCTCTCACTGAGCTGAGTCCCCAGCCCCTAAAGATGTTTTTATTTTCGTGTGTGTGTGTGTGTGTGTTAGTGTGTGTGTGTGCGTGTGTGTGTGTGTGTGTGTGTGTGTGTGTGTGTGTGTGTGTATGGGTGTGTGTGGGTGTGTGCATGCATGCGTGCGTGCTATTTCACAAGGAGGCCACAGCAGACCATCACTTTCCATCTATACTACTTGGCCTTATTTCCTTAATACTGTGTCTCTCACTGCATCTGGATCAAGGCTGGCACCAGCAAGCCAGTGATCCCAACCAGCTCCATGTCCCACCAAGCTGGGGTTACAGATGCATGTGACTCAAATGCAGGTCCTTGGGCTTGTGTAGCAGGCATTCTTAACCACTGAGCCATCTAGTTACAAGTATTACTTATGATTTATTTATACTTCCATTTGTCTTTAGACTATGTCTCCCTTAGGAAATTATTAACTCCAGAAAAAATAAAAAGTTCTACAAGAAAGAGAATGTAGTCACCGGAAGCTGCAAGATGTGGCTGGGAACAGTACTTTCATCATAAAACTGTGATCAATGGAACAGTTAACTTGCAACCCCCCCCCCCCCCCCGCAGGAGGGCCGGGTAGAGGGGAGGGGCCTGCAGACAAAGCTGGCGGGTGGGGTGGGGTGGGGGTGGAAAACCAGCGCCTGGATGGCACGGTGCTGCTGAGTGCAGAGCGCTCTGCGCGCTCCTCAGGGACACTGCTCAGCTGCTCTCATTTCTCTGGCCAAGACGGAGGCCCATTTCCTAATCTATTTAATAACGGGCAAATAATCTGGCGTCTGCTCAGCTCAGCCCATGGTCTTGGAACAAATGGACCCAATTAAAAGGCCATCATAAGGGAGTTCAGGGAAAGAGGAAAAAGTCATTGATCAAATCAACTCCCAGCTGCCCTGGGACTGGCTTGTGAGTGGAAATAACAAGAGTCCTTCCCTTCACTGTGTTTCGGCCTCTCTGGAACCCGGAGGCTTTCTCACTGTTTGGGCCCCTCCTCACGCCCCCCCCTTCCGGTGGATAAGCTGTAAGACCTCACTAGACTTCATCAAGATCTTGGGTTCAAGCTGGGCCTTTGCCGATGTTGCAGGTCTGTAATCGCTTCCAGAGAGGTGGTGTGTGTGTGTGTGTGTGTGTGTGTGTGTGTGTGTGTGTGTGTGTAGGAGAATCACAAGTTCAAGGTCATCCTTAGCTATAGGAAAGCAAGTAGAGGAAAGACCCTGTCTCAAATGAAAAAGACAAACAAACAAACAAACAAACAAACAAACAGATTCTAGGCTGAGGATGTGCTCAGAAGGTAGAGGAGTTTGTCCAGATGCACAAAGCCCCTGGGCAAGTTCCCAGCACTGCATGAAGCTAGGCATGGGAGGCTCAAGTGGAAAGTCCAGGACTAGGCAGGTAAAGGCAGGAGCATTAATGTTATCCTTGGTTACACGGCAAATTTGGGATCAGTCAGGGATGTACCAGACCTTGCCTGAAAACAAAAGAGAGGAGAGGAGAAGAGAGGAGAGGAGAGGAGAGGAGAGGAGAGGACAGAAGAGAAGAGAAGAGAAGAGAAGAGAAGAGAAGAGAAGAGAAGAGAAGAGAAACAACATCGCTGCCACCCCAGCGCTGCTTCCAGTCCTTCCCACTCTGGATTCTCCTCCCACAACAGTTGTCTCTCTTAGTACACCATACAATTCATAATTAATATTATTGATTGTTGCTCCCCTGCCTTTTAGAGGCAGAGGCAGCATCTGTGACCGTTTTTATTCACTAGCAATTTATTTACAAGTATATTGAAAGCACCTGATACATAGTAGGTTTCTTTTTTCTTTTTCTTCATCTATCTATCTATCTATCTATCTATCTATCTATCTATCTTATCTATCTATCTATCATTTATTTATTTACTCACTCAGACAGGATTGCTTTATATAGCCCTGGCTGATCTGGAACTTGCTATGTAGATCAGGTTGGCCTTACACTCACAGAAACCTACTGCCTCTGCCTCCTGAGTGCTGGGATTAAAGTCATGTGCCACTAGGTATGACACATAGTATTATTGTTATTATTATAGTTACTATTATTGTTGTTGTTACTGTTATTATTATCAGAGGGAACGTATATTTACTAAGAAAAAAGTGAGAAAGAACTCCCATGAGTGCACAGAGTCCCTGGGCTCCGGATAGCAGGCTTTCGACTGTCCGTTTTCATCTACCATGTGGATGTGGGAATTGGACTCTGTCTGTCATGCTCAGCAGCCAGTGTCTTTACTGGTTAAGCTTGTCACCATCCCTTTTGTTTCTGTCCTTTCCTTTTTTTTACACAGGCTTCATTTAGCTCAGGCTAGCCTCACACTCCACTGCAGCTGAGGATAACCTTCAACTTCTGACCTTCCTGCTTGTGCCTCCCCAGTGCTGGGACCACAGGTCTGTGCTACCACAGCTCTTATTTTGTTGTTGTTGTTGTTGTTTGTTTTGGTTTTTCGAGACAGGGTTTCTCTGTGTAGCCCTGGCTGTCCTGGAACTCACGCTGTAGACCAGGCTGGCCTCCAACTCAGAAATCTGCCTGCCTCTGCCTCCCAAGTGCTGGGATTAAAGGCATGCACCACCACGCCTGGTTCACAGCTCTTATTTTTAAATTTACTTTGTGAAGAGGGCATTAATGTCTCACGAGTACCTTCTGGTGCTAGTTAACCTGCAGGAGTTTACCCAGTGTGATGGCTGGCCCTGTCAACCTGACTGAATCACTTAGGGGACATACCTCTGGACTTGTATTTGAGGGCATTTCCAGAAAGGAGTAACTGAGGTGGGAAGATCCATCTTGAAGGTGAGTGTCACTATCTCACGGACTGGGGTCTCACACTGGATGACGAGGAGAAAGGGAGCTGTGTACCAGCATTTATCTCTGTGCCGTGTGACTGCAGATATGATTGATGTGTTCTCTCTTAAACTGTGGACCATAGTGTATCTGTTCCCCTTACATTGCTGTTGTAAGGCATTATGTCACAACAGGAAATAGTCAATGCATCCGCTGCATCTCATTCATTCCTCATTGCAAACTGCATTCATTCATTCATTCATTCATTCAGAAAATAGTTGTGTGGCACCTGCAAACCAGGCAATGTTCTGGACACAGAGAGAGGCAGTTCTCTCCAGAAACTTCTTATTCCAGCAGGAGGAGGCAGATGGTGAGCATGAACTATGGACTGAGTACAATTGTGCATTTTTATATAATGAGGAAACAGAGATGCCTAGGGTCACATGATTAATGAGGTATATAAATGTCACAGCTGCAAAGAAATGGCATGGAGTAAGAGCTTGGGCTCAGAGTCAATGCTATATGATGTGGGACTTGAGGGGTTTCCATCTGTCTGTGGGTCAGCAAGGGGTTTCCATCTGTCTGTCTGTGGGTCAGCAAGGTGTTTCCATCTGCCTGTCTGTGGGTCAGCAAAGGCTTGGGATGAGCAATGAGCAGGCCTGGGGCGGGGGAGAGGGAGAACAGGAGGGGCCTGGAGCTCTAGCCAAGTCTTGCCCATCCATCACCTTTGTGCGTTTTGTTCCATCCCATGGACCACCGCTTCAGCTCCACTTCTGCATCAGTCAGATGCACTTTCCCTACTTCTGTGCTTGGGCATCCAAATTAGAGGACTAGCTTCTGTCCTTTAAAGGTCAACATCACCCACTGCTAAGACGACTCTATTGGCCACACTTTCCAGGGAACAGAGTACAGCTTTGGGAGCCACCCTGAGAAGACAAGACAGCAGGGCAGGGGTCTCTGGTGCTGTGCTAGAATGAGACAAGGAAAAAGTGTTCCGCCTGGATATTGGTCTGGGCTGCACCCTTCTTTGGCTGTGACTGAACACTGAATAGGGCTTTCCCACAGGCAAATGAATGCCCAGAACAGAATGACCTCCAGCCCTGGCTGGGGAGGGAGGAAGCAGAGACTATGGCAGAGGCAGAATCAGCCACTGTCACTTAGTTGGTAAGTGACAATAAACATATTGGATCCTCTGTTTCAATCCACTGTTCCTACCCCACCATTACCCTGATCCAGCAACAGCCTGACTACCAAACAGCTAGCTCACGAATTCATCCAGATGAATAGCAATAGATGACTCTTCTCCATTCCCCGAGTCCTCAGCAGGATCTGACCACCAAGGGGCAGCAGTGCAGCGTCAAAAACCGGGATCCTACCATGGTCAAAGCACAGCTGTGAAACAGCACAGAGACAGCTCCAAGAACCGACAATCAGGCAGAAGCTAAGCTGTGGACTGTCTCCACCCGCATCCCTTTGCTGCCAGGAATTCCGGGGACAGGAGGTGAAAGCTGGAGGAATGTGTGGAGTGAAGAGGGAAAAGGAGAGAAGGCAGCTAGATCCTGTCCATACTCCCGTTTCTTCTGCCAGCCCCCTCGTGCTGCTCCCCCAGGCCTGTCTTCTATCCCCAACACCAACCTGATCCCTCAGTACACTCTTTTTCTTTTCTTTTTTTTTTTAATATTTATTTTATGTATGTGAGTGCACTGCAGCTGTCCTCAGCCACACCAGAAGAGGGCATCCGATCCCATTACAGATGGTTGTGAGCTACCATGTGGTTGCTGGGAATTGAACTCAGGACCTCTGGAAGAGCAACCAGTTCCCTTAACCACTGAGCCATCTCTCCAGACCACCTCTCCACACTCCTAGACATGCAAACACTCACCCAGATATGGTGTGCCCACCCCTGTAGACTTTTAGTTCCCTCTTCTCCCCAGAATGCTCACCCTCCTCGGTCTGTCTTCATTTGCCCCTTTGAGCCAAGGTCAAACCTGGAGCTTGTGTCTTCTGGTTAGGCAGGTGGGCAGCAAGCTCCCACAATCCTGTCTCTGCTCCTTCCCTACAGCTTTTACACGGCTGCTGTGATCTGGACTCTGGGTCTCATGATTGTACAGCAAGCTCTCGTAATGGTGGAGCTATCTCTTTAGCCTGAAGAAATTTAGTTTCTAACATGAAGGCATGCTGGCGTTTGGAGCCCTCCTCACAGAAATGCACAGCTGGACATGGTCAGAGAAGCTGGGGGGTAGTAGTGCCTGCTGGTCCTAAGGCACAATAAAAAGATGGAAAGCAAATGTGAAAAGGGGAGAGTTAACCATAGAGTCTGGATTAACCCCTTGGCTTGCTGAGAATCAAATGCATGCCTTTAATCCCAGTACTCAGGAGGCAGAGGCCAGCTTGGTCTACATAGCGAGTTTCAAGCCAGCTAGGAATATACAGTGAAAGTCTGTAAACAACAACAACAACAACAACACCTGCACAATTAGCATTTGCTGTGAAGGTTGCTGACGTGGAAATAGATGGAGATAATATTCTTTTTTACATTTTTACTTTCTATCATCTTTAAATTCTATGTGTGTGTGTGTCAGTGTTTGGGATGTGCACATGTGTGCAGGTGCCTGAGGAGGCTGGAGGCAGTGGGTTCCCCTGGAGCTGGAGTTACAGGCCTGCCATGTGCTAGGATCTGAATCCAGGTCCTCGATAAGAACAGTAGCCACGCCAAAGTGCCGACCCATCTCTCCAGCCCTGAGATAATAGGTTTTTTGATGGAGATGTGATGTATTTTCAAATAAGAATGTTGAAATCACAATGAGCCGTGATAAAGGGCTGAGTGTACAAGGCCTCCTTTCCCAGCTATGTTCTGGGAATCTTACAAACAAGATGTAGAGAACATCTTGAGTTTCCATGCAACCTGGACTTTATCGGCTATAACAGGGTAAGTGTAACTTCTGAAGTCACCAAAATTGTATATATGGTTATTTAAAATTTTTTAAATACAAAAAAAGCCATCTTAAGGCAGAGGTTCTGGGTCCCCACTGTGGTACCAAGGCTGGCAATGAATTTCTGAGCACCTGCCTCTGCCTCGTGAGTGCTGCTGGGGTGACAGGGATGCCATGCTGAGCTTTATACACGACAGACCCTGCAATTGAGCTGCATCCCCAGCATCCGTGTGTGCGTGTGTGTGTGTGTGTGTGTGTGTGTGCGTGTGTGTGATTTTAAAGACAATCTTGACTTTCTCTTGAGAAGACCACAGTCACACTTGGGCGTGTCATGTCCTATTCCTGAACATCTGTCTGTCCGTCCGTCTACTTGCTGTGTATATACAGGTCAGAAGACAACTGTGGGAGTCACTTCCCACAATGTGAGTATTGCACTCAAACCCACATTGTCTGACATGGCCTTGAAGCCTTTACCCACTGAGCCATCTCTCCAGATTTGGCTTTCTAAGCCCCCAAGGCTGAAGTGCGTACTCAACTCTTCTGAATAAAACTCAATGCTGGTTCATAATCGTCCCCTCTGAAATTCTGTTTCATTTTAAATTTCTACAATTACATTTTATTTATTGTGCATGTGTGTACGTGCATGTGTGCGTGCATGCGTGCGTGCGTGCGTGCGCGCGCACACACTCACGCACAAGCGCTCAAGTGTCTTGTGGCATGAGTGTGGAGGTCAGAGGACAACATTCAAGTCAGTTCTTTCCTTCCATCATGTGAGTCCCAGGTGTCTGACAAACTTCAGCTGTCAGGCTTGGTGACAGACACCTTTCTTTTGTTTTTACTGTTTTGTTTTATTGAGACAAGGTCCCACTGTGTAGCCTTGGCTGGCCTGGAACTCACAGAGATCCTCCTGTCTTTGCCTCTTCAGGGCTGGGACTTTAATTTTTCAATCAGAGGTGTGGGCAACCAAGCATAACCGTTTTGCTAGCCTGGAAATTCTTTTCTGCAGTGAAGTAGAGAGTCCCGGCTGTGCTTGAGTGGAAGCCACTGAAAGGGACCTTTTAGGCAACTTAGAGGTCCAGTCTGTGAGCCACTGCCACAGATAGCCTCTGCCCACTCCCTGCCCAGCGGCCCGAGGAGAGAGGTGCCCAGAGGAAGACAGGGGTGGAGAAGGAGCTGCACGCCAAGTGGAGGGCTGAACATTAATTCAAGCAGGGACTGAACTCTCAAATTCCAATGAACTTTATCAGTTACCCAAAGTGACTCAGGGTGTTAGCGCTGGCCAAAAGACTGTGTACAGACAGGAAAGGGAAATCACACATCTCCCAGCAGCAGCTTGGATGGGAAGGACACAGCCATTCCCATTCAGGCCTAGCTGCAGCTTTGCTGTTGAGTAACCAGCCCTGCCTGTCAGAGGAAAAGCCTAAATTTGCAGTACAGTCCCTTGCTCCTCCCCCACCTCATGAGGATGATGGTGGCCTGGGCACATACCTGTCCCTAGCCCAGTGTCCTATGTTCCCAGCTGACTCCTTTTCGTTAGAGCGCCACAACCACAACTAAAGCTACTGTCTTTATTTTTATTTATTTTTTTAAAAGTTTTATTTATTTATATGAGTACATTGTAGCTGTCTTCAGACACACCAGAAGAGTGCATCAATCAGATCCAATTACAGATGGTTGTGAGCCACCCAGTGGTTGCTGGGAATAGAACTCAGGACCTCTGGAAGAGCAGTCAGTGCTTTTAACCACAGAGCCATCTCTCCAACCCGCTACTGTTCTTATTTTTAAAGATTTATTTTATGTATAAGTATTTTGCCTGTCTGTATGTATGAGCACTACGTGTGTGCTTGGTGCCCATGGAGGTCAGAAGAGGGGATCAGATCCCCTGAGACTGCAGTTAGGGTTGGCTGTGGGCCACCACGTGGGTACTGGGAACTAAACCAGGGTCCTCTGCAAGAGAAGCAAGTGTTTTTAACAGCTGAGCCCTCTCTCCAGCCTCCTTGCTACTGTCATGGCTTTTCCATGGTAGACAGTGATGTCTCATAGGTCAGAGGTTGGTGGTGTGAGGTCACATGGCTGGGTTCTTCCCAGTTACGACACATGAACTTCCTGTTGAGCCCTCACATGGTACAAAGAGACGAGAGAGCTTTCTGGGCAGACGTGGGGGGAGGGCTTCCTTTGAACATTTCTTAGAATCACATTTATTTGTGTTGTGGGGAGCACATGTGGAGTTCCGAGGACAACATACTGAAGTTGGCTTGTCATCAAACTTAGGTTTCTCTGGTGGCCTCAAGCCACAGAAGAAACCAATCATGGAACTGGAAGCCCTTCGACTGTGAGTCAGAGTAAACCCTTCCTACTGAGACTTAATGTACGCCTGTAATCCCAGCACTCGGGAAGTCGGAGCAGGAATTCACACAGCCTGGGCTATTTGAGATGCTGTCTCAGCATCTCCCTGAGTTCTAAGCCTTTTCTCTTTAGAAGTTTATAACCTTCAGTATTTTGCTACAGTAGCGGAAAGCTAGCCAATATAGGCACTAATTGCATTCATGAGGTCTTCATCCTTGTGACCTACATACCTCGCCAAGGCTCACCTCCCCAAATCAGCACTTTGGTAATTCAAGTTTCTTCAGTCTTTGTTTGAAACAGAGTATTATGTAGCTGGTCTTCCATGAGCTCTCGAAGTTGCCAAGGATGGCCTTGAACTCCTGATCCTCCTGCCTCAGCTCTCCAGTGCTGGACTTACACTGGCATGTCACATCACATCTGGCAGACAATTAGGATTTCACATCGGTCAAAATGAGCCTGGAAATCCAGGCCTTTGCTTTGAGCTCTTTGCTCAAAGATGAGAACCAGAGATTCAGCCCATTACCTCTCTTTCCCTCACCACCTAGTATTGTAGGAGTCTCCGGTCTGGGGTCTTTGAAAGCAAGCTAGAGCTAAAGAGGGCGGCTGAGACAGAAGGAACATCCAGAGAGCTACGGGCTCATATTTGTGCTTCACTCTGACTTCTGTGCGTGCGGCTTTAGATATGTGTAGACTCTTCTTTGACAGCTGTGTGACCTTGGACAGGGCATAGCCCTCTGTGGGCCCTCTGAAACAGCCAAACAAGGAAAAGTGTTTGTGCTATTTTGTAGCTAGCCATGAGGAGCCAGCAACCCCAGGAAATTATGTCAGTAGGGAGGAGAGGAGCAGGGTCGGGAGCTCCCAAGGATGGGCACAGGGGATATTTTGAGACAGGCAGATCCCCCACGTCACCGCTGGACAATAGTCTAGGGGGAATCATTGTGTTGTGAGTGGAAAGTTCTTTTTTGACTCCATTGCTGACAATAGTCCAACATAGTGGGCGGAGACCCTGGGGACAGGGTTTGGTCCAACAAGTGACTGGCTCATTGTTCCTGGCTGGGACAGAGCTGAAACAGGACACCCAGATGGTCTGGTGCAGAAACCAGGGCAAACCCCAAAAGTTCCTTCTGAACAAAGACAAACTAGACAGAGCCAGTTGTCAAGTATGGGGAAACTGAGGCCCAGAGAACAGAAACAGCTTGCCCAGGTCCTGCCAACATGGGCAGAAGGAGGTGGGTTTTGACCCTTGGGCTCTGTTCTTCTTTCTCTGCTCCCGGACAGCTCAGCCTGCAGCCAAGTCAGCTTGGCTACCTTGCCCTCTTCACCTACGAAAGCAGTTTACTGTGTGATACTGTGTGGCATTATGTGGTAGCAATGGAGTCTTTTACCTCTTGGTAGGTTTTTCAATCCTTACAGCTGTTGTGCTTTATGGTGGGAGAACCAGAACCCAAAAACAATACCTCCAGACTTGCCCAGAAAGGGCAAGTGGAGCGGCTTAGGTCACACAGCAAAAGCTTCTATGACCCACCTCCAGGTCAATGCTTTCCTTCCATATTTCAGAGCACTTGATGGAATGGAGACACGGCTATAGACAACCAGGGCAGGCACGTGCAGTCAGGGAATGATAGGCAAGCCCGCTCTGAGGGTAGGTAAGATCTTTCTTCTCCTCTCTTCTCCCTCTCACTATCTGCTATCCCCCTTTGGTTTACATTTTCAGGCAAGGGTCTGGACACACACATAGGCCTGTGCACCTAGAAGCCACCCAAAGCCAGGCAAGGCAGAACTGAGGCCATATTTTCTCTAGGATGGACCTGTGACCTTCCTTCTGCAGGCTGGGGGTGGGGTGTGGGGGTGGGGTAGGGATTTTGGTCTCAGGATTCCAGGCACTTGCTGACCAGGCTCTGGGAAAGCTAGGTCCAATGGCTAATCTCTATGTCCCTTAGCAGTATATGCATAGAGTTTTCTAGGTGGCAGACACTAGACTAAGTGATGAGTGTGTGTGTGTGCATGCATGCATGGGTGTGTGTGCACGTGTGCCGTCTGAGGTAAGCCTCCTAAGAGTCGGCATGGGAAGTTGTATCTCACTGAGATGAGAAAAGTGAGGTGCTATGAGATGGAGCCATGTGCTCAAGGGACTATGTTGGAAGAGGAGATGTGATCTTCAAACCAAATCTGTGTGCTAACCCCGCTCTCCACTCTACAGTCTGGGTCTGAATCATGGGAAAGAACAGGGAGACAGCCTCCTGACCTGTGGCAGTGTGGGACGCTAGAGAAGCCCTGAGGACCTTCGGAGATAGGAACTTTTCCTTGACACAGCCTTGGCTGTGTTGCCTACAGCCTACCTGGACCAAGCCTTCTTCCAGATGCTATCAATGTAAGTAGCGCTAACAATGTCTATGTCACAGACAGACTGGGTGTAACGGGTAACTAAATCATGTGGGAGACCTAGGCCAGTATAGGAGTTCCAGCCTCTATGACCTGTTCTAAAAACATAAGCCCAAATCTGCCAGGATGAGTGTAGATGAGACTGGTATGGTGGCTGATGAGTACTAAGACTGGGGCCGCCAGGCATGGATATGTTGTCTAGAATCTTTTCTGGCCTTGGAGGACAAGGGTATCAGTATCCTCTACAGTCCCTCTCCTCCATCCAGGCACTCACATGGATGGAGACCACACCGTGGCTCGCTCCCAGGAAGCTTTTCTTTAAGCCACTGCATGCAGATTTCATAAGACACAGGGCCTAGGGGACAGAGGGGTCACTCCTGGTTGTAACAGATGTAGAGAGCAGTAAGCATTTACCCTGTTTGTCCAGCCTGCCCCATTCTAGTTTCCCTGTGTTAAGACCATGATCAATCACAGTTCCCAGCTCTGGGGGTGAGAGAGCTGGGCTGTTCAGGGGGCACAGGACACTCATGAAGTCACTGACCTATATGGAGGGGGTGGCACTGTAACAGGAGCAGCCCAAGTCCCTGGCTCATGCCCAGGAGCCACGCTGACCTTGGCTATGGCCTCTCCCTTCTCTGGCCTTGAGTCTGCAGCTGGGCTGGACAACCCTTGGGATCCTGTCTAGTGGCCATGTGGCTCCTGTGCCCTTTCACAGTGGCCTTCAGGACCTGGTAGCCCTGGAACATGGTGTGGGGGTGAGGGGTGGGCAGGGAGGCCCAAAGGGTAAGAGGAGATATTTTGAGCATAGGCAGATCACCTCACGTCACTGCTGGACAATGGTCCAAGGTTGGTGGAAAATCTTGGTCTTACTTGGGCTGAAAATAGCACCAGGCAGAAGGGTCAAGAATCTTACCCGCCAGGCAAGTGGCCTGGATGCTGGTCACCACAGGAACAGGCAGTCTGATTGGCTCCTGGAGGTGGGACTGGAGACCTATCCCTGGTTCCCTAGGAAGCATTACTACCCATGGCTGCCACAGAACTAGGTGGTGAGAAGTGTTCCTAGGCTCTGTGTCCTCGGAAATCTACACGCAGTAAAGAAAGTCCCTGGGAGCAAGCCAGTGTGGTATCCATCCATGTGGGTGCTGATTTCTGCAGTTTGTAGAGCAGCTATAGGTGTGTGTGTGTGTGTGTGTGTGTGTGTGTGTGTGTGTGTGTGTGTGTGAGTGTGTGTATGTAAACCAGGGGCACTCTGGTCCATGGTGAAAACAGCCCTATCCCCTACCACAGGTGAACATTGACAGCCCCTCCAAGACATGATATGCATCTCTGCCTCCAGGGTTCAGCACAGCTCAGAGTTTATCTGTAGGAAGGGTCTACCCATAAACTGTCTGAGCCCTGTCTGTGCAGGGTTAGAAAGAGATAGGTTCAGGCCTGCAAGAAAGACCCAGAACATTCCACAAGTGGAAGTTCCCAAAGCTCAGAGGGGCTCCAGGTACATTAACTGTAATATGAACATTGGATGTGTGGGGTGAGCATCTCATGCTCCTCTGGGCAGGTGACTCTGAATTACACACTGTACAATAATTAGTTGGGTCCTACCCTGTGATGACTTCTTGTCATTGAAGGGTGCTTTGGAGGTAAGCTGTATAAAAAGACTGTGCTCATAAACCGGCTACTTGGGGGAGTTGTAATGAATCCTTTGAGCCCAGGGATTCTAAGTTTTCTGAGCCACATTGCAAGACCCCAAATCAAAGCTACAAAATGTACGGAGAGCAACTGGGGATGCCTCAGCTTTAATGGCTGAGAGAGGAGAGGGGAGATAGAGGAGGTGGGCAGGGTGGGATGGGGAGAGGGTCCTCACAGGGACCTCCTGTCCTTGAGATCATGAGGCTTGTCACCTTTGCCCATTCCTGCCTAAACCCCAGAGCTGGCCCGGTCCACCGTCATGCATTCCAGGAGCCCCTCCCTGACTGGGGCTCACACAGTCCCAGCTAATCAGCATGGTTTGTGCTGAAGTACCCTGCATCTGCTTTTAAGAGCCAGTTGTTGGACAGGTGTGGCATCTGCCTGTAATCTCAGCGCTTTGTCAGTGTAGAGGGTAAGGGGTTCAAGGCCAGTTTCAGCTACATGGCAAATTTGAAGGCTGCCTTTGGTTCCCCGAAGATGAGTCTAATCAGCTACACCACCCTCCCCCACCAGCCCAGAAAAAAGAACCAGCTGTTGATTTTTCAGGAATTTTGCAATGGGTTCGACTTTGTATTGGTAATTTGAAATTGAAATAGGATTGGCCACAGTGGGATTGCTTGCACCACAAGGATTGGCAGTGTTATAAATAAAAGCCCCTCCCCACCCCAGTTCAGTTAATGGTTCGACATTTGCCAGCACATGAGAGGTTTTGTGAACTGGGGAACCCCAAGAACCAGAACCCTATTTGACTCTTCTCCATGCTTGGCATAGTCCAATACAGAAGACAAGTGGCTTAAAGGCAGGGTTGACTTGGGGGGACTGAGGAGGGATCCCCACCCCATTCCCCACCCCCCCATCTGAGACTTCCTACTACTGAAGGCAGGTGGCAGAGACAACAGGCCTTTGTGTGGGTGGTGACAGCTTCCCAGGCCATGCCCCAGAGCACAGACCAATGGGTGGCACAGCCTTTCATATAAGTTAAGGTTCTCACCTGCTGCCAGCCCAGGGGAGTCTCCAGGGACCTGACATTAGCTCTCAGATGTTTGTCTCTTGGCCTGAGGGTCCTCCTCTGAGCTGAGTCCATTGTGCCCAGGTCCATCCTACATCACCATGGGAACAAGAGCTCTCCAGTCACCTTGTGATTCTACTCCTCATGCAGGTAGCTAGCCTGGACTCTGCTGTGCCCTCCCTGGGCCTGTTTCTCCCTTGGATTTCGGAGGCTGAACCTCAGTCTAGGTACCTTGGCAGGAATGGCAGCTGTCTGCATGGGAGTTAGGTTATACTGCCTTTCTTAAGATATGGTTTCCCAACTCACACATACTAATGATTGGGGACTTTGGGGTTCTGCTACTCTTGGGACCATAAGATGAGTATCCTGAGCCCCTACCAAGTGAGAGATGTTGACCCACATCAGAGGATATCAGCCCCGTTAACAAGCCTTGGTCCCTTACAGCTCCCCTACATGAGCTGACACCTGACTGAGGTGCTATAGCCGAATGTCCTTAGTCTCACTTCCAGCTGGTGTGGACTCTGTCCTTCTTAAGTCGTCACTGCTGACTGACAAATTTTTCCTCACAGTTCTGTTAGGCCTGTGCAGGCCCAGCTTGCGACGAGCCTGTGGGCTGGGGGTAGGCTCCGTGGGTGGCTTGGCATCTCGGGCAAAGCGGACAAGTCTCTGCCCTGCCAGGAAGTAGAGTACAGGGTCAAGGCAACTGTTGGCGCTGGCCAGTGGTCGGGTGATCTTATATGCCATGTTGATGGCGTTGAGGGTGTGGCAGCTGAGGTCAAGTGATCGGAAGGAGTAGTAGAGGGTGCGCGTGACATGGAAAGGCAGGAAGCAGAGGGCGAAGACGGCCAGTACCAAGGCAATGGTGCGCACAGACTTACGCTTGGCCCGAGGCAGACCTCCTGTGGTCCCATAAGCCGGTTTGAGCAGCCTCCGGGCCATGAGCACGTAACAGACCAGGATTATAGAAAAGGGCACAGCAAAAAGCAGACCCAGCATGACGGAGCTGTAAGCCACAAAATGGCTAAAGAGCTCTCGGGCCGAAGTGTCGTGGCAGGTGATCCGGGTCCCCCGCACGCTGGTGGTGACGAAGTAGAGCACGGGTGCCTGGCAGGCCAGCACCAGCACCCACACAACCGCAGCCACCCGGCGGGCATAATGGGCCCGGCCCCAGCGCAGGGAGTGCAGAGGGCGCAGGACCCCCAGGCACCGGTGCACGCTGATGCAGGTGAGGAAGAGGATGCTGCAGTAGAGGTTGGTGTAGAAGAGGAAACGCACCAGCTTGCAGAGCACCGTGCTAAACGGCCAGTGGTCACCCCGGGCGTAGTAATAAACCAGCAGCGGCAGGGACGCTGCGTAGAGAGAGTCCGAAACTGCCAGGTGAAACATGTAGGTGGTGGAGGCGTTCCAGGTCTTGAGGCGGCACAGGAAGATGTAGAGAGCCACGACGTTCAGGCACAACCCGAGCACGCACACCACGCCATAGGACACGGGCAGCAGCACGTACTTGAAGTCCTCGTTGAAGCGACACTTGTAGCCCAGTTCGTCCCCCTCCCAGGTGCCATTGATGGTGTTATTCCAGGGTTCCAGGTCTGCGGCCATCGCCCTGCAGGAAAGGGAGGTGTGGAAAGAAAGCCGTCATGACTGGGTTCAAAGGGGGAAGGGGGTTGCTAAGATTTGCCTAGTGCTGGAGGTATAGCTGGGTGATAGATCACTTGCTTGGCATGCAGGAGGCCCTGGGTTCATACCCTACCAACACGCATACTAAAGACTTGCCTAAGCCAGATGTAGTGACCTACTCCTAAATTCCTAACACTTAGGACACAGAGGTAAAGAATTGTGTGTTGAAGGCTTGCTTGGGCAGCCTGGGCTACATGGTAAGTAAGACCCTGTCTGAAAAACAAACAAACAGAATAAAACAATCCAAAGACCATCATCATCATCATCAACAACAACGACAACAGCAACAACAAAACTTGTTTACCCAAATCCAGGCTTTTTTCCCCCCAAGACAGGGTTTCTCTGTGTGTAGCCCTGGATGCCCTGGAACTCACTCTGTAGACCAGACTGGCCTCAAACTCACAGTGATCCACCTGCCTCTGTCTCTGTCTCCTGAGTGGTGGAATCAAAGGTATGTACGACCACCGCCCAGCTCCAAATCAAGACCTGCACCCTCTCCTGCACCCAGAATCTCCTAAAGCCCCAGAAACTTGTGAGATGCATAAAAACCAACATCATGTACTTCCAACTTCACAACAGGGTGAGCGACTGACTCCAGCTCACCAGCCTGTCATTGTAGGAGAAGCAGTATTGGAACACAGCCACGCCCATCTGTTGCACTGAGCAGTTCTGATCAAGACCACATGGCCTTCAAAGCCTAAAATATTTACTCTTGAACTCGATGACCCTCTTGCTCTAAACCCCTGCATCAGATAGTCCAAGACTGAGGACTCAGAGGCTTGGGGCAGGGATCTGGGGGTCCCAGAGGGGTATAATTTCAAAGTATAGGAGGTGGCCTCAAGACTGACCCTCTGCTGCACCCCAGTGCCCACTGCCGACGACGGAGTTTCTCTGGTCTGCGCATCCAGCACGTCTAAGTCTTTGTGAACTCTCAGCTTCAAACTCCATCGTCTAGTCTCTGCCCGCTGGAGGATTTGCAAGGGTCCCCTCTTCCATCGCCCAGTTTCTTGTGCAACTTTCTTCTTAGATTTTTAACTTTTATTTTATGTGTATGAGTGTTTTGCTTGTGTCTATAACTGTGCACCAAGTGTGTGACCAGTGCCTGCAGAGCTCAGGGGACTCACTAGAACTGAAGCTATGAAAACCAGTACACTCTTTGTGGGTACTGGTAACAGAACCCCAGCCCTCTGCAAGAACCACAAGTGCTCCTAACCAACAATACATCTCTCTAGCCCTTGTTCAACTTTTTGTTTTTGTTTTGTTTTGTTTTGTTTTGTTTTGTTTTTTGAGGCCTGGTCTCTCCATGTAGCTCTGCCTGTCTGGAACTCCCTCTGGAGAGGAGGCTGGCCTCAAACTCACAGAGATCCACCTGCCTCTGCTTCCCAAGTTCTGGCATTAAAGATGTGTGCCACCACTGCCTGGCTCAAGTCTTTTTTTTTTTTTTTTTTTTTTTTTAAGTGTTACTGCTACATTCTGGCCCCTTTACATCTGCAAACAGCAATCCTGTTCTCTACCTGTGTGGGGACAACCAGATGGGGCAGTGACCTTCCTGGAGAGCATAGGGGAGTCTGGGGTTGCTGTGGGATGAGGGAGGGAGGGAGGGAGGGAGGGAGGTTGGTTTCTTTGGAGGAGTAAGTTTAGCTCTTCTGGGTCTTCCCTAGAACCTTTTGCATGAGATGACTTTCCACCATCTTTGAGCCTTGTACTTTGCCCCTGATCACAGGGCCTGGCCAGCCAGCAGACAATGAATGGCTAGATGGCAAGTGGCCACCTCTCCTCCTCTCTGCATTCCACACTGTGGCCACTAAGAGCTCTTTCAGATCAGGGTGAGGAGGCCCACATCTGCCATCCTTGCACTCAGGACGCTGAGGCAGAAGTAGAAGGAGTTTGAAGCCAGCCTGGCTACCTAGACTCTCGGAACAGTGAGGGGCAGGTGAAATAACTCAGCTGGTAAAGGACCTGCTGCCAAGACTAATGACCTGAGGCCAAGGACCCCCACATTGGTAGAAGGAGAGACTCTACCTCTGACCGTTACATGGGCACTGTGATACATGTGCACCACAGACACACAGACACACACACACACACACACACACACACACACACACAGCAAATAAGCAACAGACATGAAGTATGTGTATGAAAAATAAAATGACAAGTCTTCTTGGGCTGAAGTAGAAAAGTTTTATCCAAAGGGGCCCAAGGCAAGACTTGACCTAACACAATGTGGTAAGCAGTGAATAATCAACTTCTTTTACCTTCGTTTTCCTGAGCTAATAATTCGGTATGGCTACAGAGAACAAGGTTGTGTGGCTAAATATTATTTTACTAGACAGATTCAAAATAAATTTAAAAAAACCTTTGATTTATTTCAGGCATATGAACGTCTTGCCTGCATGTATGCACCTATGTAACATGTGTGTGCCTAATGCCTGTAGAGTTCAGAAGGCAGGTTAGGTCCGCTGGAACTGGAGTTAGGGTTGGTTGTGAGCCACCATGTGGGCCCTGGGTCCTCTACAAGAACAGCAATTACTCTTAACCATTGAGCCATTTTCAGCTCAGAAATATGAATTAAAAAATGTCTGCATATGAGTTTTTGCCTGGATATACGTATGCTGTGTCATGCAAGCTGAAGAAGGCATCCGGTTGGTTTCCTGGAGCTGGAGTTACAAATGGTTGTGAACCACCAAATGAGAATCAAACCTAGCTCCTCCACAAGAAAACTGCTGGGCCCTCTCTGCTGCCCCAAGAAATCGCAAGTTTAACAACAAAAGTGTTTCTTAAACTGTAGTAGTGTTCTTCCTTTGGAAGTACCGTATGGAATTTTTTTGCTCACTTTTTCATAATAAATCTACATTCTCTCTGTCTAAAGGGAAGCAAAGCAAAAAACAACAATAACAACGTCACTCTCGGCTGCCGGCAGGGAGCAGGCACCCTGGACCGAAGGGCACACAGCAGACTGAACATGAGAGTCCCAGCTAAGAAGCCCTCCTTTATCTCTGGGGTCAAATCCCCGCCTTGGAAAATGGTAGTGCCAAACTCCCCTGAGGAAGCACTCTGCCCCACTGGAGAAAGGGGGCGGCTTCTAACCCACGTGCCCGTGATGTCTGCTCCATTCCTGCCCTTCACAGCTCTCCACGTGCCCAGCTCTCTAGTCAAGGTCACTAGCTCTCTGCTGTTCCTTGCCCATGGAATCTCTGACACTAAAGGACAGGGTGGGACTTCCTTGTCCCTAGAGCCGAGGAGCTTTCCACCTGTTTTCAGACATCCTGGCCTCTGCCCTCCAAGCCAGCTGGAAACTCTTATCACGATGGCCTTGTTCCAGATGGACACTGCCTGTCCTCTCCTTCCCTGGGCCAACTCACCAGCCTGTAAAGCTGTCTTGCTAGCCCCCAGACCTCTCCCTTAACACGGATTAGTGATCTCAGCTCCATGGAGACTGCTCCGTCTGACTCTGTCACTGGTCCCCTCACACTGGCTGGCTCTGCTATACCCAGATCTTGCTGGCTGTGTCCCAAGAACTCCCAGTTTAATGAAGAAGTGAACCAACCCGTTCAGGCCTCTTTATCTTTGTTAACATTGTACGGACTGTCCCAAAAGCCTTTCCAGAACGATCCTTCACAGCCATTTCTCCAGACTCTTTCTCAACTACTGGAACTTTTTCAGTTCACCAGGCCCTCAAGCCTTTTCTCCAGCCTGGTGGTAATCTTTCCTTCTACTCCCTCCTCAAAATATTTTTTTTGAGGGCTGGATCCATGTGGTGATTTTCTCTGTACCTGTGGCCCAGCAAGCAGCCCAAGCTGCAAGCAGTTGTTGTGAGAAAGAAAGGATGAATGAATGGATGGGTAAATGAAGCACTGGAAGCCATGGGAACCCAGAGGAACTGAGCACACAAGTCATGGGGCCCAGTCCACCCAAGCCCTTCTCCTGCCCCAGAGGGATCCCTACACTACCTCTTGGTCAACCCTGATACTATCCGAAAGACTTGGCCCTGCCCTTCTGGAGCCAGGGAAACAGTCTATGAATACGTCCTAGGGACTGGTCAGTAGGCTAAGGCAATCCCATACTTCACTTGGCTTGATCTCATCAGCTTCATATCCTGCAGTCCCCTCTGCTACCCTCCCTGTTCCGTGGGGATCGGATTAGGTTTAAGCAGCTCCCACAAGGCAGCATTCAGTCCCTGGTATAAATATCTACGCAAGCTATTTGTTTTGGTTATATGGGAAGAAATTGGAAAAAAAACTAGGCTTGACATCAAGGGCTGTATGGCTCCAGAGCCTGAATTCAACAGAGCCTGGGGTAAAGGAGCAGAGCAGAGTCCCTGTTCCCCGGTCAAATTGATGTAAGCAGAAGTCAATGCACATGCATACAGAATGCCCAACCCACCAGCCAGTGTCCCGCCTCACATACCTAGACCCGATCAGCTCCTGCTCTTGGGATGGTGAGGATGCTCAGCGCCTGCTCAAGTTCTTCACTCACATATGCACAGGCCTGGACCAGCTACCAGGACTGAGGCAGGAAACAGGAAGAACAGGTTCCCAGGCCTGGGCTCCAGCCCAGCCTCCAGCATTTTTCAAGGCAAGCAGCTGCCTGGAGGACTCCTGCAGACATCCAGAAATGAAGAAGCAAATGTGGGCTCAGAATCTGTCAACCAGGCCATGTTTTCTCTCTCTCCGCTCTCTTCCCCTATGATTGCCTCCTCTTCTTTAACTGTAGCCCCAAAGAAGCCAAGAGGAGACTCAGTGTGCTTGCCTGGTCACAGTGCCCTCTGCACACCCACACACCCTGCTATCCCCTGCTCGCTCATATGTTCCAGGAAGGACTGTTCATAGCCTCCCTCTCTGCACCCCCTTTCATAGGAAGGAGGCATTGTGGAAGATCTCCCCTGGTATCTTGCAGAGCTGAGCCAAGTCTCCAGTGTCCCTTCCTTTGGTCCTGGTTCTGCACTTTAGCCCCACAGCAGGAAACGGTCAATACCATCTTGGCCCAGCATATACTGCACATGAATGCTAACATACCTTTGTCCAGGATAGGTGTCTAACTGGAGTCCCCGCCTCTTCACTCCACATCTAGACATTCCTCCACGGGTGTTATAAACACACACATACATACCACCTGAATACACATAGGTACAAATGCACATAGACACCCAGAGCACACACTTTCACACTCCCGTGTACACGCAGTGGACATATTGACATGGTCTAGATGGGGCCTGGTACAGCCTCTGGAAGCTACCTGTGTTGAATCCTCATTTAATAGAAGTTGAAGCTCAAGGATGGAGCTGAGCTGGGAGCCCCTCACAGACAGCAGGCACAGGGCATTTGGCATTTGCTAGAGAGGATAGCTACCTCGTGGAAGGAGTCCTCTGTGTGGACAGGTCCCAGCACCTACCAGAAGTTTTCTGAGTAATTTTCTTTTTCTTTTAACACAGAGCTATACATCTCAGGCTGATCTCACTGTATAATTGAGGATGAACTTGACTTTCTGATTCTTTTACCCTTACCTCCCAAGTGCTGGGATTATAGACATGTACCACCACGCTCTGTTTATGTGGTGCTGGGGTAGATAACCTAGGCTTCAGGTATGCTAGGAAAGCTTTAGTAACTGAGACAGACAGACAGACAGACAGACACACACACACACACACACACACACACTTTGGTTCTTTTGGTGCTAGGGCCTGAAGCATGACAGGCTAATGCTATACCACTGAGCTATGCTTTCAGCCTCGTGAATATCTCTTCCCATCTGCTTACTGTCTCAACAGTGGGGTGGTGGAGCTCCTAAGCTAGAGGTGTTTATAGGAGAGCAGGAGGAGATGGGTGGCTGCAGAAGGAGGACCAAGGGTGGGCCTGGGAAGTGGCTTCCGGCCACTGATGACTTGATGTACCCAGCCCTGACATCTCAGGCTGACATGGTCCAAACTGTGGGTTGCTATCTGGCTGCCTGCTCAAGGTCTTGGTGACAAGATGAAGGAGTTCCCCTTTCACCTTGCCCTACCCAGGCATATTCCCTGAGGTCTGTCCTCAGGAGATGCCTAACCAACCAGGTAAGGCAGAACAGCAGCCAAAGGACCTCCACCATCCTTCTAGGTTGCCATGGCAACTCTCCACCCCATCAGATGCCTACTACTCAGCAAGTCCTACCAGTTCAACCAGTGCAGCTCTTAGATGTGCCTTTATGCCCTTTGCCCGACGCAGATGTAGGGCTAACCTTTCCCTATGCCCTTTGCCCGATGCAGACCTAGAGCCAGCCTTTCCTTCCCTCTGAACCCTTCCCATTCTCCTTGCTGCAGTCCTCACCTCCCTCTGCCCTGCCTTTCCAACCTTAACTCTCCAGTCGTGTTGTCTTCTTGATGCCCACCTTTGATCACATGACCACCATGAGCTCAAACCCTCCATAGCTCCCTAGTACTGTCAGGCAGCATCCAAGATCCTCAGCTTTGCCCTCAAGTCCTAGCCGAACTGGTTCCTGCCACCCTACTAGAAGGTCCCCCATCTTACCTTCTCCCTCATCCTCCTGTCTCAGTATAACTGAAGCAGTCACATTGTTGCATCTCGTTCAGTAACAGCTTCCCTCATCTTCTATCATCTGTCTCCTCTCGAGAGCTGACATTCTCTGTAACCAGTTCTATGTTAGGTGGCTTCATAAGTCTCTTCATATTTAATCCAGAGGTTCCAACAGGCTAAAGTAACCTCCCAGGGTCACAAAAGTAGCAAATAACAGAGTTCTGCTGTGTCCCTGGCCCCCTACCCTGCAAGGTCCAAGTCCCATCCCCAGGGAGCCCTTGCCCATTCATCTTTGACTCCAACCTCCCAAGCTCTGGCTCTCTGCTCCATCTCCAGCAGAGGAGGTCCCAACCGGCAGAACCAGGGATGGACTCCTCAGGACTTCCCAACTGTGATGATGCCAAGATGTACCCATTTCCCAGGTTGAAAAACTAAGACCACAAAGTGGGAGGCTCGAGGTCTCAGTCAAGATCCCCAGAGAGTCAAAGGCAAAGCCAAGCCCAGCAGGTAGAACCCCCACCTCTGCTCTGGCCTTTCCCCTGACTCCCTGCTTCTTTCTTACTAGTCCCAGGCTAGTGAGTCTAAAGCCAGGAGGAGGAAGCGGCTACTCCTAGGCTGGCAGCAGAATTTCCTGGGTGGTTAGACAACATTCCATCTCCTTTGCTAGGGTGGCTCTGGAATGTGCCACCTGCTAGGCTGGTGGACCCTGTCCAGCCTGGCAGGGGAGAGTGTTCCATCACATGCCAGAGACCCCTGCTCCCCACCTGCCCTGTTGGGAAGAGATTTTGGGGAGGGGGAACTGGGGAACTGGACTTAAAACATCATCAAGAGGCAAGGGAGAGCACAGGGTGGCAGTGAATGTCTTCTGCCCTTCTCAGTTGTTGGCTGGACAGGGCTGTCAACCCTGTAGCCTGCACATCACTCTCCTCTTAATGAAACGGAACTTGCTTGTGAGCTGTTGAGATCAATTAAAAAAAACTCGCACTCACATTACAGAATAGTAAGAGAGAAGGTTGCCATGTAGGGCACAGAGAGGAGGGATGGGGTACCCCTAAAAGATGAGTGGAGCAAGTACTCCTGCAGGAATTACAGGTGAGGCCACAGTGGCAAGGGTACAGCCAGGCTGACCTAAGATCACACATCGTCCCATCCTTGGGGGTGGGGGTGGGGGTAGGGGTGTATGGTGTGGGAGGTGGGAGATGGGGGTAAGGGGTAGGGGTGTCCAGAGCCCTCCACATTCCTCTCTGTCCCCAGATTGCCCCTGTGCAGATTACCTGGTGATTCAAAGGTTACATTCTTCCCTAATCTCAAGAACTTTGATGTCAAGGTCAGGGAGGCACACCCAGAAACAGAAAATGACAAGCAGGGTGCCAGGCTTGAAGGAAGCCCAGGAGGCCCTGCTGGGAAAGGAGGCCCTGGTGGTCTGGGAAGGCTTCCTGGAGAAAAGATCACCTGACTTGTGGTTAGAAAGATGAGTAGGCAAGAGGTGGGTGGAGAGACGAGCTAGCACAAATCTGGGCAAGAACCAGGACCACTAAGCACCCCTGTGGCTGAACAAAGGCCGGGGTAACAGAGGATTACGTCACTCCCCTCCCAAATGTCCTCCAAGGGGTGAGAGGACAGCAGTTCCCCTCAGCTGTGCCTAGTATATTAATTACATCATGAGCATCAAGCACAGGGGCTAGCTAGTCTGTGGACACAATTCAGGGGTGACCTCTGATGTTATCAGATGGGGTGTGTGTGTGTGTGTGTGTGTGTGTGTCTGTCTGTCTGTCTGTGTGAATGTGTGTGAATGTTTATATGTGTGTATGTGTGTGTAAGTATGTGTCTGTGTGTTTATGTGTGAATGTGTGTATGTCTGTGTAAGTGTGAGTGTATGTGTGTGAATATGTGTATGTCTGTGTAAGTGTGAGTGTGTGTATGTGTGTGAATGTGTGTATGTATGTGTAATTGTGAGTGTGTGTATGTGAGTGTCTGTGTATATGTGTGAATTTGTGTATGTATGTGTAAGTGTGCGTGTGTGTATGTGTGTGAGTGTCTGTGTGTATGTATGTGTAAGTGTGAATGTGTGTATGTGTGTGAATGTGTCTGTGTTAATGTGTATGTATGTGTATAAGTGTATGTGTGTGAATGTATGTATGTGTATCTAAGTGTGAGTGTATGTATGTGTGTATGTGTGTATAAGTGTGTGTCTGTGTGTGTCTCTATGCGTCTGTGTGTATGTGTGTGAATGTTTATATGTGTGTATGTGTGTGTAAGTGTGTGAGTGTGTTAGTGTGTCTGTGTGTGAATGTGTGTAAGTGTGTGAATGTGAGTGTGTATGTGCATGTGAGTGTGTGTAAACATGAGTGTGTATGTGTGTGTATGAATGTGTATGTGTGTGTAGGTGTGAGTATGTATGTATGTATCTGTGTGCGTGTGGAAGTGTGTAAGCGTGAATGTGTATATGCGTGAGTGTGTGTATGTGTGTGTGGTACGAGGCCTCCCTTCTAGGAGGTCCCTGTGCTCTACAGCACTTTCCCTATATCTCCCACAATCTCAGCTGTGGGAGCCACTCATTGAGGCTGAGGGAGCACCGAGTGCTCAAAGCTGAGATTCCTAAGGAGAAAGGGTCTACCTAACCAGGGCAGGACTGCAAACCACTGATCCTAAGTGGCCCAGCTCAGCTGAGTGTAGCGCAGGACTTCTGAGATGGGCTGAATGACTCAGAGCCACAAAGTCCCGGATGCCACCTCAGCCAATCACACCTGCGTGCCTCCAATGAGACCCAGGAAGGGAGGAAAGGGCCCTGGGCTCAGGCTCCAACTTGGAGGCTGTTATGCTGTGCAGTCTGGGTCTAGTCAGATCCTGTCTCTGAGTGTAAGTTCCTACTGGTCAAACTGGAAGAGTCACAGATGCACAGGGCAGTTCACTAAGAATGAATAAGACCTGGGAGTGATTGAGGTGGGGCCTATGGGAAGCCAGATGTATACTTGACTTGCAGGCAACATCTTCCCATCATGACGGGAAAACACTGAATTCTAGGATCCTACAACAGTGCTCATCGGTGTCTGCCCTGGGTCTCCAGCAGAGACAGAGGTTGTGGTCAAACTGTGATCATGTCTGAGAAAGAGCAGGAAGCATCCAGCTTATGAGATGGGAGAATCTGGACATACATCACAGGATGCACAGGAGGCTATGGGATGGAAACTGTCTTCTTGGAGCACTTTTGGAGTATTCCCAGGCCAGCAGCTCTCAGAGTCTAATCCCGCGAGTGCTTGAATCACATGCTGTTCCTTCAGTTTGCCTGCTGAAGCAGGTGTTGTATCAAAAGTTGTGTTTCTCATGGCTCCAGAAAGCCTTCGGCTGAGATTCTCAGAACCTCGGGTATTTGTGCTCAGAGTAACACAACCATAACCCGCAGTCCTAAGAGCCACAAAGCTCTAGCAAACACCTGCCAATGCCTCTACAGGCATGGCTTCAGAGGGTGAACTCTTCCAGGTCCAGAGGAGTGCCCAGTCAAGCTTTGGGAAAAGACCCAGGAATGGATAGGCCATTTTGGGAGATCCAACCATCTCCAAAAGGAACCAAGGGACTAGGAACTCAGGGGCCACAGTCAGGACATCTTGTATCTTGGGGAGGTGGTCAGTGGAAGCTTCCCCAAGGAGTTGGACCTTAATAGATAACTTGGGGTTGTGAAGAAGACAGAAAAGAGAAGGGAGGAAGTCCAAGCCAGACTCAGTGGGCGAGGGGACAGGCTGTTGAGGAAGTGCCAGTAGGTCATGAGTGGCTGGCTTGGATGGTTATGTGGCATGGAATGTGTGGGGGCCAAGGAATTCATTTGAAAGGGCTCAAATGCCAAGCTGAGAGCGTATTCTCCAGCTTAAAAAGGGAAGACATTCCCAGAGTTTACAAAGATGGTACCACATGGAAGGTGGTTAGTACCAGAGTTTGGAAGGTAGGGGGACCACAGTACTTATAATGATGCAGGCAGAAGAACTAGCATCTTGCTTCTGAACTCCCCGTCTGCCTCCTTCCCAACCCAAGCACAGGCTTGGCCAAAGTCTCTCTTACAAAGGATCTGCAGGCTAGGTACTCTTCAGGACACTGTATCCATACAAGCCAGAGGGAGACCTTTCTTCTTCAGTGGCAGGGAGAGGACACCAAAATGG
This sequence comes from Mus minutoides, assembly GCA_902729485.2. Classification (NCBI taxonomy): domain Eukaryota; kingdom Metazoa; phylum Chordata; class Mammalia; order Rodentia; family Muridae; genus Mus; species Mus minutoides. Next base: position 417,719 of record LR749908.1, read on the forward strand.
AGTATCCAGTTCGGCCCAGCAGGGCCCAGATGTCACTCTCTGTATTAGAGAATCCTGCTACTCATTCTATATCAAGATTGACGTATGCCCTAGGGTCTGGGAGACAGGGCAATAGAGAGCTACTCTCTCTTGAGACTGAAGGACTAGGATGTTGCTCAGTTGATAGAATATTTATCTAGAATGCAGGAAGCCCTTGGTTTGATTGCCAGCACCAAATATAATGGGTGCATGCCTATGAGCCCAGCATTCAAGAGGTGAAAGCAGAAAGATTAGAAGTTTAAGGTCATTCTACACACTGAGTTCAAGGCCAGCCTAGGTTACATAAGACTCTGTCTCGGGGCAGGGGGACCCACTACAGTGGCTCTTCATGAATCAAGGCCTCTCTTCTGAATACCACAGCACCTGGGTATTTCTCAACTACTACCTGGCACCTGCTATGTGCTCCATCTGTGCTAGATAATAAGGACAAAGTGAGAAAGACATGGCTGGCTTCATAATATAACTAACCAGCTTCTCTAGAGTGTAAGGAGGGTCTTGCATCCATGTGCTTCCCATTAGGTTCTTAGGATGGCTTAGGGACCAAAAGGCATCTCAGGAGGAAACTATTGGTTAAAGGGTGTACAGACAGGCTCAGGGAAGGCAGTTAGGAGAGAGAAGAGATGCATCAGAGGGCACTTCTTACTTAGCAGGTCAGCAAGATCTTCCTGGTCCTGTGAGCAGACCTGGGGATAATGGTCGTTATCCCATAAATAGCTGGGCAATTAGGCCACAAGAAAGACCCAAAGAAAGGCTCCCAGGGGCAGCCAGGCATGGTGGTGCTTGCCTTTAATCCTAGATTTCCAGAGTTAGGCTATGGGCATATCTCCATGAGTTGGGGGGGGGGAGTCAGCCTGGTCCATAGAGTGACATCCAGGACATAGAGTGAGACACTGTAGTAATCAAACTCCCCTCAGCCTAGAAATAAGTAGCATTGCCTCATCCTGAAACTTTGGCCTGGGCAGGGAGGCCTCAGCCGGGCCAGGTAAGCAGAGTCCCGGGTTTTATGTGGCTTTGTAACCTTAGACAAGACATTCTCCAAGCCTCTATTTTCTGATCTACAAAATAAAGGTAATAGTTCCTTTCTCATGGGGCCTTTAGGAGGAAAGATGAGGAATCTTTATAAACTGTAACAAGTAACAATTCAACAACATTCCAATAGTAGCATAAGCACTTGAAATTAAAAAGACTACAGCCAGGAAATTAAAGAACTCCTGGTGTCACCCATGAAGTCTGAGTGACATCTTCACATGCTCATCTTGTGCCTGGGGTAGGTGGGCAAAAGGGGTCCTGGAAAGGCCACAACCTCACTCTGCATCTGAGCAGCCATTTCTGAGGATGCCAACCTGCCCATGTCCTCAAAACTCTGGAGTATCCAAAACATGGGAGGAGGAGAGGGGCAGACCTCCGCGGCAGGGTTTGTCCCTAGCCCTCTTGCAGGACCCACACTGGCAGCTGTGTAGAGGCTGACTGTTCAGAGACTCTCCTTCCTCCCACTCCCACCCACAGATAACCGACACTTCCCTGCCACCCCAGCCTGATCTTCAAAAGCCACTATTTCAAACTTGATCCAAAACAAGGCTGCTGACCCAGGAACTCTGGGGATGCCATTCTGAGCACAGCAATCACCTAGCCCTATAAATCTCCAAACTGGAAAGGCTAGTTCCCAGAAGGATCTACACTTGGGTCTAGCTCACACACACACACACACACACACACACACACACACACACACACACACACACATACACACATACACACACTGTAGCCCTAGTGAGGTAGACGCTGTCATTCTTCTGCCTGACCCTTTCTACTGCACCACCTGCCCGATTAAAAGTTTCCAGACAGATTAAAGTCTTAACTGTCCTTATATGAAATTGCACTCGCCACCCACACCCACATTCCCACCCACCCCCACTCCCCACCCTACAATCCCGCCGCTGCTGCCACTGCCTTCCGTACCTCACTGACACCGAGTGGGCTACCCAGAGTGCCTCTGGAGAGAGAGTTAAGAGTGCAAGCGCAAGAAGTCTCCAGGATTCCCAGGTCTCTTAGCCCACAGACTTACGCCCCAGGGGTACACACAGACTAAGTTCAGTCACTCACACCCTAAAGGTGTGCGCATTTGCCCACTAACACACAGATTTCCCCCAGCACGCTGGTAAACACACCAGGGTGTCACTCACCGAGATCACGCTCTAGAGGAAACAAAGTTCAACAGCGCACCGGCAGCCGGCTCTCACCGCCCAGTTTTGCGCAGTACAAGGGCTGGGAGCCCGAGCCCTCCGGACAGAGTCACGTAATGGGCACTCGCTGTTTGGCGCTGACTCAACCGGCGCGCCCGTCCCCAGGCCGCACTTGGAGACCTCTCTTGATGTCCGTTCCCCTCTAGGCGGCACCTCTCACCTCCCCGCTGCGCTCGTCCCCTCCAAGGGCCGCCGCCGCTGTTCCTGGTGCCCGAGTCCCATGCCGAGTGGCGCAGGGTCCCACGTGCCTGGAAGCGCCGCGGTCCCCGCCCTACTCCACCCGGCTCCGCACCCCATAGCCTGGCTGCGAGCAAGAGGGCGGGGCACACTCTGGGCAGACGCCGGAGCCGCCCCCAACCCTTCCAAACAGATGCTTCCAGTCTGCCACCCGCTTGGGGACGCGGTCGGTCAGTGTCGCCGCCGGTCAGCGTGTCCGCCACGGCTGTTGAGCAGGGATAGGCGGAAGGCGACCGTCCTTGTTGAGCAGAGGTCACCTGCTTAGCTCACCGATTTTCAGCGACTCCCAAGTTTTACAAGGTTTGCTTGGTGCTGGCCTGGCTCCTGTCACTGTCTACCGATGGACCTTTATACTGACCCTCAGCCTTCCCTCCGCGGCAGCCCCATCCCGTCTCACTTACGGATGGACGGATGGATGTGCTTTCAGACTTCTGGTACCAGCAGGAATCTGCCGGTTTCACCACCTCTGTCTGCTTTCGCTCTTCCTTCAGGTCACTAACGAGTCCCTGAAGTCCTGGTTTAGTTTGCTCTCTCATATTGAACTGCCTCATTTCTTCTCGCTGGCCTGCTCTGAAGACTTTCTGTAGTCACAAACCCCATTTCTGTCCTAGTTTGAACTCAAAAAAGGCAAGGACCACATCAGCCATCTTACTGCTGTCCTGTGAAGGGGTGGATGCATGAGTGAGTGTCTGCCCCATCCCATTTCTGACTCAGGAATCTGTAGTATAAGTTCTAGGCCACCTTTAGCACCTAAAACCACATTTTCTGTGAAATGAAGCCAATCTTTCCATGATCCTACTTCTCGTGTCCATCCAGAGAGTCTTGGGGTGGCCAAATAAACGGACAAGTTCAGAACAAGCCTTTTCCTATGACGAGGAGCTTGCTCTCTGCCTTAGGGCTGTAGACCTTGTTAGTTGTGTATCAGCTGACTAAAGTCCCACTCGCAGCCCCTGGAGGGGCCCAGAAAGGGTACTATCTGAAGCCCTGTCCAGAGTAAGAGGGGTGAATACACAGAGCTGGGTGGCTGAGCCTCTCTGCAGCCTCCTGGGACCTTCGAGCAGACACAAAGGCTCCTTGTCTAACCTCTGCTGGCTCTCTGGGAGGCGGTGCAGGCAGCTTCTAGAAACCTAGATCTCTCCACAGCCACACTTGTGGCTTTAGGGTCCCCATATAAGGAAAGTCTTTCTGGTTATTGAAATCCCCAGGGATTTCCTTTTCCTGATCTCCCTTCAGGTCTTTTGCAGTTACTGCTGGTTCTGGAGGACCCAGGATTGATCCTAGCTTCTAGAAGACCCACAAGCTGGACAGCAGGCAGTCTTGGACTTTACACTTGCTGTGGTCCAATTCCTTTACTTTATAGCCAAAGAAACGACATTTCCAAGGTACGTGACATCATGTCAGGTGACCTAGTAAGGCCCGAGTACTCAGATTCAAGTCTTCCTTCATTTTTTTCTGTGTCTACTTTCTAAGATTCAGCCCTCTTTTTGTTGTTTGTTTGTTTGTAGCTAGGATCTCCCTGTGTAGACCATGCTGGCCTTGAACACACCATGTAATTCAGGCTGGCCTCATACAGCAGTCCTCCTGACTCAGCCTCTTGAGAGCTGATATTCTAGGCATGTGCCACCACGCCTGGCTCTCCATCTTCTTTCCTGCACAGTGTGTTACGTGCTCCTGTCTTGTTGTTATGACTAAATGGCTTTATTTGGGGTCTTGCCCATCATCCTGAACTTTCTGGGTCTGCAGAGTGAGTATCCCCTCTCAGAAGAGCCTGGGAGGCTACGTTTCCCATACTCAGATTTTGTAGATCACCAAATCCAGCAGACTTCCCTCCCCCCAATCTCCCCCAACTCTCCCCCATCACATTCCAGTTTGAGCACCTTTACATTCATATTTTCACTTACTCCGGACTTGAGAGTTTACGACTGAATGAGTTAGAATCTCTATTGATCCAGCCAGGAAATGGGAGCTCTGTGAGTCACAGTGAGTACCCTATGAAGGGTAGACCAGCATTGAGGGCGTCTCCCTGAATCTCGCAGCCAAATCAGGCTAATGGTAAGGCCCAGGCACTGTAATGGTCCCCGTGAAGTGTAATGAAGTCACAGGGGCAACTGCATTAGCAACAGAAGTTCAGGAGGGGACTGTCAAAGCGCCAGCCCTGGCTCCCCCGGCCCACCTCACATTAGAAGGTTTCCTGTCTCTCCATCCCCGAGCAAGCATTTGCCTGCTGGCAGGCATCCCCATCCCATGAGATAACTTCCAGCTCTGAGAATCTAAGATGTGGGTGGGCGGGCAGGCGGGCGGGGAAGTCCCTGCCTGGCCTAGCCTCTAAGCAGCCCTTCAACCCTCTCTTACTGCCAGAATGGTGCCTCTGTCTCTCCTCACTGACACTCTCTGCTTCACACTCTCTTGGGGGCTTCCTCTGCCCTCAAGGCAGTCCAGCTTCCCAGCCTCCACTCCAGGTCTTTCCCTCTCTGCCTCCTCTCCTGCTTCCATTTAGCTAGGCAGGCAGAAACCTTGAACCCTCACTCACCTCCTGCTGGGTGCTGGCCACTCCCTCTGCCTCTGTGTTTCTCTGTTTGGCCTGCTTCTCCTGACTCCCAACCACTGATCTTCTAAGACTTCTTCCAGATGCCATGCCTCTCAGTGTGCTGTGACTGTCTCCCCCTCTGTTGGGGATCTCTTTGAAGGTGGATCCCAGTCTGTCCTACACTCGGTTGACTGTCCAGCCATTGGCACTGGCACTGGCACATGAGCATCCTCCAGAAGGACTCTTTATAGCTCCCCTTCTGTGTGCTAGTTACTGTGTTAAGGCATCTCAGTCTTCACCAGGATCCTGTGAGTTAGGAGCTCCCATTCCCATGGCACATCTGGGGGAATGGAGGCTTGTATAGTGAGTATGTTGTGGGTCCACTAACTCTGGGACTGGACTCTGCTTGGGGGAAAAGGCCCTGAAGAGAGTTCTTGGATCATGGCTGGGCCTTGGTGTTGGGGTCTACACTGGCTCCCACTCTGCAGAGCTGGGCTATCTTGCCTGGTCTTCTTAGCTCCTGAGACTGCTGTGGATGGTCCTTTCTCCCTCCCTTAGTCTTTCTCTCTCTCCCTCCCTCCTTCAGAACTGGGGTGATGCTCCTCAAGTTTCCCTGACCAGAGCCAGAGCCAGGGCTTGAAAGGCAAATGAATCCTGGAAGCTCAGCTGTTGGCACGCTGGGAGGCCGGGAGGCAGGCACTCCAGGGAGGCAGCTCTGAGAGTAGGAAGCCTGATTTTCTGCCTTGGCAAACGTCTCTTCCACCTTCCCCAAAGCAAGATCAGCTACCAAACTTGCAAGACCCTGTGCAAAATGAAAATGTGGGTACTTTGTTTAAAATTTTTTAAGAATTTTAAGATGTTGACAGAAGTATTAAATCAAGTACTAGGCCAGATGTGGTAGCACACACCTTTAATGCCAACACTCAGGAGGCAGAAACAAGTGGATCTTTGTGAGTTCAAGGCCTACCTGGCCTACATAGTTAGTTGCAGGACAGCCAGAGCTACATGATAGAGAGGTTTTGTCACAAAATAGACAAGCACTAATGGTGCTTGTCTTGCAACTGGGACGACAGCCCTACTCGCAGGCCTTTCTTTCCTCATCTGTCAAATGGGCTAAAGGTAGACATCTAGTCAGACAAGATAAGGAAGTGGGAGGAGACATGAGTAGGAGGCTCAGTCAATAGCATGAAGATTGACTAGGGGTCACCATGGACATCACTTCTTTAATGTATATACATGCACATGAAGGCCTGAGACCACCTCAGGTGTCATCCTCAGGAATTCCACCCATCTCTTGAGACAGGGCCTCCCGCTGACCTGGAGCTCACCATTAGGCTGCACTGTCCAACCAATGAGCCTAACAGATCTTCCTGTCTCTGCCTGAGGTTACAAGCATATGTTACCAGGCCCAGCAGTTTCACATGGGTCAGGGGATCAAGCTCAGGCCCTCACCTGTAAATGAACACTGTATCTACTGAGCTAGCTCTGTCCCTAAACACACACACAACCCAACCTATGGACAGCAGACTTTTTGATAGATGTATTCTTGACAAGAATTTGATTCTTTTCAAATTTTTATTTTGTTTTATATGTATGACTATTTTGACTGCATATATGTCTGTGTACCACATGTGTGCCTGGTGCCTGTGGAAGTCAGAAGACAGCATCAGAGCTCCTGGGGCTTGAGTTAGATGGTTGTAAGCTGCTGTGTGGGTTTTGGAAATCATACCTGGGTCCTTGGAAAGGGTATCAAGTCTCTTAATACCGACCTTCTTGATTCTTTTTATTTTAAAAAAAGATTTTATTTTTAGGTGTGTGTGTGTGTGTGTGTGTGTGTGTGTGTGTGTGTGTGTGTGTGCTTGAGTACAGTGCCTTCAGAGGCCAGGAAAAGCTATCAGATGCCATAGAGCTGTTGTTACAGTTGGTCGTGAGCACCTGATATAGATTCTGGGAACGGAACTCAGATCTTTTGGAAAAGCAGCAAACAATCATAGCCACTGAGCCATCTCTGCAGTCCTAAGAGTTTTATTCTCCTTTTCAAGCACTCAGTCTGTGTCAGAGAAGTAAGTTAGGGAGTCTTGGTACAACACTATCAGAGTTGTTCAGAGACTCAGTGAGGAAGCCAAGATGAGAGGCGGAGGGGAGGGAGGCTGAAGGGTTGATAGAGAGAGAGGAGCAGAGATGGAGGGGGCTGCTCAAGACAAAGACAGCCATTGTGTGGACACAAAGACCTGTCCTAGATCCCTGTGGGGCTGTGCTGAAAGCATGGTGAGCATAGTGAGGTGATACATGGTAACAGGGAGCTGTGGAGCTACCTCCTAATCCCTCCCTAGCTGGGATAAGAGATGGGCGTGGCATGCAGGAGCCAGAAAAATGGTCAGTAGGGAGAATTAGATCTGGGCCTGGCTCTAACACCCTGTTCCAGGCCTCCAGACCCACAGTCTTCCACTAGGGCAGGCTGCCCGAGCCCCATTCTGGCAGCGTGCCCCATGCTACTCATTGCATGGTCTCCTATTTCATTAAGGGCAGTGCCAGTCTCCAAATCTGGCTCCTGTACTCCCCATCACCCTGAGGTATACAAAACATAGTCCTTTAGTGTTCCATTCAAAGCCTTTCGTGACTTTCCTGGAGTAAGCAGGTGTCACCTGCTCCAATCCTCAAAAGCCTCTGGCATCACTGTCACATGGGACACCCACTATTGCCCACACCTCAGTCCTTTTACACACACAGCCCTGTGCTTTTCCTGTCCTTCTGAGGCGTCCCACCCCTTGACTGTGGGCTGAAATCCTCCACCCCCACTGCTGGGCTTAACCTCATGCACTAACACACCAATCCACTCCTCCACAAATGCTGGATTCACCCACTCTCTCCAAGTGCTCACCCTCAGCCGACTTGTGGGTTTAGTCATTTGCATCCACAAAGCTCAGTTGGGAGGTGGCCAACATTGGAACTGAGTCTTGCGGGATAGGGGACTGCACCTGTGTGTGGAAAGCAAGCATATCAGAAGCAGTGAGGCCAGCTCCCAGCTCTGCCTCAGACACTTCCCAAGTTCCAGCGACAAGGGATCCAGAGCAGCAGAGGCCATTATCAGCGAGCAGATTACTCCCAGGGATCTGGGTGTGGTGGCACACACCTGTAATCCCATCACTCAGGAAGTAGAAAGATGCAAATTTGAGGCTAGTCTGACTGCAGAGAAAGATTCCTTTCTTAAAATGAACAAAACTGGGCTTGGAGAGATGGTTCAGCATCCGGCTCTTCTTCCAGAGAACCAAAGTTTGGTTGTCAGCAACTACATCAGTCGGCTTGGTTTACGACCACCTATAACGGCAGGTCCAGGGCAGTCCAGCACTCTCTTCTGGTCTCCAAGAGCATCATGCATGTACATGGTGCATGGTACACAGACCTTCATGCAAGCAAAACATTCATACACATAAATAAGAAAAAATATATTTTTTAGCATCTCCAACAGATTTATTTTTAAAGGAATGGCCGAAAGGAGAAAAAAATGGAGGTACAGAAGTATGGACTAGAAAATAAATACAAATGTAAGCTGTTTTACTAATTTTATAACCACAAACTTGTACGGAGAATGAGGCCGTGTACAAAACACAACAGATTCAAACAAGGTGTTCCCTTAGCAAGGCTGAAGATGCCCTCTCTGGTATTTGGAATTTAGGATGCAGTTCTTGTTTTTGGATGGACCACTGGGTGTTTGGCACAGTCCGTGCTTTTAACCAGATTTGAACAGAAGAATGGCCACCTGACCCAGGTAGAAGTAGATGAAGTGTTTGGTTTCCTGTGTCATATAACTACCGTAGTTTCAGCCCACAATGAAGTGCCAGGTAGGGTTGTACGTCTTGTCAAACTCCCTCTTGATATGGCCGCAATATCCTTCTCGATGTTGTACTTCTCCAGCGCCTGAGTAGCGCACTCCACCGAGTCATGTTGCATCTCTTCCGACATGTCTGCAGTTTTGATCACCGCCTTCCGGTCGCACAAGGTTATGGTGGGGCCAAAGGCCAGCCGGAGGCTCCTATGAGCTCCTCTCAGCTGGTGCCGCTCAAGCAGCAGACAACAGCCGGTTGCTACCGAAGCCGTGGCGCATCTAGAAAAATACATTTTAAACAGCAAACAAAATGTACCCGGATTTGTTTGCCAGAACCATCAGTTTACAAGAAATGACTTGCGCCTTTGTTGCTTCTTCCTCTTTACTTCGAAGGAACTTTTATTAGCTTGTTTTCGTTTTATTTCCCGTTCGCTCTTTAGGTTTATCACATTCTACCTATGTATGTATGTATGTATGTATGTATGTATGTATGTATTTATTGAGACAGGACTCATTCTGTAGTCTTGATCAATACCCAGCGTATTATGTAGACCAGGCTGGCCTCGAACTCAGAAATCCGCCTGCCTCTGCCTCCCAAGTGCTGGGATTAAAGGCATGCGCCACCACGCCCGGTGCCTACCTCTTTTTAATCATCTTTCTTTTCAAATAATGTTAAATGTTTAAAGCTACTTTTCTCTCTAAATTCAGTTTTGGTGCTCTCTCTCTCTCTCTCTCTCTCTCACTCACTCACATACACACACACACACACACACACACACAGAGCACACAGTTTTTCTTATCACTATTTTACAAATAGTGTTTGAATTAACTTCTAAAGCATTTTATTTGTTTGTGTGTATGTTTATGCTTGCATGTGTGAGGACACACATTGTGAGCATGCCTGAGGGGACCCAGGTAGGTCAATGTGGGAAGTCATTCTCTGTAGCTCTCCTATCTTGTTCTTGAAGCAGTATCTCTCCATCAAAGCCAGAGCTTGTGGATTGGCTCATCTCAATAACCACACTGCTCTGGAAACCCCCTGTCTCCAACATCCAAAACTGGAAGTGTAGGCAGCCTGCTGGCCCACCTGGCATTTCCATGGGCTCTCGTATCCTCCCACGTGCTGGGGAAGCCCTTCAACCTCCCAGCAATCTCCACTTGCATTTTAATTTACTCTTTAACTCAAACACAGTGACATGTGCCTATGAGGCCAGCACGTGATAGTTAAAGGCAGGAGAATGGAATGGTGAAGGTCAGCGTGGACTACAGAATGATAGTCTATCGCCCAATTTAAATAAACCAATTCAACTCTAAACCAGGAGTGATGATGGTACATGCGTATAGTCTTGGCACTTGATAGAAGCAGAAGATTCAGGAGTTCAAGGCCAGCCTGGACTACAGAAGGTCCTGTTTCAAAATAAAGACACATGGAGGCCACATGACAGTTTGTAAGAGCTGCTTCCACCATGTGGGTTCCAGGGATTGAACCTAGGTCATCAGGATTGGCGGCGGCAAGCATCCTTACCTGAGCCCCTTTGTCCACTCAATTTTCACTTAGTCTAGGCTTCTTATGTGAAGCCCATCCCTGCAGTGATGGCTCCTGACACTATCAATCCCTGTATCATCATGCTGGGGGAACCTGGACAGAGGCGTTCTCACTCACGAGGGAGTTGCACACTTGCACACTGCCCTCTTCCCTACTGACCATCTTGCCTTCCATCTTCAGGCACTGCCTGTCCATGATGTCCCAGATCTTGCAAATCTTTGTTCAAGAACTTCTTGAGCCCAATAAAGTCCTAATAGATAATCATGTTGGTGGCTGGAGTAGGCCCAGGGTGCTGGGGGCAGAGTAAGTTTTGATGGAGATATTGTTTAAATGTTGTGTTGTGATGTATGTTTTTCTATAGGTTATGTAGGGAAAGAGGGTTAAATTAAAGTTTGCCAAGAAATCCCCCCCCCATTTGTTTTTTGTTTGTTTTGTTTTCTTGTTTTGAGACAGGATCCCTCTGTACTGTCCACATAGCCCTGGCTATCCTGAAACTCACCACGTAGACTAGGCTGGCCTTGAACTCTGTCTCCCAGATGCTAGGATTAAAGTAACATACCACCACACCCAATTTCAAAGATATTTTTTTAACCCTAGGGTGACCCCCGGGCCTTGCATGCTCTAGGTATGTGCTTTTACCTCTGAGCCACGTCTCCAGCCCTCGGGAGGACTAAGCCTGTGTATGGTTTAGCTTTAGAATTTATTGTTTGACTGATCCATGGATAGTTTACCCATTTTTGACTTTATTTACGATTATGGCATGTTGTGTGTGTGGCATGTGTGTATGTCAGAGAGGGACGGGGAGGTGAGAGGACAGCTCTCCAGAGAACCTGGTTCTTCCTGTCCACTATGGCCTACTTACCTGCTGAATCATCCCGCCAGCTATTCTGTGGCTATCTTAAAGGAGATCTGTGTTTTCTTCATGTGGGATCTACTTCTTGTTATTTTATTAGTCTAGTTCTGAAACATACACAGAAATTTAGGTCAATATATGTCCATATTTATTTTTAAACGCTGTACCCCATTATACTGACAGGATGTGTCTCCTACTTCTTTTTCCTCTGTGTTAGCCTTCTCTTCTATTTTCTCATCATTATTTGGATGCTCTATATTTAAAATATGGAAGTTCTCTGTGTGTGTCTGTATATGTGTGTCTGTGCGTGTGCCTCACAGGAGGCCTTCCTCACATTACATGCCATACAACAGTTTTATTTTATTTTGAATGAGGAGCTAGAGAGAAGGCTCAATGATTAAGAGCACTAGTTGCTCTTGCAGAGGACCTAGCACACATACATACGTGCAGGTGAAATGCTCATACACATACAATAAAATAGATCTCATTTAAAAGTAAAATTTGAATGAGGGGCCGTAGAGATGGTGCAGTGCTAAGAGTGAGGATCGCTCTTCCAAAGGACCCAGCTTAGCTCGCACAGGTTTTGTTTGTTTGTTTGGTTAGTTTTGGGTTTTGTTTTTGTTTGTTTGTTTGTTTGGTTGGTTGGTTGGTTGGTTGGTTGGTTGATTTTTCAAGACAGGATCTCTCTGTGTAGACCCAGCTGTCGTGGAACTCACTTTGTAGACCAGGTTGGCCTCAAACTCAGAAATTCGCCTGACGTTGCCTCCCAAGTGCTGGGATTAAGTTTAGTTCTAAACACCTACATCTGACAACTCACAAACACAACTCTATCTTCAGGGGAACCCGATGCCTCTGGTCTCCATGGGACCCCTTCACACACTTACACATACAGACAAATACACGTGCACGTAATTTAGAATAAGTAACAAAAACAAAAGTTTCAACGAGTAATCTATTTCCATGGTTCAAATTTTCATTTGTATATATTTTTATTTTTCTGAAACTCACCATGTAACTGAAAATGGCCTTGAACTTATGAGCCACCTGCCCTCCTCTCAAGCTCTAGGGTTATAGGCATGTGCTACCATGCCTGGTTTATTCCATACTGGGAATCAAACCCAAGGCATCATGGGTAGAAGGCAAGCACTCTGCCAACTGAGCTACATCCTCACCCCCGACCCCTAGTCCTGCCACACTCATTGAGACAGTCTCAGCATGTAGCACAGGCTAGACTCTGCAGTCCTCTTGTCTCTGCCTCCCTAGTGCTGACATAACTGACATGCACTGTCGCACCTGGCAACACCCTGTCTTTAAGATCTGTCCAAACCAGTACATTGGGGGAATGCAGGGCTATCCCACAGCTACATCATCATGTATTTAGCTGTGTACGGGTAGGTATCTTTTTCTACTAAAAACAATGCAATGAGAAACTGCATACATACTTTTTGCTCAGGTACTGACATACACAGAGAAACTTCATTGCCATGCTCTTCCTAGATCAAAACGTTTATGCACTTTTAGGCTTGGTGCCTTGTCCTCAGTGGACACAAGAGAGCCACACCCTCCCTGGCACTAACTAGAACTCTCGGGTTGTTTTTAATCTGAGAAGTGGAAAATCAAGTCTCTGGGTAGCTCTCATGTGCATTTGTCTCATTTTGGTTGTATCTTCTCCTAACAGAAGAAGCTGTTTAGATGTCCTTTTCCACTGTTTACTACAGATACCCTCCTTTCTAGCTGTTGCATCTTTTTATATCGCATGAAGATTATCCCATGTCTGTCAACTGAATTGAAAAGTCTTCCCCTCAGTTTGTCATTCATCTTGAAGCCTTCCTTACTCAGGGTTTGTTGTATTTATTTTCCCTGGTGCCTTAGCCATTGCTCTATTACTGTGGAGAGATACCATGACCAAGGTTACCAAGAGAAACCATTTAACTGGGGACTTGCTTACAGTTTCAGTAGTGCACTATCATCATGGCAGCATGAACGTCTACAGAACAGTGGCTGAGTGTTACATCCTGATCCACAGGCCAGGAAGAAAGGGTGACTGAGCCTGATTCGGACCTTTGAAAGCCTCAAAGCCCACCCCGATGGTAGACTTCCTCCCGCAAGGCCACACCCCCACCAAGGCCACACCTCCTCATCCTTTCAAACCATTCCACTGCTTGATGACTAAGCATTCAAATATTTGACCTTATGGAGGCCATTCTCATTCAAATTACCACACCTGGTTTATATTTCTTAATTTGTTTCTTTATGGCTTCTGGGATTTGAGCCATAATCAGAAATGGTTTTAATAATCAAGATGTCTGCTCCCTTGTGCTCTTGCAGTGCTGGATCCGAGTTCAGGGCTTCATGCATGTTAGACAACCATTCTACAAAGGAACTAGCTCCTCCGCCTCATGCTTTCTCTTAGTATTCTTTCATGTTTATATATATATATATATATATATATATATATATATATATATATATAACACAGTTGGATATTATACTATAGTAAATGTTGCTTCTGAAGGAATATTTTATACAGATGCTTTTTACATTTTTTATATTTTTATTTTCTATTTTTTTTGGAAACAGGGTTGCATGTAGCTCAGGCTGGTCTTGAATATCTGACTTAGCTAAGGATGACCTTGATTCCTGATCCTCCTGTCTCTGCCTCCCAAGTGAGAAAATAAAAAGACTGTGCTTGATTTTTGTTTTTAAACATAGGGATACTTGAGTACTTGGTTATGGTGGCACATATCTGTCATTCCAGGTACTTGAAATACCAAGGCAGGAAGGTTTGAAGTTCAAGGCTAGCCTGCTCAACTTAGAGAAACTCTGTCTCAAAAAACTCAAATAAACTGTAAGGATTTCATCTTTGCCTTCATTTCTGTGTATCTATTTCATATTTGATACCATCTCACCCACTTCACTTTTTGGTTTACTTATTGCTTTGGGGTTTTCTTTTTTGGTTTTGTTTGCTCATTTGTTTGTTTTGTTTTTCAAGACAGAGTTTCTCTGTGTAGCTCTTGATATCCTGGAACTTGCTCCGTAGACCAGGCTGGCCTCAGACTCACAGAGATCTGCCTGCCTCTGCCTCCTGAGTACCGGGATTAAAGGTGAGCATCACTATTGCTAGGGTTGCTTTATCTTCTATAAATGATTTAGAAAGTAGAAATCAAGTCTGTAATTACATACATCATCAGATTAGCCAAGCACATGTATTGCAATTCCTACTATCAAATTGCCAGGTCAATATGTCTGTGTCTGTGTCTGTGTCTGTGTCTGTGTCTGTGTCTGTGTCTGTGTCTGTGTCTGTGTCTGTGTCTGTGTCTGTGTCTGTGTCTGTGTCTGTGTCGTGTGCTTTTAGAAAGTCTGTTATCACTCAGCTTTCAGAGGAGGAACCTGAAACTCAGGTATGTTCAGCCATTTGAAACCTTATGATCTGCAGATTCTCCTCCAGAAAGAGAGAAATTTTCGCAGGCATATATTAAGGTAGCCGGCATCACCAGGAGTGGAGGAAATCTCAGGGAGAGAGGGAGGGGTGAATTTCTCAAAGTAAAATCCTCCAGGCCTTGCAGCCCTTGGTACCCTGATAGCTTTGTTAATCTGTCTCCTTGTAGCTATGTTTTGCACTGCATTTTGGTGTGAGCTCCAGCATATTTTCACGTGTTTGGGGGACCATTCTCATTCCCATTTCTGTCAGCAGCCCGTTCATATTCAGTTTCCCTCTTGGGAAATCCCAGCAAATAACCACATCAAAGCTCCTTGGGCTGTTTGTTTGCAGAATGACAAATGCTTCTCAGGGGTTTATTTTGTCTCTTATGAAGTCATTTCTGGGATAACGAGCTTTTCATAGGAACTTTCAGAACCATTTGCTTCTTCCTTGTGCTGTGAGATCTTTTCCAAGGCCCAATTGTAATTTTTGTTCACCGCTCTCCATCAGGAGGAAATAAAGCTCACCGTGCCCCACCTCCTGACCCTCTCAACTCTGTGTGGCATTTCATAATAACAGTTGGTGTCTCAACTCTACCATTAGACAGTGTAGACACAGAATGAAAGAGATTGAAGGGGTCGATTAGAGGAATTGCCATCATCACTAACATCGTAATAGCTGCCACTTAAGCAGCATTATGAATGTGTGACTCAATTCACAATAATAATATGTATGGATATGGATATACTCCAAACATGTATGAACTACATTTACATACATAAATGAATTCTCATGACAAGTATCTTGCAAGATAGGCACTATTATAACCCCCATGTGACAGGTGACAAAATTGAGTCACACAGCTAATGACTTGTTCAGTCAGAACCCTATGGTATCTGGCTTCAGACTTCACATTATTTTCCATTCTGACAGGCTTGGAAGACCAATCCTATCTATTAATATCTGGTCAAAAGCCTGTCTCTTTAACATTGCAGTGGGGTTTCTGGGACAGAAGTGTGTACAATAATTAATTAATCTGTTTTATCTAACTCAGGAGCTGTGGTTGTCTTTTCATTAATTAATTGAATCCTCTTGATTCCTTCCTTCAACAAATACCGATTGAGTGATTAAATAGGACATGTCCCGCAGTAGGTACTGAGGTACCAAGTACTAGGGGTACTGAGCTAAATTAGGTACGGTCCTGGTCTTTAAGGAGCCTAAAGTACAGGGGACAGGAAATAGCTCATGGTCAGCTAGAGACGCAGCATGACTCAGGGAGGGGCGGGCTCTGTCTTAGCTCACCCTCATCTGCTCAGCAATTTCCCGCTCACCTCGCCCTGGGACCTTCTCTTATCTGCAGTTTATGTAACATCACTGCAAGCTTTTGTGGTTTTTCGTGTCTTCCTCTTTCTCCCCACTGGGAATCCAGATCGGGCTGATAGATGATAGAGCTGTCATTCATTGGTGAGAGGCAGGCAGCCTGAGAAAGGATGGATTCTGCACAGGACAGGACACTTTAGAATGGACACTCTGGCCAAAGTGTGGGGTTAGATGGAACGGAAGCGAGGTGGACGATTGACTGCTCAGTCGTCTGGGTAGAATGTGGGATCTGAGGAAAGACTGCCGCTCGCAGGAGGGAAGACAGCTCTATGTTAAGGACATGGGATTGTAGAATTTTCTAACTCAGTCAGCAATATGTCTTGAGCGTCAGGTGCCAGGCATGGTGCCATGTGCTGCGAACTCATCAGAAACAAGACAGGCAGTCTCTTTCCTGCAGTCTGGAGGAGAAGGAGGACGGCTGGAGCCATAGAAGATGTGACAGGAGACATCCAGGACCCGGGAGAGGACATGAGAATCGAGGCCAGGCTGATTCTGGCTAACACTGAGATTTCTTCTTTGGCGGCAGAGGCAGGCAGTGGCTCAGTGCCTAAGCTGAAGAACCTGGGAAGGCAAACTGCTGTAGCCGTGTGCCTGGGACGGTGAACGAGCAACTGTTAAACCAGTAACAGTCATTCAACGGTGGCTGTCCAGACCCCAGCTTGGTCTTGAAAGAGGAAGATGGGGAGAGGTCCAGGAAAGAGTCTGCAGTCTCAAGAGGCCCCGTGGTTACTCAATGCTGACCAATGGGCAGCCAAGGCTTCCTAGTTACCCCCATGAGCTCTAGGAAGCTCTGCTACTCTCTCGACACCTTCCAACCAATGCTGACTGCCAGGGCTCAGTGTATGTGGACCTTCACAGTGAGACACTCAGAGACATTCTGGGGCCATGAGTGTGGGCCCCACAGTTACTAGAATCCATCTTGTAACTAGAAAGGGGAAAAAACACCCCACAAAACCAAAACAACTCTGTAAAGTCTGTGTGCGTATGTGCGTGTGTGTGCATGTGTGTGTGTGTGTGTGTGTGTGTGTGTGTGTGTGTGTTGGCCATGACTCTTCATATCCACAGCACCTGACCCAGACAGCCAGTAAGTGTTTTAGTTTAGTTCAAAGACAGCTGCATTCTGATGGCAAGAGGCATGTCTTCTCACTCCCAGGATTCACCCCCCCCCCAGCCTCTCAAACACTGTACTCACTCTTGGCACCAGGTGAGAATGCTCAGAGGCATGGCCCTGAGTGGCTTTAAAACCATCTGGCTCTAGGAATGCAGAGGTGCCAACTTGATGCCCATAATGGTCTCTCCCCAGTCAATATTTGGTAGGCTCAGACTTGAAGCATCTTTGAATTTGAGGACTGGAGAGCCTCTCTGCCGGCACATCATTCAAACCCTCATCACAAACCCTTTCTGTAATAGAAACTCCTCATCTGGGACCTGAGACCTTCCTTATGTGACTTCCCTGAGGTTCTCTTTTTTCTAAGGGCCAAAAACCACCCACTGAAGTCAGGCCAGAGGTGGGGGCAGGGCCCTGTCATGCCTGAGAAGTAAGAAGTCAGTGGAAGAGTTCTCCAAAGCCACCGATACAATGTGTCGCTGCGGATCTTTACCTAACTGGTTGTGGGGCCACAGCAAGGCCACTTACGAGAAGGAAACTGCACTCTTGTCTGCTGTTCCTAGGCAGTGAGCCAAAGGTGGCTAAGAGCACCTGATTGTACAAGCTTCCAGATCTGCTACAGCTTTCTGAGCCTCAGTTTTTCTCCTTTTCTTTTTCTTCTTTCTCTTTCTTCGGCTCTTTGACCTCACCTCCCACTTCTGTCTTTTTGAGATAGGGTTTTGTGTATGCCAGGCTGACCTCAGACTTGATATGTAGCTATGGATGGCCTTGAGCTTTTGATCCTCTGCCTTTACCTCCCTGGTACCGGGAAGTTTTGTACGGTCCTGGGGAGGTCTAACACAGACCTTCCTGCATGCTAGATACTCTACTGAGTTAGGGTGATTATGGCTGTCATGAAACACCATGACCATAAGCAATTTGGGGAGGAAAAGGTTTATTTGATTTATACTTCCATATGGACAGGAACTGAAGCAGGACAGGAACCTGGAGGCAGGAGCTGATGCAGAGGCAATGGAAGAGTGCTACTTATTGGCTTGTTCCCCATGCTTTGCTCAACCTGCTTTCTTATGGAACTCAGGACCACCAGCCCAGGGATGGCACCACCCACAATGGGCTGAGCCCTCACACATCAATCACTGATTAAGAAAATGCTCTACAACCCTGATCTTATGAAGACACTTTCTCAATTGATGCTCCAACCTCTCAGATGACTCTAGCTTGTGTCCTCATTTCTTGTCTCCTCCCCACCCCCCCGCACTGTGCAGCACAAGCTATCCTCAAACTCACCATGTAGCTCTGGCAGTGACCCCAAGTTATTGGCAATGCTTTTGTCTTCATCTCTTGAATGGGGAGATGATATGTGAACCATCACACCAGCCTCTTTCTGTTACGTTTCATTGATTTTTGTTTGTTTGCTTGCTTGTTTATTTTTGTTTCTCTGTTCTTGGCACAGGATTTCATGTAACCAAGATGGCCTTAAATAGCCAAGGACGACCCTGACCTCCTGACCCTTCTCCTTCTACCTCCCAGGTGTTGGGGTTAAGGCTTCCAAGCTTGGGCATGCCCATTTCTGTTTGTTTTGTTTCTCATGCAGTGTAGCCTAGGCTGCCCCCAGGAAGTGAATGGAATGATTCTGGGCACAGGGTCAGTCCAATGTAGCACCATGAAGGAGTTCAGCAGATATGTCCTCGTGTGAGTCCTCTGGAGACAGTATGGGCCACACACAGCCCATCTCCCCAGGATTCTGGAAGCCTCCTGCAGGCTGACAGCCAAGAGCAGTTTTCCTGACTGGCCTGCAGCAGTCACCCCATGGTGGAGAGAGAACAGGTCTGTGAAACCTGGGCAATTGCCCAGATCTGCAGGCTGCACCGGTATCCATGATTGCCCCGGATCTTATCTACCTGAGAGAGAGAAAGAGAGAGAGAGGGCGAGCCAGGGCTCTCTTTCTCCACAACCACTTATTTGCAAAGCTCTTCAAGCTGACCCTCCTGTGATTACCAAAAACTTCCAAGTGCCTGTTGGAAGCAGGACTGAATGGATGATTCAAGAGCGCCTCACAGAAAGCCCAGTGCCTAGCAGGAAGTCACCAGGCAGGCTTCTGGCAGCTCCCACGCCCTGCAGTTCAGGCAGTTTACAAGGGGTAGCATTTTGCTCTTGTCTGACTGAAGCAATAACATCCCTGCACAGCAGAACTCTTGAAAACTACAGAAACGCATAAGTGGAAAACAAAAATTCCCACTGTTCTGCTTTGTTTGGGTGATGGAGGTTAGGATTCTGGAGTGGCACTGAGAATGTGGGTCAGCTGGCAGAAGCCATGGGCTCAGTCCTTAGCACCATGTTTACCAGGCATGTTGGCACATGCTTGTAATCCTAGCACCAGGGAGATGGAAGGTCAGGGGTTCAAGTTAATCCCCGACTGTGTGATGAGTTTGAAGGCAGCCTAGCCCTCTTGCATAAGACTGTTTCAGAAAAGTAGAAATAAAAAAGTAAGGCCAGATGTGGATGCACAAAGTAAGGCCGGGCATGTGGATACACACACCTTTAATCTCAGCCCACAGAAGGAGAGGCAGTCTGAAGCCAGCAGTCCGAAGCCAGCATGGTCTATACCGTGAATGCCAGGCATTCTAGTAACAATCCTACATTTTAGTAACAAACCAGTTATATTTTAATTCCATTGTGTTCGGTCCATCATTCTCTCACAAACCCTTAACTGTGTGGAGATTTAACTGCCTCTCCTCAGGAACTAACAGTGCTAGTGCTAATGGAGAGGGAAAGGAGAAGGGAGACGAGGAGGGAGAGGAGGAGGGAGAGGAGGAGGGAGAGGAGGAGGGAGAGGAGGAGGGAGAGGAGGAGGGAGAGAAGGAGGGAGAGAAGGAGGGAGAAGAAGGGAAGAGAAGGGAGGAGAAGGGGGAGAAGGGGTGGGTGGGACACAACCCCCAGAGGCCTGGAGGGTTGACTAAGTGGTTAAGAGCACTGGTTGTTCTTCCAGAGGACCTGGATTCCCAGCACCTACATGGTAGCTCACAACTGTAACTCCAGTCCCAAGGAATCTGGTGCTGTCTCCTACCTCCAGGCATAAATAGTACACATACATAAATGTAGGCAAAAACTAGTCATACACATAGAGAAAAATTAAAAACTTTTTTAAAAGATTAAAAAGGAATGTAATCCCAAGTACATTTATTTTTTTCTGCCCCTCTGTCTCCCTCTTCCTACCAAGTCTGTTTCTCAGTATTGAAAACCAAACAGGCATGTCACCTAACTCAGGGTCACAAGGCGCCTTGGTATCCCATGGAGTCTTCCTCCTATTTGCTCCCCACATCCAGCCTAAAGAAGAAAACACTCAGTGCCTGCTGGGAAAAAGCCACTGTCTTCAGAGCTAGCCCTATGGACCCTGGACTACAGAGATGATGTTCCAGCACCTCTGTTCACTGGTCATGTGATGTGGTTTTCAGGCCTCTGTAGCACGCTCATGTTCTCTTCACTCAGTGTGGACTGTGAACACCAGAGAGGTTCTAGAGATCCAGGGTCATATGATGTAGTGAGGAACTGGTTTGGAAAGGACAATTCTCCCATGTAACCTGATGTCCCTCGGGGAAGCCCCACCTCGGCCGCGTGCGTGGTCAGCTGAACCCCAAAGTCTCTTTTGCATTATTTGTAGCTAAATCGGCTGGGGACAGTTGTTGCTCACTGTCACCTTTCCCAGGTAAAGAATCACACATCTGGTGTGAATCTGGATGTGACTATCTCTGAAGCAGCTTCCAGAGAGCTTCAGCCGAAGAGGGGAGACCAGCCCTGAATACAGAATCAATGACACTGTCCCAGTGTGAGACAGAGATACAGAGAGCTGAGCACCAGCTCATTTCTTCCTGGCTGTGCACGCAATGCAGCCAGCCTGCTTGTACTTCCACCCCCATGACTTTCCCCCCAGCATTGGCTGTGGCCAAAACAAGCCTTTCCTTCCTCAAGTTGCTTCTATCTGGTATTTTTTCATGGCAATGAGAAGGTAACAGATATACCAGTTCTCCCATCTCCCATGCTTGGAGAACCTTTTGAGGAACCTATATGCAAGACTCAGTTTGATGCTTTATAGATATTTGCCTCTGGTCCTCTTTATATATTTGCATGGTGAGTCTTAACTTTCTTTCCTGGTTTCTTGTCATGTTTGATCTTGATACTTGTGCACCATGTCTGTATCAGGCCTATTTACAGATGTTCACATGAGCTTGGTCTCAGACAGAACTCTCTTCTGTCAGGACGAGGTTCACACTCAGATATGTAAGAGGATTCTGAAGCAATAGCTCCATTTTAAAAGATTTGATCATGCATTGCTAGCCATCTAAAGAGCTGAAATCAGATCCTCAAGCAAATACAGTAATGTTCATCGCAGTGCTATTGACATAGCCCTAAGGTGGAGAGAACCCAAATGTTCTCTAATGACTGAGTGCATAAACAAAATGTGGAGCATATACAATGGAATATAAGCCATGAGCAGGAATGAATGGGTACATTCCACGGCATGGATGACCCTCAAACGCATTATACTACTGAAAGAAGCCAGACAAAGAGAGGTCTCATATTACAAAAACTTCATTCATATGAAACATCTAGAATAAATACATCTGTAGATGAAAAAAGCAAACTGTTGGTTGCCAGGGGCTGAGGGGAGAAAGACACAGGAAGGACTGTTGGCGGGTTTGAAGTGCTCTTCGTGACAATGAAAACGAGGGTGGAATGACAGCTCAGACGTCAAGAACACGCTGCAATTCCAGAGGATCCAGGTTCCCAGTACCCACACGGTGACTCACAGCCACAGGGGACCCAAGGCCCTCTTCTGACCTTCTCGGGAACAATGCAGGCAGGTGCACAAACATAATGAGGTAAAACACCCACATACAGAGAACAGAAGTAAGTAAGTCTTAAGGTAAAAAGAAAAGGAAATATCTTGTCACCAAACAGAGATGGCAGTTGTACAGTGCTGTGTCTGTATATATAGAAGATGCCTATGAACTATATACTTAAGATTTCATGTATTGGAAGTGGTGGCACACACCTTCAATCTCAGCACAGGAGAGACAAAGGTATCTCTGTGTTTGAGGCCAGCCTGGTCTACAGAGTGAGTTCCAGGGCAGCCAGGGCTATGAAGAGAAAGCATGTCCTAAAGAACCAAATAGATAGGTAGATAGATAGATAGATAGATAGATAGATAGATAGATAGATAGATAGATTCCATGTTATATGGGTGCTACTTCTATAAATAATGTGTACAGTTGGGTATGGTGGTTCACGAGTTTACTCTCAGCACTTAGGAAGCAGAGGCACGAGGATCTTTGTGAGTTCAAATACAGCCTGGTATGCATAATGAGAGTTCTAAGCTAGCTAGAGCTACAGGGTAAATTCTGCATCTCCCCTGGCCTCCATCAACACTCCCCTCCCAGGAAAAAAGAAAGAAAGAAAAAGAAGAAAGAAACACCAAATCACACAGCAGACAACCTTGTGCTTTATTCTGGGGATGTCTCTGCCAAGATTAGTCCAAAGATTTGATTTGTTTTGTTTTTCAAGACAAGGTTTCTCTGTGTAGCCCAATAGACCAGGCTAGTCTCAAACTCTGAGATCCACCTGCCTCTGCCTTTCAAGTGCTGAGATTAAAGCCATTGGCCACCACCACCTGGCAGTTCAAACCCTTAAAAGCTAAGTTGAAGCAGTTAACCTTGAACTTAAAGACTGCCCCCGAGAGCCGCTGTTCTTGTGGGTTCCCCACTAGTTGTTAATACCCTGTGGACCAGTACTGTTCCTGTCTCACCATTAGGAGACTGATTCCTTTTGTAACCCTGCCCCCTCTCTGAGATGGCTTTCTGCAGCCAAGGCAAGTTTTGAACATACTATATAAGCAAGGATGACCTTGAACTTCTGCTCCTCTGGCCTCCACCTCTGAGGTGCTGCTGTAAGAGGTGTGCACTGTCACACCTGTTTTAATGCAGAGCTGGAGATCACCAGAACATGGTCTTCTTGGGTGCTGGGAAAGACTTGAACAATGAACCCCCTCACAATTCCCCCAGAACCCCCATCCCAACCCCCTCCCCAAACCCCTTTTGCTCCTTCTCTACCCCCATCCCCAGCCCTATCCCCACTCCCAGAGAAAGCTGACAGTCTACCTCAGCCATATCGATAGCACATTGCTTAGCTCTGATGTAATAAGACTAATATTTTATCTCTGTAATCTTCCCCCTGAGAACTCAGAACCTCAGTCTACTCATGAGAAATACCTAAATTGAGCAACCATCTACAAAACCAATACTCACATGTTAAAGTTGAGCTGGGCATGGTAGTACACACTCATGATCCTACTACTGGAAAGGATGAGGCAGGAGGATGACCCATGAATTGGAGGCCAGTATAGGACACAGAGAAATACTGTGTTTTTTCTTGCTTTTCATCCATCCATCGTGTGTGTGTGTGTGTGTGTGTGTGTGTGTGTGTGTGTGTGTGTGTGTGTATCTAGAAGACAGTGACAGATGTCCTGGAACTGGAGCTGCAGGCAGCCTTGGGCTACCTGATGTAGATAGTAGGAACTCATCTTGGGTCCTTCGTAAGAGCAGTATGTGCTCTTAGCTGCTGAGCCACCTCTTTAGTTTTTCAATATATAGTATATTATATATCATATAACATATCACATATGGTATATCATATATTGTATCATACATAATGATTATTTTATATATTATATATAATGATATATGATGTATATTATGATATACAATGTGTGGTAAACAATATACCATATGTTAGCACCAGGACACTCTAATTCCCTGTGTGACACCTGATACTTGACCTGTGTTGCCAGGACAACAACCTCCAATCCCACAGTCCACCTGGCCCAGTCCCCACCCTCAATGGTGTGATGTCATTTTCAGTATAAATTAGGAAGACATCCCCTCCTCTCTCTCTTCTTCTTCCTCTTTCTTCCCTTCCCTTTGTCCTCTTCGTCACCTCAATAAACCTCTCTTACGTGCAACCCCCTCAGCTTGGTCTGCTGCCTGGTTATTCGCCCAAACACACTGATATTTTTATCAATACCATATATTACACATTATATATCATATATCACAGATAATATATTATATATTATGTATATTCTTTTTTTTTAAAAGCAGGGTTTCTCTGTGTAACCCTTGCTGTCCTGGAAATCATCTGTAGGCCAGGTTGGCTTCAAAGTCAGACATTCCAGCCATCCATCTGCCTCTGCCTCCCAAGTGCTGGGATTAAAGGCATGGGCCGCCATGATCTGGCTCTTTATTTATGTGTTTATTTTTTACATGTATTTATTGTGTATATGCTTCTGCCACAGTGTTAGTGTGACAATCAAAGGACAACCTTTGGGAGTTGGTTCTTTCTGTAAAGTGGAACTCATGGATCAAACACCATTCCTCGCCAAGCCACTTTACCAGCTCAATTGTTGTTGTTGTTGTTGTTGTTGTTGTTGTTACTGTTGTTGTTTGAAACACTCTCACTGGGGCTTGCCAATTCAATTCAGCTAGGCTAGCTGGCCAGGAAATCCCAGGTATCCTTCACTAGTGCCTGTGCTGGGGTTACAAGCACATGCCACCACCCTGGATTTTTAATGTGGCTTCTGAGGATTGAATTCAGCTTTCAAGGCAAGCACTTCAGTGACTGAGCCATCTCCCCAGCTCTCTTCTTGCCTGCCTTGGTGGCTTCTTGATTTGGGGGCAGGAGCTCATCCTGCACCTACTGAGAGTTTAGTGGCTTCAAAGAAAATGTTGATCAAGTTGAGGTGCTAACTTGTTATGCAAAGTGGAAAGTAGAAGCTGGACTATAAGCTGACTCTAATGATGAACAGTCAGAGCAAAGCACAACAGAGTGTTACTTTATTATATTGGCCAATCTTCGTGTTTATCACTACAGTGGTAGTAAAACTGAGTTGGGTAAAAGATGTGGAAAATACTAGAGCATTCACTCTGGCTACTACTGATTCTTTTAGCATTAGAAGAAAATCAGAACAGACTAGTGCAAAATTTTTCTTTGTATCAAAATGGCCAGACCTTGTTTTCAAAACACAAAATGAAACTTAATGTCATAAAAAAAAAAACAAAACAAGGAAAGTCCAACCATTAAACTATCCAGACCATTCCAAAACTAAGCAGAGGTTAAGACAAAATGTAATGTGGTCCACTGGATAGACTCTGGGACCCAAAAAAGACATTAGGTAAAAATATTAGCCACTCCTGGCTAGGTGTGTTAGCACTTAAGAGACAGAGGCAGGAGAACCACCAGTAAGTCAGTGTGGGCCACCTAGTAATACCTTAGCTAAAATAACAACAACAATAATAATGAAAAGTTAAAACCACACAAAAGAAATACAGAGTGAGTTGCAATAATGTAACAATCCTGGCTCATCAGTTAGAGTGGCTGAAAGATGGCAACATCAGGATATACCCGGTGGGAAGATGAGAAGTCTCCATACCAACTTCTTCTACTGCCTCAATTTGTCTGTAACTGTTTAAACTATTATTTTAAAAGTCTTTGGACTGACAGAATGGTTCAGCCAATAAAGGTGCTTTCTGCCAAGCAAGACAACCTGAGTCTGATGACCAAATCCCATATGGGGGAAGGAGAGAACCAACTTGTGCAAGTTGTTCTACATGCACGTCATGTGCGCACACACACACATACACACACACACACACACACACACACACACACACAAATGTAATTTAAAACAGAATAAGTCTTATTTATTTCAAAATTGATTTCAAAATTTTGCCTTAAAAATTGTTTGAGCTGTTCCGTTCTTAGTCACCTGTAGCAGGAGGGCCAGTTGGCCCTGATGGTGTGGGCACAGGAGACAGCTGGCCCCACCCCTTGCAGGAGTGTTATGGGAGAACTGCCTGGCTGACAAATGCAGCTACCACCCAGGCCCAGACCCTGGGCACTGAGTTGGCCCACCCCAACATCTACCCTGTCTATGAACTGCTGGGGAACTGTGAAGGGGCAGATCCTGGAGACCCAAAGCTGCAGGCTCTCCATGACACAAGGCGACAACAGGATATCAGAGAGGAGTCCCATTGAGGATCCAGTATTAATAGTGTAGCAGAGGCCAGAGGCCTTGAACCAGACCAATGACTCATTCCAGTGAACATTTGCAAGTGAAGCTGTTTGGGCTAAGGGTAGACTGTGTGACACACCACAGCTTCCACGGAGAAATTTTTTTTTCTTTTTGGGGGGAAGGGCAGAGGTGGATTTGGAGAGACTTCAAGATGAGCAGGACCAGGGTGCATGATGTGAAATTCACAAAGAATCAATAAAAAGAAATAAGAAAGAAAGAAAGAAAGAAAAAAAGAATTGTTCTAGCTGGTGATTGCTGGGATCAAAGGTGTGCGCCACCATGCCTGGCTACATTTTGTTAACATTGTAAAAAGCATGCTTCCCTGTGTTTGACCCCTGTCACCACCAGAAGCTTGACCCCTGTCACCACCAGAAGCAAAAACAAAACAAACCATCATCCCAAAAATTCTTAAACAGGGTACAGTGCAGGAGAGTGTGTAAGGAAATGGTATCATATTTCTCTGCAGAGGCTGTTTTCCTGGTCACAAATCTTGCCCAGGGGATGTCCACCAGGAAGCTCAGATGAGCCACCTCACTCCTCGCTCAAAAGGGTGTGGCCTCGGCACAGATAGTTAGAATCTTAGTCAACCACAGAATGATATATCTTAATCTGGCATGATCCCCATGTACCTTCCCACCCACTGACCCTGGGGTCATTTCCTTCTCTATTATACAAGCATTCTGTCACTCATACGTAGGGGCCACACGATGCTCTGGGCAGCACTTTCCTCAGACACCACAGAGGCCGAGTCTGAATGGTGGTGAAGGGAGATGGTTTGTAAGACAACTCCAATTTTCACTGTGATTCTATCCCTGATTAATTTTCCCTTGGTCCCCATAGCCCTTGATTTCCACCACTGTAAAATAAGGGTGATAATGATGTTTATTTTAGATGAACATTGGAGGATTAGGTGAGATGATTTGTGTAGCGTGCTTAGAACATACCTCGTGCCAAGAAATCATCCGAACATGGTGTCTGACCCACACGGCCAGCTCCCTTCATCTCTCAGCATTGGGTTCAGTTGAATTGAGGAGTCTGTAAGGACTCTGTAAGGAGCCCTGTAAGCATAGACTGGCGTCTCTTCCTCACTGTGTCCAACTTGCAGACAGATTCCATGGATCTTCCATGGTCTGAACCCTGCTCAGTGGTCCTCATAGCTTATTGTGCTGCAGGCTGGCTCTCTGTTCTCTTGGCATGTGAATTTTCTGTAACATCTCTGACAGTAGCCGAGTGGACACAACAGAGAATTCAATTGTTCTCAGGGATACCGTTCAGCCCGAGACACCCTATGAGCAGTCAGGGGAGGGGGGAGGCTGGAAAGTCTGAATCCCACTCATCCTGGCCTCCCCACCCTAAACCTCCTTTCCTTCTCTCCTAAGTGAGACAAAGATCAGGAATCTGTTAAATTCTGCCTCATACATCTGCTGGATTCTGGAAAAGTCAGTAACACTTCATAGGCATCATGAAGAGCCACTTTCCTGGGCAGGGGAGATGGCCTGGTGGATAAGGACACCTGCTGGCAAGCCTGACAACCTGGGATTAATCTGGGAATCCACATGGTAGACAAAGTTGTTCTCCAACCTCCACATGTGTGACCCCCCCCACACACAATAAATGAATGTTTATAAAATACATAGGTCTTAGCACACCGCCATCCAAACCCTGCTCATTTCACAGTGCCTCTACTTTGTAGTTTGTGAAGCAAATGTGATTTTTGAAATATAGCTTGATGTTGAAATAAGGGATTGCCACACATAAGCTTAATTGAATCACCCCAAGTTCATGGTCTTAATACAAAGCTCTGCCCAACCCTGATCCAACCATGCAAATGCACCTCTTTCCTTCTGCTGAGATTTCCATCTGCTTTTGTTACTGTGTATTTTGCTGCTGTGAACTTTGCAAGGATGAGTTCCAAAAGGGCTATCTCGGGATGAGTAAGAGAACACACCTGGTAACCTGAGATGGCCATTAGACAAGCCAAAGGTCTCGGCTTTGCCCATGACCTAAGAGCTGGCGCTAACACTGGGCCATGACCAGGACCACAGTCAGGTTCTATGAGCGCTTTAAATAGGCTCCGGGCTCCTGTCACCAGAGAGCCACAGTCCATTAGAGATGTAGAAGACAGAAATGAGAGAGAGGACTGACTAGCTCCTGGGAACAAGAGGAGAAAAGAAACAAGCGAAAGCTGTTAGGAGACTGTCAAGGTCTCACGCATGTCTATATCCAACACAGCATTATGTTTGGCAGGGTCATGTTAGGTGAATCATTGAGGAATTGCTTTGCTTTCATTCCAGTGAGAACATGCCCTTCACAAGGTACATACCTCAAGAGGCCAGGGAAGACCAATAGTCCCAAGTTACAGGTGATATGCCCTGGGTTCCCGGAGTCAGTCTGGTATGCTAGATACTCAGCCCTTTAGTTGAAGAGCTACAGAGAAGCACAGAGGGGCTCACCCAGAGACAATCAAGCTGGAGACTGGGTGGTCTCAGGGAAGCTATGGCCAGGCATCCTGTTGTGACTGTGTATACCAGCAATATATTGGCCTGTAGTACTGCACTTGGCATACAGTAGGCACCTATCACACAGTGCTCACAGAACCCACCGATGACAGGATGGATGAAAGATGCTGCCCTTGAGGCTTTCGTGCACACCCAGGAAGCATCCTGCCCTGTGGTAGCTGCACATCTTGACTTGACGAAGCAAAGCCTTTCAAGGCCAGGTAGAGGCTATGAGTGGGGGCCGGCGTGAGCCTGGGCTGCAGAGGAACGCTGGGTACATGCAGGGGACAGCTGTTCTTTGAGTGCTGGGAGCTGCATGATTCAGGGTAGGGCGTTGGACTTCAGGAAGGGTGGGGAGACAAGGGAAAGTGCCAATGAACCCCAGGAGGGGCTGGCCACATCGCCAGCTTCCTGTTCCTTCCTTCCATGGTTTACAGCTTCTGGGCAAAGGCCATATCAGAAGCTCCCAGGCAAGTGACAGCTTTGTTTATGTCTATGTAACATAAACTGCAAAGATTGAAGGAGTTAAAGCTGAGGTGAATTTCTAACTGCCTCAAGTGAGTAACACCCCAGCAATTTCTCAAAGAAAAAGGGATTTCCTCATACCCCAGCCCTCAGCTTCTTCTTTAGCCTAGAGATGGTATCTGCTGGGGACTGGCTCACTCTGTTTGGGCTCTGTGAACTAGAAGTAGACTCGGGCCTTACTCTCTGTACCATCTCAGCCCATGATAGTGACGGGGCCTAGGTAAACAAAAACTCTAGCCACAGGAACCCCAATATAGAGCAGGAAGTAACTCTCCTTTTCTCATAGTCTCTGGTGAGCGTGATTAGTACTGAAGTTGCCCTGCATAGCAGGCTGACAGGAAAGAGAATAATGTAGCCTGACTGGTCCTCCCTGTGCCTCTGGAGCCTGGCTGTATCGTTTCCCCGTCCAAGTCTTCTCTATCAACTCATCTCCAGTGACAGGTTCTCAGCTCAGGGCTAAGAGGAATAATGCAAGAGGGAGACCCAGCCCATGCCCCGAGGAAATACAGATCTCTAATGCCAGCCTCAGTAGTAGAGACTTGCTGTCATGCCAAGCCACCCAGGTCACAGGGCCACCAGGTATGCCAGTACTGTCTAACTCAGGTTTGCATGGTGACCTCTCAGTCTCTGTCCTCCTCCATGCTAGCCACTGCCCCATCTTTCCCAGAGTACTCTGGGTCTTCTCTTGCTCTGACATTTCCATCTGGAAGGTCCTTTTTTCACCCAGTGCCAAGCCCTCTCTGGGAAGACTGCCTGCAGGCCCTCCCTGCTCTGGTCGCTCTAAGCACTCTCATTTATTCCACCCATGGCCAATGAAGTGTGCTCTGTGGAGGAACCCAAGGCTGAAGCCTCCAGTCACATTGACCAGCCGGTCCCTGTGAAAGGGCAATGAAGGATCCACACTCCATGGTGGATGGGGCTGTGTCTGTCCTGACCACGGCTGCTGATGGAGCCTGCTACAGGGAAGGTACTCAGTTGACTGAGAGGCTCTGGGGAAGGAATATGACTGACAATACCCTGCAGACTGTGATAAAGGTAGAGCCTTTGCAGGAGGCTGTGGGAGTTTGCACAAGGATGCATGCGATCCAGGGATAGAGCCAAACGAGCATATGCAGGTGAGACTAATAGAGCTGTGCAGGAGGCGTGAGCTTGACAGGTGTAGCGTCGAGCTGGGCCGGGACAAAGGAGTTCAGGGGAAAACTTAGGGCCTCTCTGCCTGTCTATACGGCTGTAGGTCACCCAAGCCCTCCCTCCTTTATTCCCTACCTTCCAACAACACTTAAAAGAAGCTGTGGATAGGGACTAGAAGGCAGCAAGGTAGGAGGCAGTAACTGGCTGAGCCAGTTGTGTCGGAATGAATGCCTCTTCTCCAGAGGCTGCGACAGGATTGTTTTGCATTGAAGGACAACCTGGAATACATAGCTAGATTCTTGTCTAAAAATCAACACACACACACACACACACACACACACACACTCACATACACACACACTCATACACACTCACATCCACACATTCACACACACACACACACACACACACACTCTTATACACACACTCACATATACACATATACACTCACACACATACACACATACATACATATGCACTCATATGCACACACACTCACATAAACACACTCACACATACACACACACACTCACACATATACACATACATAAATACATACACACTCACATGCACACACAGTCACATACACATACATACACACATGCACACACACATACACTCACACACACACATTCACATACACACAGACACACTCACATACACACACTCACATGTACACACACTCACACGTACACATACATACACACACTCACATGCACATACACACACACACACAGACACACGCTCTGTTTGTCTAGGAATCTAGGATCCTTGTCCTCTGTTGAGGTTCCAGCTTTAACTTCATTCCTAGCTAAAGCTGCCAGACACAGGAATGCAAGCATCCAATGAAGTCTGAGCTGCAGATAAACACTGACTAATTCTTTAGCGTAAGTAAGCTCTGAGCAAGCCTATAACAAAAGAGATGCATTACTTCTCGAATCCCAGCTTAACGGAACTTGCTGTATTTTCATTGGTTAAACCTTGCACCCTTCCTATACCCTTCACTTCAGAATCTGTCACTCCCTCCTGCCCGGAGCCTCCTCCAAGGGACCCTTCTGAGGTCCTGGAGTTCCTGCAACATACAAGACTTTAGAGCTGCACTGAACACTGGGGATTGACCCCTTGCTTCATCCCGTATGTGTGGAGGAGGTTGAGGCCCAGAGGGGAAAGGCATTGGCAAGGCCTTGAACAACCTTCAACAAGTTAGCCATAACTTGGGCCTTGCAGAGACCATAGCTAGGAGGCACCCCCAGCTTAGGAATGGCCCTCGCTGGCCCAGCCATCACGTGCAAGGCTCGCACTCCCACCCAAGGCTGTTTCCTGGAAATCCTCATACCTCCAGGTGAGTCACCCTACCTACCTACCAGGCTAGAGGTGGCACGCAGAGCATAAGAGGAAGGCCCTGGGGCTTTGCTGAGTTGTGGGAAGGTGCCAAGAGAGGGTGGCACAGGGAGACAACCCAGCAGCCTTGGCGGGTGGGGCTGCTCCTGAAATTAACCAGAATCCACGCCTGGCCTGCAGGGCTCTCTCTTCAAAAGGCTCCTCACTGGGCTTGCCCACTCGGCCTTGCTCTGGGCTTCTTCCCCTCACCTGACATGACACTATGTGTGGCTCTGTGTCCTGTCAGTCCCAACCACTCTCAGATTCCCGTCGTCATCACTCCTGGACCATCAAACAGGCCCTGGCACTGGAGGAGGTGCTTAATAAAGGCTTGCTGAAGAAGCAGTCTCACTGAAGGTCACCTTGTGTGAGGCACAGGACCAGGTGCTCCCTCCCTCAAACATGTTCAGGAGCTACCTGAGACCAGCATGAGGTGGGGCGGTGCACTTGGCAGCTCCGGGTGTAGGAGCCCTCCTCTGTCTATGCTCCAGTCTGGGTCAGGACTGAGAAGCTTGGCATCCCAGGTAGTGATGGGTGCGGCACTGACAGGCAGAGACCTATTGCTGCTTCTGAGCACCTGGGTTCCCACCAGCCTCCCCCAGTGTCCAAGGGTAAGACAGGTATAGGTGATTTCTTACTAAGAAGGGAGACCCTTTTTCAAGATCTAACCCCAGATGCCAAGACAACATGTGTTTTCCTTCTCTTTTCCTTCCTGCCCCCAATGAAGCATCCTGGAGCCCAGGATGGCCTCAAACTCACTATATTGATGAGACTTTAACTCCTGATTCTCCTTCCTCAGTGTCTCACATACTGGGCTGACCATTTACATTTCTTTCCACTTCCTCCTTTTTTTTTCCTTACTTTAAATTTTTTCATTTATTTTTATTTCGTGTGCATAGGTGTTTTGCCTGCACATATGTCTACATGAGGGTGTAGGACCTCTAGAACTGGAAGACAGACAGCTGTGAGCTGCCATGTGGGTGCTGGGAATTGAACTCAGGTCCTCGGGAAGAACATCCAGTGCTGTTAACCACTGAGCCATCTCTCCAGTCCTTTTCTTACCCTTGTTATTGTTCAGTTTATTTGGCAATCTCACACATGTAAACAACGTGTTCTGATTATTCTCTTCCCCGTGCCCTCTCCCTTACCTGCCTATCAACACCTTACTTATTCCAATCTCTTTTTTAGATTCATAACGTTTGGAGTTTTGTTTTGTTTTGTTTTGTTTTGTTGAGACAGAGTTTTATTGTGTAACCTAGGCTAGCTTCAAACTCCAAGGTAATATTTCTTCCTATGCCTCCTGAAGGCTGGAAATATGGTGCATACTACAGTGCCTGGTTTGTTCAGTACTGGAGATCGAACTCAAGGGTTTGTGAACATTTGATGAGCTCTTGACTAACTGAGCCACACCCCCGAGTGCATGTGTGTTGATACACACACTTGCTTGAATCACTTTGCTGTTGATACACACACTGCTTGAGTAACTTTGCTGGGCTCAGCTTTTTGAGTCAAGAGCAGGGCACTGGCATAGTTTGCACAGGGAGAATTTGAACGTGTGGGATCAGAGAGATGCAGACACACCTGGGCATGGTCATGGAGCCCAACCTCAGAACAACATTGATCTGTCTTCTTCCAGCCAGGCTGGCCTAAGGAACTAAAGGCCCACTCCTTGCCCCGACACAAGCTTTCTTGTTGGGTTTCTTTTTTTTTTTTTAGATTTATTTTATTTTATTATATGTAAGTACACTGTAGCTGTCCTCAGACACTCCAGAAGAGGGAGCCAGATCTCGTTACGGATGGCTGTGAGCCACCATGTGGTTGCTGGGATTTGAACTCATCACCTTCAGAAGAGCAGTCGGGTGCTCTTACCCGCTGAGCCATCTCACCAGCCCCCTCTTGTTGGGTTTCTTATGCGTTTGCTCAGTGTACCTCTGGGCCAGATGACCTAGAGTCTAAGCCCTTCAGCTTCGCTCTTCGATGGCCCCCTCTTCTCTTCATGCCATGACCTTGGTACTAGACACTCCTTCCATACTCTAGGATAGGGCTCCCTTCTCCAGGGGGTGTCAAGCCTCTCTTCATCTTTGTCAAACCAAGGTTGAGCATACTCCAGCATTCTCTAGGCCCTTAGTTCACTCCCTGTCTATCTTGAGAACCAGTCCAGATAACTGTCTTCTCCCAAGCCAGTGAGATGGCTTAACTGATAAAGGTTGGCAGCCTGATAACCTAAATCCAATTCCCTGAACAACTTGGTGGGAAACAAGAACCCACTCCCATAGGATGTCCTTACACACACACACACACACACACACACACACATACACACACACACACACATACACACACACACACACACATACACACACACACACACACACACACACACACACACACACACACATATATATATATCACCTCACCTGTCTATCCAATGACTACGGAGCAGTCTGCCATTGTCAGCCTCAGCTCAAGATAGTACCTGCTCCACAAGGCCCCTCTCTTTATCTTTAGATTTGTCCATTTTCCATCATCTGGAGAGTCCTCTTTGGGAGTGAGCTTGGTAAACAAGGTGTGTGTGTGTGTGTGTGTGTGTGTGTGTGTGTGTGTGTGTGTATTCCCAATGGTTTCTCATAAATGAGGTCAACCTTCTACCCTCAACAGGACAGTTAAACAAGCAAGTATTAGTGAAAATTCGAGTAAGAAGTTTCATTTAATGGGCGCACAATCAAAAGATGAGCCAAGTGGCCCCATGAACCCCAAGCTGACCCCCAGGGTCCTGACGTGAGGTTTAGACATACACAGAAGGATAGAGGTATACAGAGCTAAGACGTTCTGGTCAAGGTGAGCTCCTGCCTATCATTGCTTGGGGTCCACTCTGTCCTTCCTACATGGTGGTCTAACTGTGAAATACCTTCTTGGGAGACACTAGATCTCGTGATTTTCCTTCTCCCAGCATGAAGAGTCCTGGGAAAATTCTAAACTCTTGGGGACCATTATCACAATAGTCACAGAGAAAATCCCCAAAGTTTCTTTTAAAATATCTTCATTTTGTCAGGGTAGTTACAATTGTTTGGTTCAAAACAATTTAAGACCGGTCACTAAGTATTTCTTGAGTGCTAGCCAAATGCACACAGATCCTCCTTCATTAGCCTACCCATCAGGTCCAGAGGGCAGGCACAACCCATAGGACATGTCAGGGAATGAACCAGAATGAACAGGCAGCTGAGACTCAGAGAGAGACCCATCTAGCTTGGGTGATGCAGACAGATGTGAGGTTGGGGGTTCAGACACAAGGTTTCGAGTCTAGTGTTTCAGGGGTTCCTTGGCTACTAAGAGAGAGAAAACTCCAGAAGATTCAACTGCAGCTCATTGGCTGGCTGCCTGGCAGTTAGCATCCTGCTCAGTCAGTCCTCAGAGAGAGAGCCAACTGAGAGCAACAGGAAGAACTTAGGAGGTGGGAAGGACCCAGGAGTAAAAGTTCAGAGACAAAA
This sequence comes from Mus minutoides, assembly GCA_902729485.2. Classification (NCBI taxonomy): domain Eukaryota; kingdom Metazoa; phylum Chordata; class Mammalia; order Rodentia; family Muridae; genus Mus; species Mus minutoides. Next base: position 453,045 of record LR749908.1, read on the forward strand.
GGGGCAAAGGCTGGTGACAGAGGTGGGGGAGTGGCCATAGCTTCCTCCTGATCCCTGCTTGCAGCCCCTTGCCCTCTGCTTAGGTTGGCCTCAGGACCAGTTACTGTTACTAGGCAAATTGGTCCTGAGGGAGCAGGGTGGGGAAGGCTGGGGTTCAGGGAGGGGCAAGCTTGAGGTTTGACAAGAAGGGCCCCAGCAGACGGGGACCCTATCCCCTGGGTGAGCACACTATATGCAAACAGTCTTTTTTTTTTTTTTTTCGGTTTTTCGAGACAGGGTTTCTCTGTATAGCCCTGGCTGTCCTGGAACTCACTTTGTAGACTTTGTAGACCAGGCTGGCCTCGAACTCAGAAATCCACCTGCTTCTGCTTCCCGAGTGCTGGGATTAAAGGCGTGCGCCACCACACCCGGCCACCAACAGTCTTTAAACTCCTCTTACCCCCTTTGCCCCTCCCATACATCTTGGGATCCTGTGTCCTCACAGCTATTTCATAGGATGCTGAAGATGTAGCAGTTGCCTAACAGTACAAGGCCTAGCACTCAGGAGGCTGGTGCAGGAGAATTGTAGCAAGTTCAAAGGCTAGCCTCGGCTACAGAGTAATAACCCCTCCCCCCAAAAGACAGAAGGGCTGAGGATGTATCTCATTAGGTAGAATGCTTGCACAAAAAGCCCTGGACTTGGCCCTAGCACTTCATATAACCGAGCATAGTGATTCATCCCTATAAACCCAGCACTTGAGAGCAGAGTCAGGAAGATCAGGAGTTCAAAGCCGGCTTCTGCTACATAGAGAATTGGTGGGACCCATGGGTTACATGAGCCCTGTATCTCCCAATCTCCATACATACAATCCTCTTACAAAGCAAGGCATGATGGTACACACCTATTCAGGAGGCAGAAACAGAAGGATCAGGGGTTTAGGGTCATTCTTGGCTACATAGTGAGTTCAAGACCAGTCTGGGCTACACGTGACACTGTCACAAAAAGAATCCTAAGAAAGAACAGAAAAAACTGTTCACTGAGCTGGCATTTTGGGGACCCCTGAAAAGGCCCTTCCCCTCTCTGTCATTCCATGCTGTAGGATCATAGGATGTAGAGTCCATCTAGGGAGGCCTGAGTTTTAGTGCTAGCTCGGCCATGATTGGCTCTCGGGCATGATTGGCAGATGAAGTATGGAGGCGTTAGGTCTCCCAGGGATCGTTGCTCTGACCTCTCTGATCTCTTGTAACTTTCAAACAGCATTTCATTTGTCTCTTTGCAGAGAGGCTAAGCATGTCCCTGGCTGGAAAAAGATGGCTCTTGTCACATCCTGCCAGTTAGCTCTGAGGGTGACTTCCCAAGCGGTGGTGGGAGAGGCTGGACAGGGGATGAGGCTTCTAATTTCACCTCTTGAGCCAAAGCCCGGTCTGGCCTTCTCACTCCTCTGAGACCCCAACTGACCTCACCACTGAGAGGCTGGGAGCGGACCCAGGCTGAGCTGAGGCACGGACTGGGAGGTCCTAAAATTAGCTCCAAGGCAAAGGGAGCAGGGGCTGGCCTAGGCTGTAGACTCCCACAGTGCCAGGAATGGAGTCCTCACCCGGCTCAAGTGGAGAGACCAGCCAAGGCTTCAGCAGGGACTTGTCACCATGCTGGGTGCCAAGAGTCACAAATTCCTATAGGCACAGGTCAAAGGAGCTTGAGGGACAAGAGGGACCCAGGCCAGCTCCTTGGGCTCTGAGTTGGGTCCCAGCCGCTAGCCTTTCAGAGCTTGGGGAGGTACCAGGGAGGAGCATCGCTATTTATGTCTTCCTGAGACAGGGTTAAGGGGACTGACCAGTCCTCTCAAGGCTGAATTAGATAACCTCAAACCTTAGTACCAACTCCCAAGGGTGTAGGAGGATCCAAGAGTAGATAAGTATCTCCTGAGAGTAGATTGGAGACACCAGTGAACAGCCCCAAAGTCAGGGCCTTTCCTCCACCCAAGGTAGCAGCTCCACCTGCTCCCTTCTCTGCCTGACTGCTTGAGGGGCTTGTGGAAGTGCAGGTTCTGCTGGGCATGAAAGTACATGTTTACAGTCCCTCCCCCACACACCCAGGACAGCCGGGGTGACACTAAGAAACCCTGTCTTGCAAAACAACAACAACACCAACAACAAAATACCTAAACAAAACAAAAAGCAAAGCAAAACAAAACAACAATAATGAGGAAGAGGAGGAGGAGAAGGTGATGAAGAAAGAGGGGAGAAAAAATTAACAAAAATCTAACCTTTATTGAACATGATACCAGGATGAAGTATCAAGAACGTTACTCACCTTTCTTCCTTCCTTCCTTCCTTCCTTCCTTCCTTCCTTCCTTCCTGCCTGCCTGCCTGCCTGCCTGCCTTCCTTCCTTCCTTCCTTCCTTCTCTCCCTCTCTCCCTTCCTTCCTTCCTTCCTTCCTTCCTTCCTTCCTTCCTTCCTTCCTTCCTTTCTTCCTCCCTCCCTCCCTCCCTCCCTCCCTCCTTCCCTCCCTCCCTCTCTCTCTCTTTTTCTTTCTTTCTTTTGATATGGGTTTTGGTTTTGTGAGGCAAGTTCCCACAGTCCTCTCACCTTGGTCTCCTGAGTGCTGGATTATAGACAAGTGCCACAAAGTTCAACTATACTTAGCATCTTATTTGATTCTCTTAACAACACCAATGAATAGTCAAAACTGAAGCTCAGAGTTCTTCAAACGACTTGCCCAAGGTCACACAGCACATCAGCAGCAGACAGGGCTGGGATATCCACTTGTACCAATGTCCATCAGCACACCCATCTTGTGAGCGTGACCTTGAGAGCATAGTGCAGCTTGGTGGCCTTGGGGAATGCTGGAGGGGAGCAGAGGCGAGGCCTGGGAGGATGAGGAAGGGTCACGCACTCAGAAAACAAGCTTGGAGAGTGAGGAAAGGGAGGGTGACACGTCCCGGCTTGAGGCCAGCTCCTACTTTCTTCTCTGTGAAATGAGGAAGAACCTTGAGTTTGAGAAGGGTTCCACTCCAGGCCTGCCTGGCACACAGTAGGCCCTCAGGGTGTGTGAGCTGGCCTCGCCTTCCTCTAGTGACTTGTACTCTGGCTGGCTCACAGGGTTAAGTAGAGGTGTCTGGAGAGGACCAAGGGAAGGTGTTAGGGTCACAGCCCAGAAAGGCCCCTGGGAAGCAGACCCTGACAGATACTCGGAGTCTGGCTCTGCCACACCCCTTATCCCACCCCTGGCCCCTTCCCTCTTGGCCCAGGCTGAAGAGGCAGCCAGACTAGTGGACTTACTTTACCACAAAAGCCTTCTGGGAAGTAAACACCCTCCCACCTCCCACACCCTCCCACACCCACCTCCCATACCCTACCCCACCTTGTTCTTTGCCAAAGTTCCCTCAGCTATATGAGAAGCAACCTTCTAGTGCCCAATAGACTAATGCCGTTGGGGACTTACATCCGGCCTGGCCTCTGGAAGTCTCTAGTGACTCATGTTCACTTCCTCCACCTACAGTCATAACTTTGCCGCTGTATCATGTCCCTTAAGCTGTCCTCACTTGGTAACTCCTAAGGGGCAGTTTCACAAGGTGGATCCCCACCCACCACCCACCACCCACCCCCGTGTGCTTTACATAGATGCATGCTGCTAGAATAAAAAGCTACTCCTATAGACCTCTATAAAAAGTGGAAAGGGCAGAGGGGCCATTAGCTTCTCCTGGGACAGAATAGAGGCCCCCATGAATCCTTGAGCCCTCTTTAAGCACGTGCTGGCCTCCTGCAGAGAGCTGATTCTCCTCGGGAGTCCAGATGCCAGAGAATTCACTGAATCTATCTTCTTCATTTACCATATGAGAAGTCTGGGGCTACGAGAAGACCATCACCAGACAGGGTCACCCAGAGAAGAGACACTGAACAGTCTGCGAGAGTGTTTCTGAGAGAGCCTTCAGTAAGCTGCCAAAGGTGGAAAGATGACTTTGGCGCCACCATGTGGCATAAATGATGAAACGCAGAGCTGGGGAAGCTGTTAGTGTTCCAGGATGGGGGCAATTCGTCCACACCAAAAACCTCCTGGGTAATAGGGCCCTGCTCCTTCCAGTTACACAGCCTCTGTCCCCACTGGTCACTCCAATGCAGTGTCTCTCTCCCACACCAGACTAGGAGCTTCTCAAGGGCAAAGCCATATCTGAATCATCACACCATTTGTAAAGCCATTGTAAGGGTTTGAGGAAATGATTTAAGCGGAGCTGAATTCAGTATATAATGTGGACAAAAATTTCTGCCCGAGAATGTTTATTGAATCAGTGCTTGTAGAAGCAAGAGTCGCGCTAGTCACTGTTGACGTAGGAGATAGGTGCAGAGGCTCCTTCTGCTGTTCATTTCCCTTGTGTCTGAAATGTTTTGAAACAAAGGAGCAAATAGAAAGCATCAAAGTCCGATGATAGAGTCTAAGTGAATTATGCACAGCTGTGCAAAGGAAAGTCTTTGGAGACATTAAAACGCTAGCACAGGGTTTAATTTAATACTGAAATTGTTTTTTAAAAGTATTTTAATTACATTTATTTATTAATATATGTGTGTTTTATTGATATGCATCTATGTGCCATATAATTTGTTCATGTAGTGTATACAATTTAAACCAGGTATGGTGGTCAGGAGGCTGAGGTAGGAGGATTGCCACAAGTTTGATGGTAGCCTATGCTACATAATAACTTGGAGGCCATCCTGTGATACACGATGAAATCTTGTCTCTAGAAAGATTTCTATTACTATCATTGTACCAGATAATAATGTAGTATGTTCCCCAATATTCTCCAACCGGCATCACAAACAGTTTATAATATTTTCATCTTCATCAACAAAAGTGCATTCCATTAATAAACAGCCACTCTTTTATTCCTCCTATCCCACCCCACATCCTCAGTCTGCTTTGTCTCTGTATGAACTTGCCTATTCTGGATACTTCCCATAATCAGAAACAGAATCATGCAATGTACCCTCTTTTGAGTCTAGCTGTTTCTACTTAGTGTAATGCTTTCAGATTTCATCTAGGTCACAGATAGGCCAGAAATAGCAGTGTTTCATTCTTTTCTATGTCTAAATAGCACTCAGTATGTAGGCAGGGAGATAGGATCTTTTTAGTTTAGACCTTGAATTCACTATGTAGTCAAGGATGTCCACTTGCCTGCACCTCCTGCCTGCTGGGATTGCAAGCATGCATCACTACGTCTAGCATTATCTGATGTGGGTAATTGAAACAGAGCTCCCTGTGAGCTGGGCAAGCACTTTACTGCACTGAGCTACATCCCTGCCTCGTTTGACATTTGCTTTTTGAGGGCTACACTGGGGAGGGAGCCAAGGCCTTGAACACACTGTACAAGCATTCTACCAGAGTTTCATTTCCAGTTCTTGGTCTTTCGAGCCGGGATTTATCAGTGTATCTTATGAAATATGTTGGGAAGCTCAGACTGGCTTCAGATTTGCAATCCTCCTGCCTCAGCTTCCTGAGTGCTAAGATAATAAGTATGTGATACCCAGTTTCACTGTCTGTATTTAAATTTTTTAAATTAAATTCTCTATTTTATTTTATGTGTGTGGGTGTTCCGTTATGCATGTATATCTGTATACCTCTTGTAATCCTGATGCCTGCAGAGACAGGAAGAGGTGTCTCATTTCCTGGAACTGCAGTTATAGATGGCTGAGTCACTATGTAGGAGCTGAGAATTGAACCTGGGTCCTCTGGAAGAAAACCAGTGCTCTTAATCACTGAACTTTTTATTTATCTGTTTGGGTAGTATTCTGACCACTGTTCAACCACAGTTTTATGCTAATTTATGCTAATTACCCTGCTTGGATGTATACTTAAGCAGTGGAGTTTCTAAACTTTTTGTTTTGATTTGAAAGGGTGGTCTCACTGTGTAGCCTCCAGAGTGCTGGGCTGAAGTTTCTAAATGTATGGAACCTCTGTGCTTGTCAGAGGAATTTATCTGAGGAACTGCCATGCTGCTCCAAAGACAAGCCACATTGTTTACCTTTCCCTAGGAAGAAAGTTTCATTTTAGCCTGGCGCGGTGACCAATGCTTGTAACCTCATCACTCAAAAGGCTGAGGTAGGAGGATCTGGGCAAAAATGAGGCTAATCTGGGCTACACAGTAAGACCCTGACTCAAAACAAAAACAAAACAGAAGGGCTATAAAGCTCCTATGGCAGAATAGCTTTCCAACATGCACAGAGCGTGGCCTTCACTCCCCAACACCACAAAAACTCCATCCTAAAATCCCAACACTTGAAGGGAAAGTTCAAGGCTAGCCTCAGCTACATGTTTATAGCCAATGCATGTGGGCAAGGCACACCCGGGTATCCAGGTATATTACTTAACGTTTCCACAAATTATGGGGTGTATGTGTATGTGTGTGTGCGAGTCAAAGAGAGAGAGAGACAGAGAGAGATAGAGAGAGAGAGACAGAGAGACAGAGAGACAGAGAGAGTGTTCATGTGGAAACTGATGTCACCTTCAATTGCTCTTCAGCCATGTTCATTGAGGCAGAGTCTCTCAGTCAGAGGCAGAGCTCACCAGTCTGGCTAATCTTGCTAGTCAGCCTGCTCTGGGGATTTCCTGTCTCTGCCTTCTGGAACTGGAGTTACAGGTAGGCCACTACAGCCACTGAGCATCTGAAGGTTTCTGAGGACCTGAACTTTGGCAGCGCCCTTACTTTGTTTTTCAGATAGGATCTTAAGTAGCCCAGGGTGGTCCCGAACTTTCTATACAGTTGATAATGACCTTGAACCCCTGCCTCTATTTCTTGAGTGCAGAGGTGTCATGAATAGACCACCAACCTAGATTTATGAAGGGCTGGGGATCCGGGGCTTTGTATATCCTAGGTAAGCATTTGACCAACTGAGCTACACCCAGTCTTTTTAAGTCCCTAACTGCTGAGAAATACTATTAAAACAAACAAACAAACAAACTTGTGTTCGGTATTAATGTGCATAGGGTTACATGTACAATTTTGTGCAACCAGTTCTTGAAACTTGGGCAGGTTCTAGGGATCCAACTCAGGCTGCTCAGCTTGGGCAGCAAGTGCTCGCTACCCACTGGGCCATCTCACCAGTCTTCCAGGAGGGAGGGTATAAACCTTGGTGTGATGTTCACTTTGAATTTGTAGATGAGGGATCCATGGTTCAGCTGTCTTTGGTTTTCAGGGCTGGCTCCTTGGAACCAAATGACCTTTGACAATGTCAAGGCTGACAGGGAGTAGCCGAGCAGTGGACTATATAGTCTCGCTACACAACAATACTAGGTGTTATTTGGATCCCGAGGCTGCCACTCCTGTAAAGGACAGCATCTATAATGTAATTGAATGGGTTAGGTTCTGCCCCTGAGGCCTTCTGGGAAATGTATACTGTCTGCTTTGGTAGGTGAGAAGCCTTACTGCTGAGGGCCACAAACCTGGCCTTCTCCAGAATTGGAAGCTTAATCCAGCATGAAATGGAAAGAAAAATATTGGCCTTAATATGTTCCCAAGAGACCAGCTGGCTTGCCCCTCCCCCAGGAATGTCAAGATAGCTCAGGAGGTAAAGGTGTGTGCTTCCAAGCCTGACGGCCTGAGTCCCACCTTCAGGACTCACATGATGGAGAGAAGTGACTCTTATAAGTTGTCCTCTGAACTCTACACATGCTCTATCACTCTCTCTCTCTCTCTCTCACACACACACACTATATACATAAGTAAATGTAAAAAAATAAGGATGATTCAAATAAAAGGTGCAAGGTTCTCATGTAGCTAAGGGTGGCCTTTAGTTCACTTTATAGCCAAGGATGAAGGTTAATTTCTGTTCTTCCTACCTCTACCTCCTGAGTACTTGGTTAGACCTCATCCTAGGTACACACTGTCCTGACTGAGCTACATTCTGGCTCCTAGAACTATATTTTAAATGTTTATTCCGTTGCTTGTGAGCTGGTTTCTAGTAGAATTGGTTACTCAGTTGCCCATGCTTCAGACATAGTGTCACGTATACATTATTTCAATATGTCTACCTACTAAATGCACAATCCACCAGTAATAAAACAGACCTTTACAAAATAGAAGGGGTCTGCTATCAGGAAAAAGACAACTTGAAGAATGTAAAATACAGGCTGGATCCCCAGGTGGGGCAGTCTCCACACGGAAGCTTCAGTCTCTGCTCCAAGCTTTGTCTCTGTAACTCCTTCCATGGGTATTTTGTTCCCCCTTCTAAGAAAGATCAAAGTATCCACACCTTGGTCTTCCTTCTTCTTTAGTTTCATGTGTTTTGCAAATTGTATCTTGGGTATGCTGAGTTTCTGGGCTAATATCCACTTATCAGTGAGTACATATCACGTGTGTTCTTTTGTGACTGGGTTACTTCACTCAGGATGATATCCTGGGGATCCATCCCATAAACAACTACCAAACCCAGACACTATTGCAGATGCCAACAAAATTTTTCTGACAGGAGCCTGATATAGTTGTCTCCTAAGAGGCTCTGCCAGTGCCTGGCAAATACAGAAGTGGATGCTCACAGTCATCTATTGGATGGAACACAGTGCCCCCAATGAAGGAGCTAGAGAAAGTACCCGAGAAGCTGAAGGGGTCTGCAACCCTATAGGAGAAACAACAATATGAACTAACCAGTACCCCCAGAGTTCCCTGAGACTAAACCACCAATCAAAAAAAAAAAACATGGTGGAACTCATGTCTCTAGCTACTACATATGTATCAGAGGATGACCTAGTCATCAATGGGAGGAGAGGCCCTTGGTCTTGTGAAGGTTCTATGCCCCAGTATAAGGGAATGCCAGGGCCAGGAAGCAGGAGTGGGTGGGTTGGGGAGCAGGGAGGGAGGAGGGGATAGGGGATTTTTGGAGGGGAAAACTAGGAAAGGGGATAGCATTTGAAATGTCAATAGAGAAAATATCTAATAAAATAAAGAAAAAAAAGGAAACTACAACAAACTAACCAAACAAACAAATAAAGAAAAAGATTGAGGAAACACTGGCAAGTCATATATCTGAGTGATTTGTATATAAAATATGTAAGAACTATTAGAATTGGCCGGGCGTGGTGGCGCACTCCTTTAATCCCAGCACTTGGGAGGCAGAGGCAGGTGGATTTCTGAGTTCAAGGACAGCCTGGTCTACAGAGTGAGTGAGTTCCAGGACAGCCAGGGTTATACAGAGAAACCCTGTCTCAAAAAATAAAATAAAATAAAAGTAATAAAAGAACTATTAGAACCAATAATGAACAGCAAGTCAGGTTTAAATGGGCAAAACATCCGATGAGACATTTCCAAAGGTCATGGGCAATAAACACATGAAAAGATGCTTGATTCTTGCTAACTAACCATCTGGGAAATGCAATTAAAACCACAATGGAAATCCCCCTGTTCCCCCTGAGGATAGCCATAATGAAACAGTGCATAACAGCTAAGGTTAGGAAGGAAGCCTAGCAGATTCCTGGCTGGTGTGTAAAACTGTACTGTTATCATACTTTGAGGGCAGAAAAATCTAGGAGTTCCTCAAACAGTTAACACAGAATGACTGTAGTAAGCCTGAACAGTTTCCCTCCTAGGAGGGTCACAAGTCAAAGATAGCTTGGTTGTTCCACATCCAGGAGAGATGAAAAGATGATGCTGGCCGGGATGGGGGAAGTAGTCCAGGAGTTAGGCACAGATGTTGCTCTTCCCAAGGGCTTGAGTTGTCAGCTGCCTGTCACTCCAGCCAGTCTCCAAGGGCACACACACACACACACACACACACACACACACACACAGTAGAGGCTTGCACACACATGCCATATGCTTGCACAGACACATATGTGTTAATACAAATAAAATAAATCTTTAAAATAATAATGTCTCTTCCCCCAAAACCAGAACACCAGTCTTTCTCTCTCTTTCTCTTTCTCTTTCCCTCCTTCCTTCCCTCTTTCTTTCTTTCTTTCTTTCTTTCTTTCTCTCTCTTTCTCTCTCTCTCCTTTCTTTCTCTTCCTTCCTTCCTTCCTTCCTTCCTTCCTTCCTTCCTTCCTTTCTTCTTTCCTTTCTTTCTTCTCTCTTTCTTTTTTACAAATTTATTTTCTTTATAATTACGTGTGTGTTTGTGTGTTCAAAAGTATCCATGGAGTCCAGAAGAAGTTAGATCTCCTGGAACTGGAATGACAGGCAGTTGTGAGATTCGAGATGTGGGTGCTGGAAATTGAATTCAGATCCCTTGCAAGAGTACTACTTGCTCTTGTCTGCTGACTTACTTCTCCAGCCCCAAGAACATCAATGTTTCCAGTAACATTACTCAGGATAGTAAAAAAAAAATAAAAAATAAAAAATTTAAAAAAATGTGGACGTAACCCAAATATGTGTGCACTGGTGAACAACTGAACAAAATGTAGCACATCCAGACACTAGACCATTATAGATCCTGAAAGGGGATGAGGTACTGATACATGGTATGAAACAGGTGTATCCTGACACTGTAAGGTGGGTCACAAAAGATTCCATTTACACAAAAAGTCCAGAATACGTAAATCTGTCAAGATAGCAAATAGATTTGTGATTGGTTAGGGATGAGGGGCAGGGGGCAAGGGGCAGGGGGGCAGGGGGCAGGGGGACAGGGATGGGGAGTGATTTCTAAAGGATGTGGGGTTTTTTTGTGGGTTTTTTTGAAGTTCTAGCAATGATCTAAAATTGAATGTAGTGATGATTCTGTATGACTATGGATATTTTGAAAGCAGTGACATCCAGACACGGCACAACACAACTGTTGTCCCAGATGCTAGAGAGCCGAGGCAAGAGGATTGAGTGGGCCTAGGATATTTATCCATTTGCTTACTTTCTGACAAGGCCTCAGGTACCTCAAGATGGCTCTGAGCTTCTGATTCTACATCACGTCCCAGATGCTGGGGTTACAGGCACATAGCAGTTGGGGCTGAAATCCTGGGCCTTAAGTGGACTAGGCAAACATCTAGCAATATAGCAAGACCCTGTCTCAAACAACCTGTAACCCCAGCCACAGCTCTCTCTCTCTCTCTCTCTCTCTCTCTCTCTGTGTGTGTGTGTGTGTGTGTGTGTGTGTGTGTGTGTGTGTGTGTATGTGTGTCTGTGTGTCTGAAACAGCCTGTCTGGGTTACAGGATGAGTTCATGGTCACTTGGAGTAATTAGCAAGAATCTCTCTCCAAACAACGACTCGAGTTGTTAGGCCTGCTGGCGAGCGCATGTACCCACTGAGCTGTCTTCGGTCCCTCTGTAATTTCCTATTTGTTTTTAAAGAAATACAATCAATCCTCAGCTCACACAGAGGACTAGTTCTAGGTGCCCAGATGGATGGCTGTTCAAGTCCCCGCTAAGAGCTGCCATAGTGCGAGCATACAGCTGTGCATACTCCTCAGTAGAATGCAAATCAACTCCAGATTATGTGTGACACCTAATGCAATGCAAATAGATGCCACACTGCATTGTCTAGGGAATAGTGGCAAGAAGAAAAAGTCTGTGGATGCAGAGAATCATCTGCATATTGAGCTTCTAAAGAAGCAGTGGCCTGAGTCTGTGAAAGGAGAACTGAAAATTCGGATGGACGATAATACCAGCAGTGGGAAGTTAAGGTGTAGGAAGACTCTATATCTATATCTATATCTATATCTATATCTATATCTATATCTATATCTATATCTATATCTATATCTATATCTATATCTATATCTAATTTTTCTTATTTTATGAATTTTCTTCAATGAACAGAGAAAAACGAGAGGTGAAAAAGTGCTCATGTATGGGGCTGGAGAGGTGGTTTAGTGACTAAGAGCATTTGCCGCTCTTGCAGAGGACCCAGGTTCTGCTGGCCTTTGAGGGCACCTGCAAGCACTGAGAAGCAGGTGTGTGCACGCACATAAAATTTATAAAGCTAAATGCCAGTTTAGATGGAGAAAAACAGTAAGCAACTGTTTTCATTTTAAAAGAAGGAAGAGGGCTAGCACTTGGGAGGCAGAGGCAGGAAGATCTCTGAGTTTTAAGCCAGCCTGGTCTACAGAGTGAGTTCTGGGACAGCCAGTGCTACACAGAGAAACCCTGTTTTGAAAACGACAGCGGCAGATCAGCTTGCGGACTGCGGACTGCGGACTGTGGACTGAGGAGGGTGAGCAGCGGACTGCAGAATCAACAGAGCTTCTGGGACATACTTCCCTTTCTGGCTGCAGAAATCTGAGCACCTTCCCCACCAGAGGAAAGGTGGCTGCCCGGAAGAGCTGTGACCCCCAGAGCAGGTAAGGGAGCCATCTTGTCCCCCGAGTCCCTCTGAGACCACTCTGCGCAGATCAGCTTGCGGACTGTGGAGGGTGAGTGAGCAGACTGCAGAAATGACACAACTTCTGGGACAGACCCCCGTTTCAGGCTACAGACATCCGGGCACCTTCTGCGCCAGAGAGGGGAAGCAACCCCCAGAGCAGGCTGTGCAGGTGAGTTCGCAGACTGCGGAGGCAACCCATCTTCTGGGACAGGCCCTGTTTTGGGCCTTCATCTTCAACCCTGAGATTCCACCTCACTCCAGTCAGAATGGCTAAGATCAAAAACTCAGATGACAGCAGATGCTGGCGAGGATCTGGAGAAAGAGGAACACTCCTCCATTGCTGGTGGGATTGCAAGCTGGTACAACCACTCTAGAAATCCATCTGATGGTTCCTCCGAAAATTGGACATAGTACTACCAGAAGATCCAGCAATACCTCTCCTGGGCATATACCCAGAAGATGTTCCAACTGGTCATAAGAACACATGCTCCACTATGTTCATAGCAGACTTATTTATAATAGCCAGAAGCTGGAAAGAACCCAGATGTCCCTCAACAGAGGAATGGATACAGGAAATGTGGTACATTTACACAATGGAGTACTACTCTGCTATTAAAAACAATGAATTTATGAAATTCTTGGGCAAATGGATGTATCTGGAGGATATCATCCTTAGTGAGGTAACCCAATCACAAAAGAAGTCGCTTGATATGTACTCACTGATAAGTGGATATTAGCCCAGAAACTTAGAATACCCAAGATACAATTTGCAAAATGCAAGAAAATCAAGAAGAAGGAAGACCAAAGAATGGATACTTCATTCTTTCTTAGAATAGAGAACAAAACACCCATGAAAGGAGTTACAGAGACAAAGTTTGGAGCTAAGACGAAAGGATGGTCCATCCAGAGACTACCTCACCCGGGGATCCATCCCATAATCAGCCACCAAACCCAGACACTATTGCATATGCCAGCGAGATTTTGCTGAAAGGACCCTGATATAGCTGTCTCCTGTCTGAGGCTATGCTAGTGCCTGGCAAATACAGAAGTGGATGCTCATAGTCATCTATATGATAGAACACAGGGCCCCCAATGGAGGAGCTAGAGAAATTACCCAACGAGTTGAAGAGGTCTACAACTCTTTAGGTGGAACAACAATATGTTTTGTTTGTTTGTTTATTTTTGCGAGACAGGATTTCTCTGTATAGCCCTGGCTGTCCTGGAACTCACTTTGTAGACCAGGCTGGCCTCGAACTCAGAAATCCACCTGCCTCTGCCTCCCGAGTGCTGGGATTAAAGGCATGTGCCACCACGCCCGGCTGGAACAACAATATGAACTAACCAGTACCCCCAGAGCTTGTGTCTCTAGCTGCATATGTAGCAGAAGATGGCTTAGTCGGCCATCATTGGGAAGAGAGGCCCCTTGGTCTTACAAACCTTATATACTCCAGTACAGGGGACTGCCAGGGCCAAGAAGTGGGAGTGGGCGGGTGGGGGAGCAGGGCGGGGGAGGGTATAGCATTTGAAATGTAAATAAAGAAAATATCTAATAAAAAAATACATCTTTGAAAAAAAAGAAAACAACAGCAACAAATGGAGGAGGAAGAAGGTGGAGGGGGAGTGGGGAGGAGGATGGGGGCAGGGATGTGGGGGAGGTGGGGGAAGAGAGGTGTGTGAGGGAGCTCTTGGTAAAGTGATATGATTCTTAGCACCACAGATACGAAAGTAAAATCAAAGTAGCCACATTTACACTCACAATGCCTTCTCCACGCTTTAAGAATGCATATGTTTGAGTATCTGTGTGAGTGAGATGTGTTAATCTGGTAGACTTGTATGTGTGAGCAGGGTTGCACGTGTCCTTGCACTTGCAGGGAGGCCAGAGGAGAACGCAGGAGAATATCCTAAGTCTTTCCAGACAGGGTCTCTCACTGATCGGCAAGCCCCAGGGATCCTTTTGCTTCTACCTCCCAGAAGCTAGGGTTATAGGCTGTCTAAATTCAGGGGTTTTATCAGCTTGACAGAAGCTGAGTTATCCGGGAAGAGGAATCGTAGTTGATAAAATACCTCTATCCTATTGTCTGTAGGCAATTAAAGATTGACATGGGACGACCCAGCCCACTGGGGCAGCGCCACTCCAGGCATTGGTGGGATAAGAAAGTGGCTGAGCAAGCCCGCGCAGGAGCAAGCCAGGAAACAACATTTCTTTGTGGTTTCTGCTTTAGTTCCTGCCCCAACTTCCTTCCAATGAAGTGCTATAAGCTGTAAGGAAAAAGAAACCCTTTCCTTCCCAAGTCGTGGTACTTTATCATAGCAACAGAGACCCTACTTTAAAAAAAAAAAAAAAAAAACAACTTAGCGATGGAATCTGAACTTAGATCTTCATTCATGCTTGTCCAGTCACCAACGGATAGCTCAGGCTGACCTCGAACTTCCTATGTAGCTTGTAACTTGGCCTCCTTATCCTCCTTCCTCTACTTGCCTAAAGCTGTTACCAGCATTTGCCAATGCTGCAAGCTCTCCGAGGGTTTCACAGCCTGTTCCTGAACTGAGTACCATCCGCTCTTGCAGGACGAAGGTTTATCTCCAAACCCGTGGCCTCCACCCTGCAGGTCCCCATCAAAGCACCTCTGATTTCGCAATGCTTTCTCAACCAGTAGAGTGGTCCTCTACAGTTGCGCCTGCGGCCTGCCTGTGTGGGAATACCATTTTTATCCCCAGCGCCCAGCTCATCCTTTTTATCCCCAGAGAGTTCAAAGTGGAGTGGGATCTCCAGAGGGATTCAAGTCCCATGGATTGGGCCCCAGGTGGCGCTGTCTGCCCGGGGAAGAGTCGAGGAAACCCAGAACCCGGAGCCTCTGGTCTGGGCAGCCAGTGATGAAACCTCAAATTCCAATCCTGCTTGTCCTCGCAACATCACCCCATGCAACATCACACAAGGCACCCGTGCCTGGCCTCTCTCTCTCTCTCTCTCTCTCTCTCTCTCTCTCTCTCTCTCTCTCTCTCCATCCCCCCCCCCAGCCCCANAGCCGGAAGGGCTGGCAGAACCCAGGGCCGGGTGGAGAGACCACAATGGACCCTTGTGTGGTGGTTTAGCTTGGACTCACCCGCAGGCCCAGCTTCTAGGGCAGGGTGGGCCCTGTTTTCTGATCTGCAGCCAGACCCAGCTCCTAAACAACCCGCCCTGGGCCCAGACAGGAGCCAGAACTTTGCTTCAAGTCCAGAGGGTGTGAAGCTCACAGGCCGGTGTCCAGTGGCTTACTCTCCTCTGTCAGCCTTCCTGGAATCCTCCTGGCTAAAAATCTTCACATAAGCTTTGAAGGCCCATCTTTACAACCAGGCAGGCATCCAGTCCTGCGAGGTTTCTTCTTCAGGCCACCTCAGGGAGCTCAGAGCAGACCACAGGTCCAGCCTGTGGTGACTTTGTTAAAGTAGCCTGGAGTCTATCTGCGAGAGGCTTGGCTTCTCTACCCCAGTGAGCCTCAGTTTCCCCCTCTGCCAAGAGAGTTGGTAATTCACATCTGAGGGACAGAGATGCTGAGAGGGTATTTGAAGTGTCTGGCATAGCCTCTGCCTCAGGAAAACACTCACCCAAGCCAGGCCAGACGGCTTGTGGCAGCCTGATGGTACTGTCAGAGATCAGGCCCTGGGCTCTGAATCTCCTCTGAAGCAGCAGACAGGAAGTCCTCCAGAGCACCCTGTAGACTGTACCCAACAGTTCCCTTCTATGAACCTTGAATTAATCATGCCTCAGGACAAGGGTCCTGCCCTTGTAAGCCTCATGGTCATCTGAACAGTTGTTGCTGGGGACCCTAAAATTGCTGGGGTCCCACAGGCTCCTTCATATTAGCCATCACTGATTTAATCACAAAGGAGGTCTGGGGTTGCAGCTCAGCTGACGGAGGGATGAGCAAACACAACGCTCTTCACCAGAGCCTCCTAACGTTGGCTATAATGGTCTCAGAAACAAAAATGTAAACGAACAAAACTTCCTTAAGAAGGCCTGGCAGTGGTGGCCCGTGCCTTCAAGTCCAGCACTCAGGAGGCAGAGGCATGCAGATTCTGTGAATTCCAGGTCAGCCTGGTCTACAGAACAAGTACTAGGACACCAGGGATACGCAAAAAAGAAACCTTGTTTCAAAAAAACCAAAATAACAACAACAACAACAATAACACACACACATACACACATACACACATACACACACACACACACACTCACACACACACACACACACGCACTTCCTTAAGCATAGAAAGAGATCATACTTGAAGGGATTGCCGATAAACTGATCACAGCCTTGCAGATGGAACTTGCTGGAACTCCATTACGTAACACAGACTGGCTTCAAACTCGTGACAGTTTTCATGCTTACGTGCTGACCTCCCAAGTGCTGGTATTGAAGGTATGAGCCACCACGCCCCACACAGATTGCTACTATTTAGAACACGGAAATTAAAGGAGAAATATGAGATGTTGCACTTGGATCAAGTTTTAAAAGGGTTGAGATCTGAGAGGATAGGAACATAATGAGATGCACAGATGTAGATTTCTTGTCAGGCTGTGTAGCAGAGCAGAGAACCTAGAATGTAGTGGGTGACTCATGCTGGCTGCTCTTTGGCACTTTGGACACATTTCTTAGGAATGTCAGGACCTCAGGCTCAGCCCAGGTAAGCAGACCCAAAACAGGTCAAATGGTCATTATCCCTTCAGCATAAATAAGGCTGTGGCTTATTAATTCTAGGGCTATGCAGACAGTGACTTTGGGCCCCAGTGGAAATCATGGAACTATCTTAGGTTTGAGTAAGAAGGCCAGTAACACAGAGGACTGCTTCTGTAGCTAAGCAGTAAGAATGTGTTAGCAAGGGCAAATGAGAATAGCTGGAAATACATGGATAGAGATGATTTCTAGCCCTAGTTGGGTAGACCAGAAGTCCAAGAAACTTGTCTATGTTAGGAGAGAGTCTCTCTCTCTCTCTCTCTCTCCTGAGTTTATTTGTGTGGAGGAGTGACATTTGCCACTGTGCCCATTTAGAAGTCAAAGGACCACTTTCAGGAGTTGGTTCTTTCCCTCCATCATGTGGGTCCTGGGTGGAACTTGGGTGTTAGGCTTGGTGACACAGAGCTTTATCTTCTGAGCCTTCATGCCAGCCCCAATATCTTAAATAGTCCTCAGAGCTGAAGTTTCAGCCAAGAGTGTCTAACCTGAAACTACTGGGTGTCAACAAGCCAGGAGCCAGGCTACCGTAAGCTGTTTGTTCTTCGTGGCTTTATTGCCAGGTGAGGGTCAATGTACATTAGAAAAAAAAAGAAAACTGCAGTCAGTGGGAAGTACAGCCTGCTGTTCCAAGGTCACTTCTGTTGTTGGCATAAGTTGACAGCTGGAACCTGGTGCTGGAGTTTGACCCTGGTTTCTTCTCTCCATGGGCCTTCACAATTACCAACTCGGGGGCTCAAACCCAATACAGTTTGAGAAGAGAGAAGGGCACAGGTTTGAGAAGTGAACAAACATTGGCTCGAGTCTTCTTTTTGCTGTGTGGCCAAGAATAAGGTGCTTTGCTTCTCTGAACCTGTTTTCTCCGATTTGTTAATGTGGGCAAAAACATTTGCCTTTGAGACAATTGCCTTTGAGGTTATCCAGATAAGAAAGGCCTTGTGTGTCACAGGCCTGTTGCATAACAGGGACTCTGTAAATGGGACTGCTCTTTCCTCTCCCCAGGAGACAATGACAGGGAGGGAATAGCCCTGGGCTGAGGGGTCAGGACACTTGGATCTGGTGGCTGGTTTTGTGGCTCTCTGACTGAGTCCTCTGGTGAGACCTGCTTCTCTCTGAGGTTCAGTTATTTGAAATATAAGGCAGAGGGGCCGGATGGTCCTGGTCGGTTTGTTTGTCATCATGGCACAAGCTAGAATTTTCTGAGAGTGAGGGACTTCTAGGCAACTCTGTAGGGCATTTTCTAGATTAACGATTGATGTGGGAGGACCAAGTCCACTGTGGTCATGCCACGTCTGAAAGCAGTGGGTGCAGGTAGTCTATGAAAGCAAATGGACACCTGATTTGGAAGCACATGACTTTAATCCCAGTACTCAGGAGGTGAGGCACAGGGATATGTGCGAGTTCTAGGACAGCCAGAGCTACGTAGAGGAACCATGTCTCAAGCAAAACAACAACTACAAAAAGAAAGCAGGCAAAGCAAGCCATGGGAAGCAAACGATAGCAACGGTCCTCAGTGGCCTCTGCTTCAGTTCCTGCCTCCAGGTTCCTTGGATTCCTGCCCTGACTTGCCCTCAGGACAGACTAATGACTGTAACCTGGAATAAGCCTTCCCTCCCTAACTTGGCTTTGGTCATTGTGTTTATCACAGTGATAGAAAGTAAGCAAAAATAAATAAACAAAGCCTAAGTGTGGCAGGAAACAATTTATCTCGAGAGACAGGACCCCAGCTTGAAACTGGACCCTACTATTGATGCACCACATGACCTAAGCCATGCTCCTCTCCCTTCAGACTTCAATCTTCCCATCCCTGAAGCTGCAACAGGCTCTGAAGCCCCTTTAGCTACGATGATCTGGGTCCAAGGTTCCCACAGTGTCATATTCCCAGGTAGAGCTCCTGAGTCTGGGCTACCTGTCTACTTGCTCATATCAACTGTCTCAGTTCTCACCTCTCCCTGTCAGAACTTCTGGACTCCACCCTCACGGTCTCTACTTCCTTGCCTTATCCAAGACCAAAGAGCCCGTGAGACTGTTCCCCAGTTGCTCTTCTTGACACTAAGTATCTTAGAGTCTCTCTAGAAGCTTCTCCTTAGAAGTCTTCGGATTTTCTCCTCCAGGAGCCCATTCACTTCATTTAGTACATTGGATACTTGGGGACATGCCTATCCCAGCACACGGGAGGGAGATCCAGCGTGGCTCATACGTGAGTTACAGGATAGCCAGAACTACATAGTGAGATCCTGGTTCACCCTGCCCCCTAAAAATGACACTTGTCAGAGGAGTTCCCTGAGCAGTGGTGAGTACTGTGGGCACATGCTCTCATTCCCCTGCCTCTGAGAAACCCCTTTAAAAGAAGCTCTGTAGAAACACACAGTGCAGATTGAAGAACAGGCACAGAGAAATTTAGCCTGTTGCTTGTCCTTGGATATGTATCCAGAGAACTAAAGCATCTTGAGCTCTGACATAAGAGGAAGAAGAAGGCGGCCCTGCTGGGTTGGTCTGGTCTTGTCCAATAGACAAAGGATAGATCCACACTGTCACACCCACGTGTACACACATTCAGTTACCTGGGGGGAGGGGCAGTGACAGATTAGTAAGCAGGCCCCTGAAAGCATCCTTACAAAGCTTGGCCAGCTGCCACCTTCGATCAGAGAGAGGGCTGCTCAAGTGGGAAACCTGGTTTACACCGCTGGACCTCCATCAGGGCCTGCCCCATCTGGACTTTAGTCTCCTCCTGGAGACTCAGCCAGATACAGGACTCAAAGCTGCCCCATCCATCAGGAAATAAGAAAAAGTCTAGGGAGGTGTGGCTAGGCAGCCCCCTAGAGTAGGGGCTCCTCTGGTCACCTTCAAGCCGAGCCCAGTTGCCACAGAAGTCTATACACTCATCAGCACATAAGTGTCCCTAGGGGCAGAGGTTGAGTCATCTTGAACTCCAGGGCCCGTTTTAGGACTTGGCAAAATACAGACACTTTAAAAGTTCCTTCACTCTCTGCCCTATTTCGAGTCTTCCCAGCACTGACCCATCAGAGCTGTAGCAGGACCTCCTTCCAACAGAAACAAAGAGGCCTTAGAGTGGGCAGTCCTTGGCTCCAGGGTGGAATGCTAATGTTAGTCCAAAGCAGATCCTGAGGGGAGCAGGGCCGCAGATCTATGGATAAAGCCTTGACAGCCCCTGGTTCCTTTGTTTCTGTCCAAAGACAACCCCTACATGATTCCTGGGCCCCAGCATATAGTCAGCCATCGACTAGCTAGATATAAGGTATTCATTCACAGTGCTACGACTTTCCGCTTCCCCTCCTGGGTTGCCTTCCTTTACTTTGCCCTAGGAACTCCACAGGCTCTGAAGGCCATTGGTCACAGAACACCAAAGTAACCTTTACTCAACAAGCCCCAGCCATGGAAAGGATAAAGGCCACTGTCCTCTACCTGGTGACTGTCACAGGCTGGATTCCCTGTGAAGCACATCACAGATGCTACCACACCCACACAGGACACTGGAAGAGTTAAGAGTCAAGATGTGGCACTGTTCACTGCCCCTGCATTGGACCAGTGTCACCCAAACACCTGGGGACAATGAGTGCTTCATTACATATACAAACTGAGATTATGCTTCCCCACACAGAAATGAGGTCTTTTGGACACAGGTCTCACTACGGAGCGTTAGTTGGCCTAGAACTGACTGGCTTTGGACCCACAGAGCTCTTCCTGATGTTGCTACACATGTGCTGGGACTGATGGCTATGGCTACTGTACCCAGCTTTTGTATAAGCCATAGAGTAGAGAGTTTTTTATGGGTTCCTTCCCTTTCAGTCTCTCTTCAGGAACTCCCCCATAAGACAAGTCTTTTCTTCTAAAACTACCAAATCCAGTTTTCTCTCCATTTAGATCCACACCTAAGCTACAGACCCCTAGTTCTGTTTGGGGGACTCTCAACCATTCCCC